>CM055816.1:2393830-2577998 GCA_029582265.1 Zoroaster sp. YZ-2022
AACTATGTTTAAAGTTTTGTTTCACAGAACCATGCGTAAAATAAATCTTGATTGAGGATGTATTCTTGCACGTCAAAATGGAGTCACGTTAATCGTCGGATGGGCTAGAGTGTTGGTTTTAAACGGTCATTTGCAAGAAAATGCACAGATAACTTTTTGATGTGCGCAGATAGGAATTTGGGTAAGGAACCAAAGAACATATTTTTATGATTTTCACTATTCCAATTTTGCATATTTCGTTTCCCTTTTTGCGTTTGAATGAAAGAGTTGCCGTATACGGCAACCCTAACGTTGCCGTATACTATAATGAAACGTTGCCGTATTCAGCAACTCAAGGTTGCCGTACATGTATATACATGTAGCAACATTGCCGTATTTGGAGTTTTCCCGGACTGAGATTTTCCTTTAAAAGTGTAGTCAAGTGAAGATGGAAACGATATTTTGGGAGATATTCAGCATTGAAATTGAATGCATTCACATCCTGTAAGATGTTGGTCAAGTTTTCTGCTAAAAAACATACTTAACTTATAAAAAACTTAACAGTTAACAACAGTCATTTCTTACAAAGACGTGGCTGTTGGGTTCAACATACTTTCCAAACATAGCCTACTTTTAGAATACAGCGATTTATATAATGTGCACTATGTAATCCCATACTTTTGAGACCAAACTGCAGTTATTGACTCAATCACTGTCGGTGTCTTCATCACTTCAGGATCTACGAAGCAGTATCATCCAATGAATGGGGAATGTCAGGACAAAGACATGTATTGTAATTATGTTTAGAGTAGCCGCAAACGAACTACCGCGCATCGCTACTGCGCATGCTGCTGCCGAAAAAACGCGTGTACAAAAAATGGTACACCGCGGGTCGCATGGCTTCCGTTCGTTTAGCGCAAAGCAATGTGGGATATAATCACGTTCGTGGACGCCATTTTGTTTACCGATAATTTTTGAGGATACTGCCGAAAGAATGACGAAAATCGACCAATTTTTCACCAAATTCTAAGGAAATTGAAGGGTTATTAATTTTCAATGTCAAATTTGAAGTATAAGGGGGTTTTTGATTTCAAAAAGAAAGGCAGAAATGGAAAGATTGACGTCGAAATAGGGTAGAGACGATCGGGGGAGACTAGCGCAAAAGAGCGCCGGCAATTTTTCAACATGGTCAAGCTTTCAGAGGGAGTAAGTTTAACTAATATAATTGGTAACTGTTTGTTGCAAGCCAGCAAGTATCAGGGTTTTGGCTGTTCTCTTTGTTTAACTTACCTTTACTCAACCGGTGATAATTTAAAAAACTTTTAATAAAATCTTTGATGTTTTTCACACAAAAATACATTTGAAATACACAAAATTTAATTAAACTACATTTCAGAAAAGTGGAAACTATAGTATTTACAATATGGCAGTTTCCTTTTGTTTACCAACTTGTTTACAATGGTAAACAATACCAAAATGACACCTCTTGAACCGAAAGCTCCATAGGAAAATTGAACCAAAATTTCCTGAAAACAAAACCAGTAAAAAGGGAATAACTTGATAACCGTGAGTCCGATTTTAATGATTCAAAAAGAATTTCATTTAGAACTATATTCTCTATCATAAAATATCAAAAGATTCAGCATAAAAGGACATTTCATAAATGGGTTGTAGGCCTACGGCTACGTTATTAATTATGCCTATCGATACTAAACGTTTACATCATTTCAGTAAAAAGAAGAAATTTCTAGTTTCCCAATCTACAAATCTCCATAAAATTCTTTAAAAAGGTATTTCCAGTTTCAAAATTACCTTAGTAACTGCAAAATACTGAGGGAAAACTCATATTGGAGCAGCTTTTGGCATAAAATTAAAAACATGTTGAGTTGTCTGTGTATTGCATCTGAACGGTGAAAAAAAAAATCATTATTTATTTTTCGGGTTTCGTCGTGCGAGTCGCATTGTTTTACTCTGTATGGTAAAGCATGGGCTTGCAGTCATTCATTCCGTATAACAAGGAGTAATTTAACAAAATTGCAAACAAATGCTGAGCTTGCTCTGCGATATAAGCGATTTTGGGGATCTCTAAATAGTTCAGTGTAAAGACAATTACAATATAAAATTGGAAATAATTATTTTAAATAATATCCTGTCCCAAAAAGGTGGTTGCCCGCAACTCCCCCATCCCCACCCTCGCGACACACATGGCCTACCCCTCATATGCCTGTAACGCATTTAGTGCCGTTATCTTGCTTTTAAATAACTCTATTTTTGTTTACATTTGCAGCGTTTTTCGAATGGCGTAGCTCGGTTTCTAGGCGGCGGGGGAATTAAATTTCCGACTTTACGCCCAAAAAGTTAGAATAAACTGTTGCCAGTTTATTTTGGCATGATTTATTTATGGTTTATGTTAATTTTCAAATTCTCAAAGGGAATGTAATTTTTCCCGGTTAAACGGAAGGAATAACATTGGCGTTTGAAAACGTATGCAACCTTTTCTGTGCAGCCTGTATATCTAGTCGCCTTTATCGATCACGATAATTAATACGAAAGTGAAACTCACAACCACACTCTGTAGCTTACATGCTGCATGACCAGCGAAAAGGCCCAATAATCTGATAGTTCCAATGAAAAGTTCATTCCTGACATAAGGAATAAATAAAATAGATGTGTTGGAGGATTTTTTAAAGCTGTCTGACAGTTTGGATTTTAATCCAATTATTTCCTCATTTTCTACGTGCCATCTCAGCTTATTTTTGTCATCATAGTGTTCAGTTCTACATCAAGTATCAGATAAGATTTGTAGTCTATGGATTTTTGACCTGCATTTCTTGATATTTATGTGACATTTTTGATTTAACGCCATGCTCTGACTTGGAACACGTCAGCCATCTTGGGATTTTATGTCAGACATTCTTCTACTATTGATTTTATTCCTGCTTGCTTTTTTCACCCGAAGAGTGCCCCTCTTCCTCCCTCAAGACTTCTGTTGATACCCTGTTATCAAGCCTCCAAGAGATGATCTGTAGTTGAGGGGCCAACTGAAATTTCAATTTCATTTTGCGATTAATACGGAATATGGGAGATTGCAACAAGATGGCGGTGACCATAACATCACTAATATTTTTGTACTGCTTCTTCGGCATTTTTGAATGCTGTCACAATCGTCAGTCTACGTTTTTATACCTTTTGGAACTTGATCTGAAACCATTTGTATGGTATCCTTTTTGTAAAACTGATGGATTATGTACATGTATGATGGCTTCAGTAACTTCAGACACCAGGCCACATAATTACAATTTTATTATCAGCCACTTGACTGACATAACTATAGTATGTAGACCTGGACAGAGAAGGAAATTTATAGGCAAGCGGGTCATTTATTATGCAAATCACGTTGCCACTTTTCAAGACAAATTGTTTTTAGATGGCGATGTTGAATTAAACCCTGGACCGCCACCACATCATGGAAAAAATTCTGATCCTGATTGTACATTAACTTTGAGACAGTTAAAAGCAGTTCTGGGCTAAAATAGCTCATTTAAACATCAATGGTCTTTATGGAAAACTGGACCAGATGAAAGTAATGTTGCTACACCAACCAATTCATATATTGGCTCTCTCGAGACAAAACTTTGTGGCACTATTTGCTCTAGCGAACTCACCATTCATGGTTACATGTTACTTCGAAAAGACAGAACTCGACGAGGAGGTGGTGTAGCTTTTTATATCCATAAAAACATCAGCTTCACTATAATTCAAGACCCTTGCTTGGTGAATCTTGAAACTATCGCAATACTTGTCTCTACACCAAGTGGAAATTCTCTGCTCATTTCAACAGTTTATCGACCGCCAACTTCGCCAATTTCGTTTTTGATGATCTTGAATCAGCACTGGAAGTATTTAGCTCCAGATCCAATAACATGATCATTGTTGGTGATTTGAATTGTGACTTTAATTCAACTTCTCCTCGATTGACGCGCCTGGAGGAAACAATGAATCTTTTTAATTTGAAGCAGATTGTCCCTGAGGCTACTAGAGTTACATCTAATTCATCATCTTTAATCGATGTGATTATTACCAACAACTTGACTATTCACTCTGATTGCAGAGTCATTCCTTGTGCTATTAGTGACCATGATGTTATTTACACTCGTGTCAAATTTAAAATTCCTCACCAGTCACACGTTGAAAACGTTCCCAGGAGCTTTAAAAATTTTGATTGTGACGCTTTTTTGAATGACCTTATTGGGATGCCTTGGTCAATTTTGGACGAGGTGACTGATCCTGACATTGCCTGGAACATTTGGCACAATTTGTTTAATAATATCTGTAATAAACATGCCCCTTTTGTAACTAAGCGTTTTAAAGCTAACCTTCCTAAATGGCTAGAAAACAGAAATGACATTTTTCATTTAATGCATGAACGGGATGTAGCCAAATCTAAAGCTAGGAGAACTAAATTGAAGGAGGACTGGGATAGGGCCAAAATTTTGAGAAATGATGTCACTAGACTTTGTAGAACTGCTAAAATTGGTTATTATCAAAATCATGTTCGTATTAATCAAAATAACAGCAAAAAGTTATGGGCCGGCATAAGAGAGATTCTCCCAAATAAGAAAAACAATAATCTTCCTGGCACTTTTAATATTGATAATAAGGATGTCTCAGATCCAAAAACCATAGCCGATAGTTTTAATAATTTTTATGTTAATATCAGCAATGTTCTGTTGGCCAACATTTCAAATGACGCTAATCAAGATCCGTGCTCTTATCTAACACATTGCTCAACTAGTTTTTCCTTTTACAGAATTCCTCCAGATTTTGTTTTTAAGGAGATTGCTAGGCTGGATCCTGGGAAGTCTGCTGGTCTGGACAACATCGATGGTAGGCTATTTAAGCTGGCGGCGCCTGTTATCGCCCTCCCCTTGACACATATATTCAATTTAACCCTTTCCACCTGTACCATTCCTCAAGCGTGGAAAAAAGGCCAAAGTTATCCCCATTTTAAAGCAGGTAATCGCAAAGTGCTCAATAATTACAGGCCCATTTCGATTTTGCCGTTGGTTTCTAAAATAATTGAAAAAGCTGTCCACTCACAATTCCTCTCATACCTTACTTCAAACGACCTTCTGTCTTCTAATCAGTTTGGTTTTAGACCTGGGTACTCACACTTGCAGCAGTAGCTCATGCTCATGATAACTGGCTTCATCACATTAACAATGGTAATTTAATTGGTTCTTTATTCATTGATTTACAGAAAGCCTTTGATACAGTTAACCATGATATTCTTTTACGCAAACTTTCTTTTATGGATTATCTACCTCAGCTGTTGATTGGCTAGCATCTTATTTATCTGGAAGGATGCAGCAAGTCTGTTATAAATCCAAACTTTCTGTAGTTAATCCTGTAACATCTGGAATACCTCAGGGATCAATCCTAGCCCTTACTTTTTTCATTGTACATTAATGACCTGCCAAAATGTCTTGATCACTGCAACATTGATATGTATGCAGATGATACACTTATTTATTATGGTGATAAAACACTAGTCTCATTGAAAATAAATTGAACTCGGATCTTCTTAATTTAACAAAATGGCTGCAGGCTAACAAACTTATTTTAAATCCTCAAAAACAGAAGTTATGCTAGTTGGTACTGCTCAAAAACTTAAAAAGAGCAATCCTCGAAATTTTATTTCTGGCCAAAAAATACAACAAGTTGATTCTCATAAACACCTAGGGATACTAATGGACAACAAACTAAATTTCTCTGAACATGTGAAAAAAGTCTGCAATAAATTAAGTTCTTCAATTTCTTTGCTCGCCAGAACAAGAAAATTTGTTGACCAGCCAACAGCTTTTTTATTATATAATGCCATGGTTCTACCCCACATAGACTACTGCTGTATGGTGTGGGGTGCCAAACCCACTCTTGTCTCCAAAATTCAAAAACTCCAAATTAGAGCACTTCGCATTGTTCTTAAGCTTCCACCCATTTCACCCACCAACTTACTTTTTAGTAATCTCAATACAATGACAGTTGCCCAGCGCATTCACTTCCAACTTGCCTGCCAGGCTTTTAAGGCCTCCATTGGTGTTGCTCCAGACTGTCTCTGCCAAAGACTTAACCCGATCCAGCCTGGCGATCGACCAACAACTCGGGCAATTACACATGGTAACTTTATTATTCCCAAACCTAAATGTGAAATCTTTAAAAACAGTTTTAGTTACAGAGCTCCTTCTTTTTTAAATGGTGTCCCTTTCACCACTCGTTCAAACTCTTATTCTTCATTCAGGCGTTTACTGAAGGAAGGCAAGGTTTGAAGTAATATTTTTTTTAAATTATTATGTCATAGATTACCTTGTGTCTTGCCCGAGATGTAGGTATACAATTGATAATTAATTTACTTTTTTTTGCTCCATTTTTAATCTTCCCTTTTAGTCCTATCTTTAATCAGTATGGTAGACTGGGACGGGGGTCTATTTGTGCAATTTAGTCCTTTACGTTTTATTTTGTATGTAATTGTCCAGTAAGACTTTTTATTATTATTAATTCATCTGTACCTCCTGTAACAATTTTTGTATAATATTGATATATTTTTATATTATATGAGGGCCCCAAATGATCAGCTGTGCTGGATGGGTTACCCTCGTTAAAGATGGTTTTAAATATAAAAAAATAAAACAATATTTCCATTAATTTACAAACGAGGTTGCTCCTGCAAACAGACATAGGCAGGTTACTCATGAGCATGGTACACAACTTCTTGTCAGATTCAGTTTGTAAAATGCTGCCACAACTCAAAATTTAATATAATCTAGGATGATCAACACGGCATTGAGTCATTCAAGTTAAGATAAATCTTTTCAAAAGATGTAGTTCATTATTTGACAGCCCGATATGCAATGGCGAATACCGCTTTATTGACACACTTTGTTATAATTTTTATAGTTCTGACGCTATTCAACCAGCGCCCGGCTTGATCGAAAACAATGATTAAAAATTTCCCGTTTACGACGGGAGCATGCTTCTATTGCTGCTAGCGCCCTCTTTTGTCTGGTCGTGGATTTCTAACTTCAGCTCAATGTTATGCCTGACGCTATGAAGATGCATGCTTGTGTCTGTACGAACTCAATATGAAACGAGGGCATACAATTTCAGAGTGTTTTTAATGTTTCAGGCATTTTAGGTTTGCAGCATGATGCCAAAATAGCTTGGGGTCCGGGACCCATCTAAGGGCCCAGAATATTTAGGGTTCTATGCTCAGTGCTGGGATATACTTCGGGATATATTCGGGATATATTTGGGATATTATTCGTACACATAAAATAATGAAAACAAAATATTCAGATTCTTATGTTTTAACATTAATTTTCTAATACTGCTATTTATTTTGCTTGATGCCCCTCCTTCATTGTGTATAGTGTCCATGCATTATTTGTTTTACCGTGCTTGTTTCTTGCATCTTAAATTATTTTGTTTTACGCTTGATTACCTTAATTACAATTGTTTTAAATGTTATAATCTCAATTTCAAACTAGATCAGTTTTACTCTTTTTCCATTAATGTTTTACTTTGGTTTACTTTATTAATTTTCCCATATTTCTATTTTCTGCTTTTATTTGTTTACTTTAAATTTTTATTTGTAGATTGGTTTAACTTTTAATATTGTTTAATACAGAGTCCTCAAAGAAAGCAGTTCTTTAACTGAGGAGTCTACCCTGTTAAAATAAAACAGTAAATTAATAAATTAATTAATTAAGAATTATATAAAGTGCAGGACAAAATAAAATTATTTTCATAATATATTATTTGGGGGGGGGGGGCTGATGAATGCATCACTCACCCCTTTAAGATTATTAGAGGAATAAAACCCCTGCTTCCTATTTCTCTGGGATTTGAGATCCTGAACAAAACGACAAAATCCAAAACCAATCAAAATCCAAATAGGTACCAACAAAACCTTTACAGTAAAATGAAACGGAAAACAAATAATATAACTATGGACAAAAACTGATTGTTATTCCGAGCGCTTTATGACGACGTATTTTACTTTTGATGGGGTTGTAAAAAAAAAACTGTAGTATACTCCTCAGGATGGGCATACTTAATTATTTTTGTCATGATCTTGTACTGGCCATCAAAATAGTGGCGGACAATTATTGATATACGGCGTAGGGGCCTGTCTTACTGTATGGGCCATCAAAATAGTGGCGGACAATTATTGATATACGGCGTAGGGGCCTGTCTTACTGTATGGGCCATCAAAATAGTGGAGGACAATTATTGATATACGGCGTAGGGGCCTGTCTTACTGTATGGGCCATCAAAATAGTGGAGGACAATTATTGATATACGGTGTAGGGGCCTGTCTTACTGTATTCAGAATCACGAAAATATTTTGACTTTGGACGCTCTGTGGTGCATTCTAATCGCTTTATTAATAATTATGGTGTTGCAAGAAAAACGGTAGTCTACTCCTCAGTAGCCAGGATAGGCTAACATATTTATTTTTAAGTTTATTTATGAGCATCAACAAGTGTGGGGGATATTTGATATGCTGTTCCCCACTCTAAAAAGTCGGATGATACGCGTTGGCACCAAAAACAGACAGTATAGGCCTATTCCAACGGACAGTCTTAATTTCATTTTTGATTTAAGTTTATTTCTATCAAATATAAGAGTAGCTCAGGCAGAATAATTTTACAAGACATTTGACAAGTATGATTTTGGTGATTTTTTGAACACTTTCTGGTTGTTTTGACGTAGGCCTAGTGGCTTAATGTATGATTGCCAGTGGCGTAAATCCGAGTCGAAAAGTGGGGGATATTTAAATTTATTTGCATAATTTACAACAAAGTATTGGATCTCGAACGTTGATCAACGGAGGGGAGGATAAAAAAATTCGACAGGGCCATGGTGCTTGAACTCCTTGAACCCACCCCCACCCCCCTCCCCCTCCCCCGTGGTTACGCGTACAACCACTCAGAATCCCACGGCTATCATAAAGATGACACCCAAACAGATAAATAAACAAACAGACAATTAATATTTAAACAAACCAAATTCACCCATTTTGCACGAATTATTTATTCGTTTATTATTTTTTTTACCGCATGATAAATAATTTGAAGGGATGATCCAATGGACCATCCCCCTGGGCAAACAAGTGGGGTTATATATCCCCATCCCCGGGATTTACGCCCGTGACGATTGACACCTAGGCATAAAATCTGTAGGTAAGGTCATCTTAGACAACTGTGAGAATCTTTGAGCAACTACCGCTTCGTATAACGGCTATGCCTGTGGGATCTTCGAGCAACCACCGCTTCGTATAACGGCTATGCCTGTAAATATAATGAATATTATGCATCATTCTGCCTAATCCTTGCCATTTTCCCAACATGAGTTGACACATTTAAAGCCTTGAGCGCAAACAGGTTCTGTTGAAAAGGGTGTTTTTCCAAAAAGAAAATACAACAAAAGTCACAATGAAGGTGAAATGGTTGATCTAGCAATGCCCGAAACCCACTGAGAATTATTATTCAATGTATTGGCGAGTATAATCTCACGTCTAAAATCCCCCGTAAAGCGTGTTCAACCTAAAGTTCAAACACCGTCATGGTTTGTTGATTTGTATTGAATTTTGTGTTATGCTCCATGCATGTAGTCGTGAATCATTATGATCTATTGATGTACTTATAGCAACAGGTTTAACACACATAACAGTGTATGGCTAATTGTGATTATTTCCATCGATAAATTATTAAAGCATTATTTATTTTAACCAATTGTAAATAGAAACACTTTTCTCATTTAGGACCGTCAGTCACTTCTTCAGCGAGCAAAACATATTGTTTGATTTAATTAAAATTAATTTCATTATTTTACATAATATTTCACATAAAAAATCACAAAGCTATACATACATATCCATTTTAACAACAAAATGTTTTAAAATCCATAAATCCATAAAATAATGAATAAGAAAACAAAAATCAACAATCCGAGACAAAATAAAGAGAGAGTTTGGCCTATTGGTTAACCAAATAGCGAACCTATCACTTTTTTAATTTGTTCTTCAATAGTGCCACAGAACAAACACCTAAAACATACAATATAGACAGCCATAACAAATATGAATAATTATTTCACCAACCTATATGAATAATTATGTGAATAAGGATAAGGGAATTATTTGTTGAAAGTGATTAGGCGTACTTATATATCATTCCAGAGTGATGTTCTCCTGTGATTATACCTGTAACTTATTTTGTTCTCTTGACTTATTCTGATTATCAGACAGTTTGTCCGCGAGAAACTTCCCGAAATTAAATCATTTGGTGGTTAATAAACCGACTGATGCTCTATATGCATAAAACAGCAAATAAATAAATGAAGAATTATATAAAGTGCAGGACAAAATAAAATTATTTTCATAAAGTGTCCTAATCTTTTTGAAAAAGGTACATAGACTTGATGTAAAATATGGCAGAATGTTTTCGCAAGTCGAATTTTTTTGTTGGGGGTTGGGCTGATGAATTCATCGCTCACCCCTTTAAGATTATTAGGGGGTATAAAACCCCTGCTTCCTGTTTCTCCGAGATTTGAGATCCTGAACAAAACTACAAAATCCAAAAACAAAATTAAAATCAAAATCAAAATCAAAATATATTGTTATATACAACATATTGAATCCTATCTATCTATCTATCTATACATGTACATACAGCACCTACACTGTACATATACAGTGTACATTGTATACCGTATATGTATGCATACATGTACATACAGCACCTACACTGTACATATACAGTGTACATTGTATACCGTATATGTATGCATACATGTACATACAGCACCTACACTGTACATATACAGTGTACATTGTATACCGTATATGTATGCATACATGTACACAGCACCTACACTGTACATATACAGTGTACATTGTATACCGTATATGTATGCATACATGTACATACAGCACCTATACACTGTACATATACAGTGTACATTGTATACCGTATATGTATGCATACATGTACATACAGCACCTATACACTGTACATATACAGTGTACATTGTATACCGTATATGTATGCATACATGTACATACAGCACCTACACTGTACATGTACATATACAGTGTACATTGTATACCGTATATGTATGCATACATGTACATACAGCACCTACACTGTACATATACAGTGTACATTGTATACCGTATATGTATGCATACATGTACATACAGCACCTATACACTGTACATATACAGTGTACATTGTATACCGTATATGTATGCATACATGTACATACAGCACCTACACTGTACATGTACATATACAGTGTTCATTGTATACCGTATATGTATGCAAATGTAACCGGAGCTTTTGCACACCCAGAAATAATACACAGAATGCAAGTAAGGATACCGTGGGCCAATGAACTTTAATGAAATCACAAATCTAGAGAACTACAACCAAAATGAAAACGTAAACCCGAAACCAAACACACACAAATAAAAAACCCTGTTAAAACAAACAGAAAAATAACAACTTTAAATCAGCACAAAATACGGTTCACCTCATGTTCTATATCAATCTAATTGAATTATTCAGTTAACCACAAGTTTCTTTAATACAAAATGGTATACATAATAAAAATGAAATGGAAGAATTAAGACGCAATTAACAATAATTATGATAAACAATAATAGCGCTTTCCGACAAAAACATCATTACCAGACCCAACAGCCATTTACGTTAAGAGCGACCCCGATCCCCGATCCCTTTGCAAGAACCCATAAACCAATCAACGGAATAACTAATGGACCATAAACAATTTCGGCACCATGATAAAATCCAGTCTCTGGCTAAAACAACCTTCAGCTGTCATCAGCAGGTGGACGATGGTCTAAAATGAAGTGAATTACAATATGCTAAAACACAACCAAAAACCATGCAATCATGTACAGTACGCTCAAGTTCTGCGGTCACTATCTATGTGCATGTAATGACAAGAAATATGCCGATATCCATGACGGACTCGCATGCAATGCCTCTACAAAACGGCGGAACTTCCATCGTTCATAACTTAAAAAAAAAAAAACATTCGTAAACTACAATCCCCATGGGAAGACCAGATTACTCAAATCGGACTGTACGAATTGACTTCGAATTACAGCCGAAAAGAAATCTCTATCACTCTCCAACCCAAAACAACTTCATCGCACTTCTTTAAAATATCTTAAAAATACATAAAAACACATACTCGATTAATCCATATGCATTTCCCGTCTTCCGAAAATATTATTTGTTTAATTTCTCCCAAGCATCCCAACAATTTACTTATTGACATCAACGGCGACAAATTATAAAAGTCTGCCATCACTATACAAAGTGACAAATACTGACGGCCTCCTGTAAAGGATTCATTCCAATACGCCTGTCAGATAACCAATAATCCCAAACAAAGCTAGCCCCTTACGAAATTATTTCGAGTTATGCCTCACTCTGAATGGAAGTTATTTTCTCCATTAATCTTCGCAACCACGTCACTGAGACGTATACCAAGTTATCGTAACTTTTCCCACTGCTAAATTAATGAACTAGCCGGTGCTGTGGTCGACTTGACGTCGATTCCCAAAGCTCACCGAACACTTATAGAATTTGTCTCGACACCAAAAAGAAAATGTTTCTGTACTTAAACTTATCTTTCCCCTACTAAACTCTAAAAATTACAAAGACAATTTCCAGTGAAAATAAAATTTAAAAAATAAGTAAAAAATTAATGTATCATTTACCTGTATCAGACATGTACTGTAATAGTCGAAGAACATCCTGACACAAAGACGAAACTACAATTAAGGATCACTGGACAGACGTTCGCCTTCGCAACCGCCGTCACCAGCAGCGCATTGGCAAGTGCCAGCCAGGCTCTAAATCGCCGTACCGGCCGCTGCAACCCCCCAAAAATTGCCACCGGGCTAGACAAGGACGTAGGTGTTAGCCCTCAGTGGTGGCAAGACCCCCTAGCTTTACCGCGTTTTATAACTTGGACTGAACATTCCTAAATGTAACACGAGAATGCAATAATAACACTACATAGCTAATATTAAGCAAACAAGATACAAAACGTACAACTACAATAAGGAAATTCCTTTCAACGTTGCGTCCATAATATAACCGACATGGTTGTATATTCCCCCGGTTACATTCCCAGCAACTTTAATGTTGCCGTCTCGGCAACTAAATTAAAAACTAACCACAGCTTTCCCTCAATTTCCGGTATTCTAACACACGATCATACTTACAGACCAGTACCTCTGTACACATTCTACCATTTAAACTGGCCCAAGCCACACAGGGGACCGATCCCGACACAGCCTTTCGGTACATTAAAATTGTGCCTGCCAGACTTCTCCGAACGGTGCCTACACTTCCTAATTCTTTGGAAGTGCCCCGACCTGGTCCATAAATCTGCAAGCCTGGGATTTACTCCTACACATCCGCTGTTCCATAAAAAAAACAGGTCGGGACCTGCCCCTGCGTAACGAGGGTTTGAGTTCCACGTCGAACGTACAACAATCGATCTACTTCTTAAAGTCTCATTACAGTTTCCTTAAAATCCAAACTTCGTTTAAAAAAATTAAGAACCTAATAACAACAGCTACTAAATCGGGCGAAATTAACTTCATAACAGCCATCTCGATGCCTGGTGGTTTTCCGTCCGGCGCTTCTCGTCATCCCCCTCCAGCAGCACTGTACGGTCCCTGCGGTGAGTCCAGTTGACATCTGGTGGCTTGTCGGCATCTCCTGTCGGTCAACCGTCAACACCGCAGTGATTCCCTCGTCGAGGTGACCCGCTGGTCGAGGGTTTATACTCAAATCGTGATGTAGCCCCAATGATTTGTGTTTCAACACGGTATCCTGTCTACGACGCCAAATGTAACCGGAGCTTTTGCACACCCAGAAATAATACACAGAATGCAAGTAAGGATACCGTGGGCCAATGAACTTAATTAATGAAATCACAAATCTAGAGAACTACAACCAAAATGAAAACGTAAACCCGAAACCAAACACACACAAAAAAATAACCTGTTAAAACAAACAGAAAAATAACAACTTTAAATCAGCACAAAATACGGTTCACCTCATGTTCTATATCAATCTAATTGAATTATTCAGTTAACCACAAGTTTCTTTAATACAAAATGGTATACATAATAAAAATGAAATGGAAGAATTAAGACGCAATTAACAATAATTATGATAAACAATAATAGCGCTTTCCGACAAAAACATCATTACCAGACCCAACAGCCATTTACGTTAAGAGCGATCCCCGATCCCCGATCCCTTTGCAAGAACCCATAAACCAATCAACGGAATAACTAATGGACCATAAACATACCCCAACCAGCGACAATGGGTCTACAGATCACGGACCCACCATTTCGGCACCATGATAAAGTCCGGTCCCTGGCTAAAACAACCTTCAGCTGTCATCAGCAGGTGGACGATGGTCTAAAATGAAGTGAATTACATTATGCTAAAACACAACCAAAAACCATGCAATCATGTACAGTACGCTCAAGTTCTGCGGTCACTATCTATGTGCATGTAATGACAAAACATATGCCGATGTCCATGATGGACTCGCATGCAATGCCTCTACAAAACGGCAGAACTTCCATCGTTCATAACTATAAAAAAAAAAAAACATTTGTAAACTACAATCCCCATGGGAAGACCAGATTACTCAAATCGGACTGTATGAATTGACTTCGAATTACAGCCGAAAAGAAATCTCTATCACTCTCCAACCCAAACCAACTTCATCTCACTTCTTTAAAATATCTTAAAAATACATAAAAACACATACTCGATTAATCCATTATGCCTCTCCCGTCTTCCGAAAATATTATTTGTTTAAATTCTCCCAACATCCCAACAATTTACTTATTGACATCAACGGCGACAAATTATAAAAGTCTGCCATCACTATACAAAGTGACAAATACTGACGGCCTCCTGTAAAGGATTCATTCCAATACGCCTGTCAGATAACCAATAATCCCAAACAAAGCTAGCCCCTTACGAAATTATTTCGAGTTATGCCTCACTCTGAATGGAAGTTATTTTCTCCATTAATCTTCGCAACCACGTCACCGAGACGTATACCAAGTTATCGTAACTTTTCCCACCGCTAAATTAATGAACTAGCCGGTGCTGTGGTCGACTTGACGTCGATTCCCAAAGCTCACCGAACACTTATAGAATTTGTCTCGACACCAAAAAGAAAATGTTTCTTTACTTAAACTTATCTTTACCCTACTAAACTCTAAAAATTACAAAAACAATTTCCAGTGAAAATAAAATAAAAGATAAGTAAAAATGTATCATTTACCTGTATCAGACATGTACTGTAATAGTCGAAGAACATCCCGACAGCAGTTTTTACCCGCCCGAAGCCATCGATTTGCACACTTGGTGTGCCTGCTTTCTTTGTGTGCCGAACATTTCCCCTTGTGGTTTCACCTCCTTGCTCGCCAGAGTTGGACACCGATCGTCGAGGTGAACTAATTTCAGTTTTGCCTGCTATTTCTATGTGTACGGTGGATGTCGCCTATTTTCCCACCGCCTCCTTAGCCAAGGTGAACTTTTCTTCAGCCGCCTTCCTACGAGCTGTAACCAGTGCTCACCAGCCAACCATTTTCAGCCCATGTTTACAACAAGTCAACGAACGGTTCGCCGGCTTTTGTCATCTTTTCCTGTGATACTCCCTCCTGACGTCTTCCTGTTCTCTTCTCCAAGCATCAACCTATTTCCCCTCATCTCTACGGATTGATCGATTCTCCACCTTCACGAACAAACTCGCCATTTCTGCCAGTCGTCACTGTATCTTCTTTTCCTGTTTGTTCTTCGCGCCTGTCTTCAGACTTTTTATTCTTCGTTGCCTCCTCCGTATTTTCCGGACTGTTGCTGTATTTTCGGAGCTTCACCAAATCCTTGGATTCCAGGCTGCTTTGCTGTTCATGTTCTTTTCTCCGGACATGCCCGCATTTGGTGTGTGTGTGCGCTTTCCAGTGTGCTGACCCTAGTTTCTTCTCTCTGCCCATTTCTTCGAGTTCTTCAGACTTTTTCTGTGACTACGACACTTTCATCTTGTGTTGCCACCCAGCCCTACTGCCGTCTTTGATCAGCAGCGCCAGTCAACGCAACGCAAGTTCATTTATCCCATTTATTACTGTCGTATTTCTATATTTTCATTGTTCTTTTCTATATTTTGTATTTTTTTGTGCTTGATTGCGCTTTACTGTTGATCCGCAAGTTTCCCGTTATTTAACCGGGTGACTACATTTCATGACTTCGCTTTGTATTCTTTGATTTTCTTGGTTTTGTTTCTTATTGTGCCCATTCACGCGCTTTCACTATTTTTTTTCTTGTTCATATTATTTGTCGGTTTATTATTATTTCTCACAATATTTTGGTTGGGTAGTTTATTTGTGCCTGTTCATGTCCCCCCCACCACCAACCACACCCAGTCGCTCCACCCCTTCCACTACCATGACTACTCCACAGCTCCCCTACATCAAAGCTGAACTTCCTGCCCCTTTTGCCGGTGATGGCACTGAAGAATTTAAGTTATGGTGCCGTCGTTTTGAGGTGGCCGTCAAAGCCAACTCATATACTCACCCTGCACACGTCCACTTGTCCTCCTTATTGCCTGCTAGATTGAGCGGTGCTGCTTTTACATTGTGGGATGGTCTTTCCGACACTGTAAAAGCAGATTATGATCAGGTAAAAGCAGCCCTTAGTTCAGTATTCACACAACATCAATCTATCCATCAATTTCAATGCTGCATCAATGCCCGCCCGCGCATGCCAAACGAACCCCTTGAAGTTTTTGCGGCCGAAATTACTAGATTGTGTCTAGAAGCTTTCCCGGAATATGGAAAAAAAGCAAAGGATGGCGAAAAATTTCGCCGCTTTGTCGCCGGGCTTTCCCCTTACCTCCAACTTAAGATCCATGAGCAAGGTATGACGACTCTGGATGCTGCTCTGCGCATCGCAGTTCAGGTTGAGCGCGCCCATGATGCCAGCCGCATTGATTTATCTTTGACTTGACCCCTATGACTGGCTCATCATCCATCGTGATGGTGCCCGTCATGCCAATGCCGATGCTCTCTCACGGCGACCCACAATTCCTGACGAGCATGACAAACATGATGCCCGTCAAATCACTTTACCACTGCCAACCACAAAACCTGCCCCTTTGGCACATACCTCTTCATGTGCAACAGTACAGGCTCCTGGCTCACTGGACAGACGTTCGCCTTCGCAACCGCCGTCACCGGCAGCGCGTTTGCAAGTCCCAGCTCGGCTCGAAATCGCCGTACCCGCTGCAACCCCCCAAAAATTGCCACAGGGCTAGACAAGGACGTAGGTGTTATAGCCCTCAGTGGTGTCAAGACCCCCTAGCTTTACCGTGTTTTATAGTCGAACTGAACATTCCAAAATGTAACACGAGAAGGCAATAACAACACTACATAACTAATATTAAGCAAACAAGATACAAAACGTACAACTACAATAAGGAAATTCCTTTTAACTTTGTGTCCATAATAATAACCGACATGGTTGTATATTCCCCCGGTTACATTCACATATAGATTGGACAAAATATTTTAAGATGTAAAAGTTTCATTTACATGGATAATGGCCCACCTGGTCATACTTCTAAAGCCTGTATCTAAGTTTTCTTCATTTTGTTAGCAAACAATCAGAGACTTCCATAATTTTGTGTGGTTGAAAGTGTTCAGTCAGAATTTTAAAAAGTCGTTTACGGGTAATTGGAACCGAAAATGGAACCGGGTAATGACATTTTCTGTCGGGTATCCGGATACCCAGATACCCGGCACACGGGCACAGCCTTACCCGTTTTGGCGGACTTTGGTTTCACCCTGGCCCACTGTGCGTCCGTTCGTCCATTGGTTTATATTTGTATTGATTGTCCATCTTTCAGTTTGTACGTATGATGGTATTATTGTTTGTAAATCTTAAAGGGAAAGTATATGACTAAAAAGTGTCATTCTACCGTGTCTCCTTATTCTACCGTGTGTCCTTATTCTACCGTGTGTCCTTAAGAAGATCCTGGTTGTTTCACTTACTTCTAGAATTTAATGTAGCTCTTAGTATTTTTATTTGAATGATACTCTCAAAAATTGTTCAATAATTTTCACAAATTATCCTTTAGCCTAATTCCCAAACATTTTCAAAGTGTTGCCAACATGTTTAAATGTTTGTCGTTTGATTCAATTCCTACATTTGTTTAACAATGTGTTTAAGCCACATGGGAGATTAAATCCCGGTCCATACTTGACGCGAAAGCGAAAGCGAATGCAAAGCGAATTTTACGTCATCAAATTCGCAGCGAATGATTCGCGCAAGTTGAAATGTGTTCAACTTTTGTGAACCTTCGACGCGAATATTTGCCGTAAACCATTGTCGACGTCACGAATTTCGCTTCGCATTCGCGTTAAGTATGAACCGGCCTTTACACCGAGTAAGTATATGTGAAACGGTGGTAAATTATTCATTATTTAAAATTTGAAATTGTTTTAATTTTAGATAATACCTAAAGTGTAGAGCATTATACTGCATACATGCCTTTAAAACTCATTTTTCCCATTCCAGTCTGTCTACGTAACATTAAGGCTACTGCAGCGAGACACAATTTAATATAGGCCTATTTAATAATCAATAAGACCCTCGAAGCAAGTCATTCAAGTGGAGATAAATCTTTTCATAAGCTTCTGCTTATCGTTAATTTTCTTACGCCATATATGCAATAACGACAATTGATATTGCATATTGCATATTCTATTGTGTTTGTGAGAGGTACGATGCTTGTGCAGTGTAAACACATGACTACTGTCAGAGAACTACTTCCTCTCCTTCTCTATTGTCTATATGGCCTTCTATCTGCCCACGTATCTCTTCACGTGACTGTACATGTACTTGACTCTTAAGTTTGTATGTAAACACTAAGTTATGAAACAAGTTTGAGAGAGATTCTCCCTTTACACTTTGTTGTCTTATTTGTCGTCTTCTATTGGTCAGATTTCTTGTTACGATGGGTAAGGAGGCAAACGGTAGGGACAAGGTAGGAAGCAGGACCTATGACCTACTCCAACTAACCCCTACCATAATGAAACAAAAATAAATAAAATCTTGACCAATTAATTACTCTCTATATCAGTAGCGTAACTTGAGCTGGTTCATGCAGTAGGGGAAACTTGTGGCTGGAACTAGGATTTTTAGGGTTATTTTTACCAGCCCATTAACTCCCCCATCAACCACCATAACCCCAAATCACCCCCAGCAACCCCCCCCCCCCCCCATCAACCCCAAACTTATATTTGCAAATAAAAACAAATCAAAAATAATATATTTATGAATTTCGAGAGGTTTTGTTTCAAATAAGGTTTCGTGCTGGGCTGCTGTAGTTGAAGACCTAGACCTATGGGAAAAGGAAGATTCATTAAAAATAAATAAATAAATAAATAATATGTCTAAATACGCTAATGGGGTGCCTGTTATGGAATATACAACGGAATACTGAACTTATGGGAGATCTGAATAAGTTTGTTTTGGTGGCAAAAACATTATTGGGGGACGTCGCCAACCGTCATAAATATTGGGGTGTCCACCTTAGCCCCTGCCTCACCCCTGCCCCTGCCGGAATCGCCGACCATGCAGTTGGCGGATTGTGTATACGCATCTGTGTCACAGTCGTTTGAAATAACTCGTTTGAAATAACTTCTTTTCTGCTGTATTTCTTCTTTTTGTTTGGCAAACAATTTAATGTAACAGTCGTTGGAACAGACCATCATTCACGTCATGTCTGTTTCTGCCTGTGTGTCTTGTTTCTGTCCTCATGTCCTTTTATCGGACTTAGTGTGTATTCACCTTTTGAGTGTATTTCTTTGGTTGTCTGTAGGTTGGATTAGTGTTGGGTGTTGGTCTGTTTAATAATAATAATAATAATGTGTGGATTTATATAGCGCACGTATCCACCAACTAAGTGGTGCTCAAGGCGCATTATATTATTATCCCTGCTCATAAGGCTCATAAGGCTCATAAATCATTCCTGAAACCATCTCAGCTCCCTGGGGAGTATACAGCTCAATTGCTGCCATTTCTAGCGCATATAGAGCAAACCAACTCTGCCTTCACAGGTACCCATTTAACCCCTGGGTGGAGAGAAGCAATTATGATTAAGTGTCTTGCTCAAGGACACAAGTGTCACGGCCGTGATTCGAACCCACATTATGTTGCTAACACCAGAACTTGAATCCGGTAAGCTAGACCGCTCGGCCACGACACCCCATTTGTCAATTTGTTGACGTAATTATGATTTTGTTTGTTGTTTTTTGTGTTGTTTATGATTATCACAACAGCAACGCTCAGGCTTCCAATCAGCAATGAGGCGGAGAGCAAATATAGCACACCGAAACAGTCATGCGCATTCTATCATCAGCGTGTCACTTTCTAATTGGCTGACGTAGCCATGGGCCTACCTTTCTTTGAAGGAAATTTCTTTCCTTGGGAAATCGAGAATTTCTTTTCGGGTGCTTTTGTGATTTGTAAAACCATTTAGATAATCATAATTATTATGAAGCGTGTCAAAATTAGGACGAGGCAAATTATTTGAATTTTGACTGATACATTTTAGCTGTTGACCCTGTACAGTAGCGGACCGGGAATGGCAAAGCGCAAACAAAGTGAACACACACAAGTGTTAGATAAATTGCCATGCATGACCCCATTGCAGTCGCGTAACTTATACGGTTGGTTTAATATGTGGGCAATTGGAGAGGAGAACCAGGATTTTCAAGTCCTTTTGCTCACACTGAATTTACCAGTGACCATATAGAAGTATTGCATTCAACACAGTGATGACTTAGCTCAGACTGACTCACTGGATTTCTTCTAAACCCAGTCTAAATAGCAACTATACACTCATTAAAAGAACTATTGGCAATCTCATAACAAATCAATTATAACAGTTTTACTTTAAAACACAGTGTATAAATTCCCAGAAAATATCTATCTCAGGTGCTATCGTGTTAGCAAACTTTGGTAAAATTTCAGTAAAATTTAGTAAAATTATTAGCGAAATTATTGCCAAAATTAATTTGTCATACAAAGACAGAAATTCAATGAACGAATACGAACAACCTGAATGCATTCTCATTATTTTCTCGATGACACAATGAAATAAACTGAAACATTAACAGGTTGGTTTTTATACGTAATTATATCTTAGTAAATTAGTATAGATGCATTTACATACATTTTACAGCAAGTGTATACTAGCTTTAATATAATTATTATAACTTAGAACAATTATGGGCTTTGCTATTTTTCTACTGGCTATTAATGCTGCTATGTTGATTTTAACGACGGTGGTCCTCTGGGTAAACTATTGCCATTTATATTATAATGTTTCAACCATAGGTAGGCGGATCGCACATGCGTATCATAATGCCCATAGGAAGGACCAATTATAAAGCTATATATGTACATCATATCCACATGCCGGCCTCTGATTGGCTGCCTCATCTTGAAAATACCTGGTATCATCAAGCTTGTGGGCGCGATTCTTTTAATGAGCGAGAGATGAGCGGTTTCAGTTAGATTGGACCAGCGCGGCACGGAAAGGAGACGCAAACCTGGAGTTCCAGAAAGCTTTCTTTCATCGTGGATAGAGTTGTTCCCTACATTTCCTGAGGAGATTGCATCTAGTTTCATCGGTTGACGGGACACTGCATCCTCGACGAGATGACCACCTTGCAATGGATGAGATTCTTGGTCGTTGTGCTGTGGGGTAAGTAACATTTGTGAACGGATCCTACAAAAAGAGTCTTTTTTGAGCTCAGTAAAACAAGCACAATATATTGTAAATTAAGATTGTTATTGGAAGAGATACATTGATTTGTTTTATGAAAAGGCAGTTTGGCTACTTCAGACTCATTTTGTAAGATTATATCACATTTTCCCCTTTTCGGTCGTTTAATCAGTGAAAGTCCGAGATTCATTCGTATACAAAACAATAAAATATAAAAAAACTGACGTTTGGCAGCAGCAAACAATAATGTTCACTGATCGAACGACCGAAATCTGTTATTGTTTTAGCAGTGTGCTCCATTTTCACAATGTACCCTAATTTTAAGCAGTGTACCCGTTTTTCACAATATCCAGTTTTGGGCAGTGTTCCCCTTTTCTTGCAATGTACCCTTTTTAAGAAGTGTGCCCCATTTTCACAATGTTCTCTTTTTGGCAGATTGTCCCCTCTTAACAATGTACCTTTTTTAGCAGGTTACCCCTATTTGCAATGTACATTTTTTAGCAGGTTACCCCTATTTGCAATGTACCTTTTTTAGCAGGTTACCCCTATTTACAATGTACCTTTTTAGCAGGTTACCACTATTTACAATGTACCTTTTTTAGCAGGTTACCCCTATTTACAATGTACCTTTTTTAGCAGGTTACCCCTATTTACAATGTACCTTTTTAGCAGGTTACCCCGTATTTAACATGTACTCCTATTTACCGTGTACCCCTATTTACAATGTACCTTTTTAGCAGGTTACCCCCTATTTAACATGTACCCCTATTTACCGTGTACCCCTATTTACAATGTATCCTTTTTATCAGTGTACCCGCTATTTAACATGTACCCCTATTTACCGTGTACACACATTTTCAATGTAACCCTTATTTGATGTGATCCCCTTGTCACAGTATAAACCTTTCTTGACACTGACTCTTTTTTTGTAACGTATCCCATTTTTAACAGCATGCCCCCGTTTCACAATTGTACTCCTTTTTGCAGTGTGACACCTTTTCACAATGTACCCTCATTTTACCATCGCACCCTCTTTTCATAATATAGACCTTTTGCCACACTGGATACGCAGAGAGAACCAAAATAAGCAAACATATAGCATAATAAATGAGTTCACTAACCTCTTCATTTCAACTGTACGCCTTGGCAATGTATAAACTATATAAATAATGTATAACTAGAAATTATTCGTCGATATTGTTTGATATCAAATTCAACAAATACTTAAGTGAAAGTAATGAAATCTGCTATACTACAACATTAATAATAGACACATGATGAGACAAGGAGGATTCACTCAAAATATATATCTTAAAGTAAGAAACTTCCCGCCACTTTATTTCTCCAGTGAATATAACATTTTATTGACTGTATTATTAAAGGGACAGTATCGTCACGATCAACAGGGCATGGAATCGGAGTACTAGTTTTAGATTAACTTTGTCATTGAAAATGATACCCCACATGATAATCGGAGTGCTAGTTTTAGATTAACTTTGTCATTGAAAATGATACCTCACATGATAAGGTAATATTACCATTGCTGCTGCATAAATGAGCCAGAAATGTTCAGTCACTGTGTTCATCTTGAACTAGGACACCGATTCCATGCCCTGTTGAAAGTCTGCTCTGATCGTGACGATATTCCTTTAATAGACCTAGGTAGACTTGTAATTCAGACACAATCTCTACAGGAAAATGCAATGATTATCTGAATTTAGATTTTAGAATCTCCATTCTACGTTTACCCATTCGCTTAAGTTAAATCCAACTCCAACTGTGAAATAATATAGATTCTAAAACAAGAAGAGATTAAACAACCGAAAACCTATTCCACATGGTTTGCTATTTTACTGGCAATGTTGTTTTGAATCCAAACACTTTTTTACATTCCTCATACACTGTAAAAAATTGCCTGTAAAAATTACAGTAAGTTACTGGCAGCTGAGTTGCCAGTAACTTAATGTAAATATTGACATTAATAACTGCAAATAAATTCCTGTACAAATTACAGTATGTTACTGCCAGCTGGTTGCCAGTAACTTACTGTAAATATTTCAGCAACAAACAATATACTGTATGGCAGTAAATACAGTATATTACTGTATTTTTTAACAGGAAGAGCACAGATACTGTAAAATGCATGCAGTAAAGTACTGTAAAATTTTAGCAGTAGTGCCATTGTTACTCACCTGTCAACTTTCATAATTTTGAAATTGTTCTCAGTTTTATGCAATAAACAGTTTTGTGTGTGTAATATACTGTTTTACTGCGATGTGTAATGTGTAATGTGTAATGTTTGCATTTTTTCGGTGAATGCAAGAATTGTTTACAGTAAGGTACTGTAAAATAAATATACAATACACTACTGTAAATATATACAGTAAAATACTGCCAAAAGTACAGCAATTTTTTACAGTGTACAAATGAGATAATTTTCAAAAGGATTGACCGAAGCATGTTTAACAACCCTTGGGTAACATTAGAACACCGGTAATGAATTTATCACGCTACGTCATCAATTAATTTATTCACAGTGACGTAGCCAGGATTTTCAGATTGGGGAAAACATTTTTGAGGGTAAATTTACAACTCACAACTCAAACGAACAGACAAATAATGTCAAAAAACAGACTAAATTGCCAAGATCAGAAATAAAATAGTTTGTGACTGCTTAAAGGAAGGTATGCAACACTAGTAATGTTGGAAAAACTCTTTTAATCAAGATATACATTTAAAAATAAACAGTAAATATAAACAGAAAATAGTTAAAATACATTCAGATATTCTCTACTCATTCTAATACATTCAGATATTCGCTATTCATTCTAACGCGAAATTTAAGAAAGAGTATTCAGTCCTAAATTTGAAATAGAAATTATTTCACTTTTCTTAAAAGTTACATCACCCCAGACAAAATTATTTTCTTTGGAAGATTGATACCTTCATCCTCTTTAAACCAACTAAGTTTCACATTTTAATTCGAAAATCTTGTTTTTTTTTAAGGGAAGGTACAATGCTGGCAATATTGGCAAACCTGCTTCTGTATACGAGTATGCTTATACACTCTTTGAAACATGACATACATTAATTAACCTGTAACAATTACAGCTTATTATGTTGTGTCATTAACCGTATTACTCCAGCTGCTAAGGATTCTATGGGGGACACATTATACACTTTTTGGTAAAAGCATGATATACTGCATCGGGGTTCAGAAAAGGTCAATATCCTTTGATACCTTGGACCTATCTTGGGTCCAACATTGAGGGCGGGCTTTGAAAAGTGGAAGAAGCCCCAAAACGAGCATTCTGACGTCATGAAGTATAACTTTGCATCGTTTGTTTGCCTGATTAGATAATGGCATACATGTTCGGGTGGAGATCGAACGTTTTTGAAAAGTTGGGATGGGGGAGGGACGCAAAATACCACATCTGACCCTAGTAGTCTCAACTTTGTGTAACTATTTATCTGAAATTGACAATTATAGCTGGCGTTGTATATCTAGATGCACACCCATATTGTATTTTACAATATCGATACATTAAAAATCATCAATATTCCTCACACTGTAAACTTTCCCTCGCCCATAAGATGATTTGTATGTCTTAGGAATCAGATAGCAATTATTACAGGTCTGAAATAACTTTGTATTAACAAATTTAATCATAGAAACATGTTCTTTCTCTGCTCAGATCCCTTTTATATACACAATAGGATGACACATATGCAAACCACTGCCATTCCCAGTTTGTGGGTTATTTTTTAATTTATTGTGAAGTTTTAATATATTTCACAGTCACGCCAACCCATCAGACCCTCTCTCTGCCCCTATTCTCACCCATCTCCACTCCTCCACACCCTCCCATACCCGCTCAATTCTCTTCTGCCTATTTCTTTACAGACCTTATTCATTGAGGAAGGTTGTTTTCAAGTTTTTGTTCCCACACTATTAAACTAAAATGTTGAATCAACCATATAAGAGTTTGGTCAGTGACAACACTTTATGCAGTTAAATTTAACTCAAAGAAAGTGTTTAATTTAAATACGGTGCGGGGAGTCAATTCGTCCCTAATTTGCCATAGTGACCAATCCGACTGTTTTCAATTTTAAGTTTTCCCGCCCATTAGTACATTCAGGAAGAGACCTACCATTGTATCTAATCCACGTGCATGTATTCCTTATAGTTTTGGAGATAGACCATGCGTTCAAATGACGAATGCTCTAACTGGCTATTTTTGTAATTTGGCAAAGTGACCAATACCGCAATGGTCACTATGCCAACTTAATTTGGGATTGGTTTCGGTGTAGGGAAAAAATAAATCAATGGTTTCTGTAGCTTTTATTCAACATACATTAAAGTTTACACTAAATGTTCCCCACCCTAACCTTGCCTTTATGATGATTCGTTCTAGAAATATGAACAGCTGATTCCTACTAGAAATATGAACAGCTGGTTATCCTAAATATTAAAGTTTGTGAGTGGATATAGCTTTGATTCACTGAACAAAATGTTTATATTGATAAATATTGATAAATTCAAAATCATCGATGATTCTCACACACCAAAACCTTCCCCGACGTTAAGAATAGAAAAATTGAAAATTTAGTTATTCTAAATATTAAAGTTTGTGAGTTTCTGTAGCTTTGATTCACAAAACTTCATATATTGATAAATCATCTGTATTTTAAAATGCTCAATGATGACAAGGTGTCATCACGCAGATTCTTATTCAGCATGTTATCCTCGTATGGAAGCTGCAAAATAAAACATGTATTAATATATTATTTTTGAAACAAACTACAAGCAAGTTATAAACTGTGCTCTTCTTGGCATCATCCTTAGCTTCCTACAATATCCTAATTGTATAGTTTAGCATGGTATAACAATAATCGGTGACTTTCTAAAACTATTTAAAATTATTCCCAAATGTGGTTTGTGGCGATTTGAAATTTGCGTTTTATAATTTTTATTTTATTAAAGGTTTTCTCGGCCAATTTCAAAACTTTGTTAATTTTCGTTAAACAACATTCAAATTCACATCGTTTTCACTGATCCGATTAAATTATTTGTTTTTATATTAATGCGTTCAAATTTATTTCCGAGCAGTCAGTAATTCGTTCCTGTCATTCACAACTGCGTTTAGTTAGTTCTATTTCATTTTTAGGCATACACGACTTCAAATAACTCATCCTGAAATTAAATGTTTCGCATCTTTTCGCGATTGATGCAGTCAAATTAACAATCGTTGATGCGCAATGGATTTCGAAGAAGTTTTTTTTCGCTTTCGTTTATGGGCAATGAAGTTCATCTTAAGAGTATTCAAATGCGCCCTTGGCAAGTTTGGTAAAGTCACTAAGGCCTATCTTTTTTAAAACGTCTTTTGTATCGCTATCAAGATTCTCGATTGTTATTACAACGTCAAACATTTTAACAGATTTGTGCCTTTTTGCAATATTATCAAGTCATTCTTTCACCTTTCCCTTAAAATGTTTTTATTTTTTAATTTTGTTTTATTTTTTTATTAATTAATTATTTATTTATTAATTAATTATTTATTTATTCAGTTTGCCTTTGAGAAAGAACCTGCTAGGTTCAAAACGTAAGGCCAATAACAATTGTTGCATTTATATTATACTACAGGTCCTTTAGGGTTAGTAAGCAATTTGCAACAGCTAATTCTCTATTATTTATTTTTATTTATTTATTTATTTATTTATTTATTTATTTATTTATTTATTTATTTTAAATTTTTTATTAATTAATTTATTTCGTTATTTTTATTTATATATTATTATTATTATTTTTTTTTTTTAAATATTTCTTTGGCCTGCAATCTTCTAGGCAAATTAGAGAAATATCTCATACCAATGGCTTGAGAACTTAAGTAAAAATGTGACAAATGAATGCCAATTGATAAAATTGAATCCTTAATCAACCGCTTGCGACTGGTTCCAATGAAATTGAATGAACTTATCGACACTTTTCTGATGTACGTACTTATTTTGCCGAGTTGGGTATTAAATTGAATGAAAAAGGTTTTAAAAACACACTATTGGGAGACCAAGGTCCAAGAACCAATAAGTGTTTTAGTTTTCAGATTCTGTGCCCTCCCCACACATCCATGGTGAAAATACAAGTACGATAAATTAAGTAAGAATGACCATTTATGACAACAATTACAGTCTTCTTAGGAAGTTCCAACCTAACACCTGTTCGCAACGACTGAATCGCAATTAAAATAATTATTGACATTTCAGTGCAAATATCTTTGTTTATTTAAATCATCCATTGTTATTTTACACACTTAGAAACACAAGAAGCATGACAAAAAAGAAGACAGTACTTGTGTTTTATATATAAATTACTTGTATATCATATAGAGATGCTAATCCTGACCTTGATAACAGAACAATAAATTAATTTATTGATCTCAGTCTTGAACTTACTGACCCTGCTCTTATACATACTGGGATGCCTGGCGCAGTGACCCACACATTCCCCGAGTAGTATGGTAGATGGGCGTCCGAGGACAGTTGACCCTTTTGTAGGCGTGGTTGAAGATGAGATTAAAAAAGGAGCGTGTGTGTGGTTGATGACGTCATCATTTTTTGATGACGTCATCATGAGATGGTATAGGTAATATTTGTTAAAGACTGAGTGTGGGAGGTGTTGATGGGGGTTCTAGGACAAGTACCTAAAACTGGGCGTAGTTGATATATATATATATATGTAAAAAAGTGGGAGGGTGTGTGTGTGTGGTTGATGACGTCATGAGATGGTTAAGTTTGGTAGGTAGGTTTGCGCTTGCGCGGCGTCTCGTATAGGTATAGGTTGTAAAAAGATGTGTAAAATCTACTTGCGAAAAAAGATATTGGTTTTAGTAGTTAAAAAATCGAAATAACGATTCGATTTTATGTAGATGAATAGTAAAGATGACGACGAGAGCGAGGATTCCCTGCGAATGGCTTTTAGTTGGCAAACCAGTCAAGTGTTGTAAACGAAGTGTGCGTGGCGATGTATATTGCTCTATGCACCGGCGTCGTATTCGACACGGTGCAATTATACCGTACCCGTTCCGTGTCGAATATGTAAAAATGGCACAAAAACAGCGACAAATTTATGTACGAAATGCGGTAATGTATTAAAAATACATTATTTAAATCGCGTTGAAGCAAAAGCTAGACGACATTATACTATAGCGATGAAAGAGTTGGTTGAAAAGACAAGCGCTCGTTTATAGTGGTTAAAAATTATAATTATACGGGGGAGGTCTATTAGTTACTCTTACCCGCTCCGCTATTTGCGAAGCGGGTTTTTGATTATAATAAGATTTTTGTATAGTAAAGTTTACTTTAAACTTAAAAGTGTTTCTATAAGATCTTTTTTTTCTTTATCTACATCAGCGGCTTTGACCTCTGGTTTAGCTGGTAAAGCTGTAGCTTTGCTAGAGTTGTTACGAATATTTTCTTTCATTTGAGAAAATTTATCTCGTTCTTCGCAGATGAGTAAAAATTCATCTTGGGTAATGACGCCGTCTTCGATCGCTTTTGAAACGTGGTTTTCGATCGTGTTGAGTTTAGACGATGCTAAAACTCTAATTTCATCGTGTTTTTTAGCTTTTTTAGATAATTTATATTTCGCGTATCTGAGAGCAAACGCCGCACCACCCAACCCTAAAGCTAAACCTTCTAAAACAAACCCAACCGGCGCTGCTATAACGCTGGCGATACTTGCGATTCCAATGGCCCCTGCTCCCATACATCCCAATTCAGCGAGAGTTTCTACGATACTACAAGCGTTAATGATGTTATTATATTTTTATATACGGCTTCGCGTTGGTGCATTTCGACTCGTAATTCTTTTTGAATGTTATCTATTTTTTGCAAACGAAATGTTTTAGTATCGTTCGCATCATCCGTCATATAGCGTACATTTTGAAAATTTTTAGTTACTTCGCTCATTGTTTTCTATTAATAGTAAAAGATTTAAAAAATATTAGTTTTTTAATCTAATGGAATACTATTAATTTTAATATCGTAACAGATTCCAGTATCTAGAGAGCCGAAAAAAACAAATTGAGCAAACATTGTTTTGTTGAAGTTAGTGTTTTCTATTTCGAAGCAAATGCCACATTCTAAAAGCTTTGCTTCATTATCATTAAAACTAAAGTTTTCATCATTGTTATAAAAAAATCTAGGATCACGACTAGGATTAATTTCAAGTTTTTTAACGCTTTGATAAACGTTTTCACCATGAATTATTTTTGCATAAGTTGAACAATCTGTTATTGTTACATATGCATTAAAACTCAGACCACTTCGACCATGCCAACTAAACCAAATTATATTCTCAAATTGATAGAATGCTATGGCTTCTAAAACATTATCGATATGTCCACTTTTTTCAAAAGTGTAAGCCTTGTTAGCCTTAGCAGCTACGCTAGTAGCAACAACGCCGCTCGTTCGAGTAGGTCCGTAAATACTCGCCATATTTATAGTATAAAATTAAATTTAATTTAATGGTAAACTTTTAATTTTTATATTGAAACAGATTTGAGAATTTAGCGCACCGAAAAAGGTTGCCTCTACAAAAACTTTTTGAACATTTCGCATTTTAAAACACATTTCGTATTTTAAATGCTGCGTTTCATTATCGATAAAATAAAATGCATCATCTAGTTCGGGAGAAGGAATATAATAAACGTCAGCCGCATAATCACGCGTTGATGAAAATGAATCAACACTATCATGAAAAAGGGTAGTTTAGACGTAGCGTGCCATCCGAGTATAATTTGATATTTTTCGACTAGAGGTATTGTTTGTAAAATTTCATCTCTGTTGATATATCCATGGTGTTCATAAATTTCACTGTGGTGAGAGATTGTTTGTAAAATTTCGTCTCTATCTTTAGCAGCTACGCTAGTAGCAACAACGCCGCTCGTTCGACTAGGCCCATAAATACTCGCCATATTTATATAATTTCTAGATTTAAAATAACGGGGAAACCGTGATTATGTATGTCTCTACCCTTTGAATCTTTAATTTGAAAACTCAATGCGTTAAAAGTACCGACTTTAAGCTTTTTCATTAATGGATTGTTATATTCCATCCACATATACTTTCTCCGAACGATTTGTCTTGTAACGGAAAAGAGTTTAAAATAGTACAAGGTTTACCGTTGAAATAATTTTCGGTCGTAGAAATTTGATCGCAATGAATGTATAGAATTTTTAAAAGTTGTACATCAATTTTTTTAAACTATATTCTCCCACAGTTAGAAATTCGTTGTGAAATCCGAGTAAATTAGCTAACCCGGATGTAAATTTGACGGATTTGTTTTCTTGAATCAAATTTAGCAAGAAAAAACCTATTGTTTGATCGATGGTGAACGTGATCCAAGGTGCGTCTTTTACTATAATATCGATAATTTCGTTAATGTTGTAAAGTCCCGGTTCGACAAACTTTACGACATCTTGTCGCTCACCCACCGTACGATAGATTATTCTTTCTTTTTTACGCACGTTGTAATATCCCACCCAAATGTTTACGCTATGTAATAAAATCGTAAGATTACCCTCGCGATTATCGATGACGTCATTTAATTGAACCGACCCGCCATTTTTTCAATTTTGATTTCAAAGGTATGATACATTTTATTATTAAAAATTATAAATTTTAAATAATAAAATGACGTTTCCATTAGCGTTTCAGAGTAATTTATCGAAACGGTATCCGCAAACTGGAAATTTTAAAGCGCCTCAAAATTTCAACGCTAGCGATTTGACGAGTCTGAAAATTTACATCAACGAGAACGAGTTTTTTAACGTACAATTTGATAATGTTTTTAGCAACTACAAGTTGCCTCAGGTTCGTAGTCAAAAAGTAGTCGATGATTGGCATCATAATCCGTGAAATTTTTATCAAAATCAAATACATGTTGTAACGTACTGCGGCACAACGAGATGTGGTGTGGATTATAAACATTTAAATCATTCCAACGCGATGATTCGTAGTTTTTTAGATTTCACGTTTATTATCAAATGAGACGATTACTCAAAGAAATGAGTTGTCCTACATCTTTTCAAAATTTTTATGACGCGTTTGCCAACAATATAGACATTAGCGCGTACAATAGACTATGTAATGAATTTCACCTCTCAACATCGGATCATTGGAAACAACGTGTCGATACGTACAGCGATGGATTAGGCACCGCTTATTTTTGGCGAAACATTGGTAAAAGATACGATCCAGTACCCAGACACAACTACGACAATTCTATTTTAAATCGCAACGCCGACCCTATTGCTCTCGACAATCTCAGCGCAGACTTTGAAGCGGGCGAAAAAAGAATGGATTTTGACGACGGTGTGCATAATCGTAAAGAACGCACCATTAGAGTAGGTTACATTTTGCAATCTGAACGCGTTGAAACAGCGTGGACTAAATTTATATTGTCTTTGGGATTAGCTCGAGGTTTTACGGATATCGGTATAGAACGAATTAATGATTGTTTAAGGAAATTGAAATCATTTCATGTTGATCATACTATTTTGTCACTGTTTTATCGTTCAGTAATTACCAGCGTTTTTACTTACTGTATTGTGTGTTGGGGAGGCAGTGCTACTGAACAAGATAAGAAGAGAATTAATGGGATAATTAGGAAGTCTGGGTGTTTGATTGGGGATGACCAGCGGCCGCTGGATTCATTCTATGACTCCTGCCTCCAACGTAAGCTTCGCTCTGTGATGGACGACCCCAGTCATCCGTTGCATGGTGAGCTCGTTGGGCGTGTCATTAGTCTAAGTGGTAGGATGAGGCCCCCGGCTGCTGGTACAAACCGATACAAACATACTTTTGTTCCGATGGCTGTGACACATATTAATAGTAGGTGTGAATATTTATCAGGTTTCTTATTTTCATGTCCAATAGGTTTAATTGCCATATTTTGATTGTCTTCATTTTGTTGTAGTTTTTTTAAATTTTTAAATTTTTTGAGGCTTTCATAATTTCATGTGCAACATGTTTTTGTTTTTTTAATGGTCTCCATACACTGTATTTTAGTATTTTAGTATTTTAGTACAACTCGCAGTCGGTTAGCGGGGGTTTATTTTAGGCGTAATTTTTATGTGTAGGCTTTTTTATGGTTTTCTCATTGTATATTTGTAGTTTTATTCCATTTCATTTTTGTGTTTTTCTTACATATATATATATATATATATATATATGTGTGTGTGTGTATGTGTGTGTGTGTGTGTGTATGTATATGTGTGTGTATATGTATTTTATATATATTTATGGCGAGCTGAAATTGCCCAGTTATGGTGCTTAATAAAGTTTACTTGAACTTGAACTTGAACTTGAACTTGAACTTGATTCTATAAGAACGTACGTTTACGCGATATTGGGAGCTCAAGTACGAGCTAAAAGTGGATTTCTTACACCCGGTACCGGTTTAGACGCGCAGCGTGAATTTATAAATATAGTGGATGCCAAGATTGATTCTCCGGTCGATTTACAATCTAGTATCGATCGCTATCAAAAATCTCTATCAGATACTAAAACGCAATTAAATTTTATCGTCGGAGAAACATTATACATGATGCCGAGCGATATGAATATGCGCATAGGGTCGTACGTCGGATACAATAATAATATATTAATCGCAACGTCTGATTTATCGTTGGGATTGAATCTAGACGTGAATTCAACACCCATTCCTTCTCCCATTCCGCCCTTACAATCATCGATGCCGTTAGCCGCTAAACACGCGCAAGATGATCTAGTATCGAGTGCGCAAGAATCAAACGACGATTTTCCTAGCGAGGTTACAATAACCTAAGAAGATAGCCACCGAGAAGGAAAAAAATGCTTTGTTATCGGTTTTGCGGCGTTGACGGGATTAGGTTTAATTATTTATGAATTGCTTTACTAGAGTTTTTCTGCACGTAAGTTAAAATTAAAACTCCAACCCCCGTCAAAGCCAGCCACAAATGTTCCGCCGTCCACGTGACGATGCCAGAAGCTGTTTTAAATAACCAACTTGTGACCGCACCGATAATACCCGGTAAAGCGGCTAACGCTTTTTCTCCGAGTTTTGCTAATACACTCGCTAGATTTTTTAATGTTTTTTGTATCCACTCTTTTACACCTCCGCTACTCGGCGTAGGCGGTGCGGGAGCGGGTGTTGGCGCAACGGTAGGTTTTACAGCATTGACGATCGATTCTACTATAAAAGCGAGAGTCATACTAAAGGCCGTTAATAAATTAACGATCGTTACGCCTTGTTCTCTAAATAGAGTTTTTATTCTTTCACCCAACGTTACATCTATATTTTTTATTCTATATAACGTTTCTTTTATTCTATTGATTTGACTAGTATTTTTATAATCAAACTTGTATATTTGTTCTTTAAGCGTAGCTATTTCATCTAATAATTCTTGCTCTCGTTGTACGAGTTGTTGCATCGCATTTTCATCCCCTACATCATCTTTAGCGATTCGTTCTTTAACTGTTGTCAATTCTTTCTTTCGTGCGTACAATTCAGCTTCAAATTTTAATTTGTGTCCTTGCGCTGTTTTCATAAGATCTGCGTAACCCCTTATTTCACGCCATGTATTCATTTCCTCTCTTCAACGGTATTATTTATTCGCGTATCACTTAGCTGAAAACTATCGTTGTCATACATGTAATCATCTTCTTCTACCGACATTGCTTGATCTTTTTGTAGAGGCGTAGTTGGTAACTCGTGCGTTATATCTCTACGAAGAGGTGTTTTATCGAGAACGACCGTCGGAGCTTGTAGATTTTTTAAAGTTTCATCCGCTTTCTTTCGTACCTCTTTCGATATTTTTCCTTTTTTTAAACCGTAGTTAATGACACCCAACTGGTTTCTAATAAAATCAATGCCAGAGTGTCCAGCTTTTTCAGCTCTATTTTTTATCGTACTTGTAGCGGCAAAAGTATTTGGTTTATTTTTAAGCGTTAACATGACATCATCGTAATAGAAACCATCTTTTAATCGATGAAACCGCTCGTATTCAAGTAATTCTTTTAATTCATAGCCCTCGTTTTTTAATTTCAATCTTAATTTATCAATCAACATACTCGTATATTGCACGTCTATCCACGGGTCCGATGCGGGTCCGCCTTCTTTTTCTACTAATCTATCTAACCTTTGTTGTAATTCCTTTTGATCGTCGAAATACATATCGTCAAATTTTTCATCGAGGAGCGCGTCTTGTTCTTCTTCATCTTCAACTCTGGGGTAGTTGAACATTGGATCCATCTCGATGTACTCGTGCCCTCCTTGCGCCATTTTATAATTACTTTTTATCTTTTTTTAACAATTTATAACTCACGTAACCTACAGCACTCATTCCTAAAATAATGAATATGATTTCTCGCGTTTTTTGATCTTGGCTCGGAACGTAAAAATCTTCAAGTTGTGGTTCGTTGTATAAATCTTTCGGTAAATCGAGTTGTTTGCCCGTAACTCGTGAATATTCATTCATCGCTTCGTCAATGTTATTAAACGTTCTTACAGCGCTCGATTCTTTTTGTATTTTTTCGTTTAAATAATCTAGATATTTTAAACGCTTTTTACTAAAGTCGTCTCTGGCTTTTGAAAGTTGTTCTAGCGCTAAATCGTGTCTTTTACGTTCTTGTTCGGCGTCGCTAGAACGAAAAGTACTAAATAAAAAATTTGATCCGGTAAATGCCAACGCGTTGACTACCGCGCCTCCAATCATCATCGCTACACTCACCATTTTACTTTTTATTTATTTTTTTATTTTTTATTTACCAACTATAAATATGACTAATACGTACGGAGATGCACTCGATCCATACAGAAGATTAAGAAATCCTTTGGGATTAAAAGGATTGCGTCAAAAAGTCGTCATTACAAACAATCCGAGCGTCATTACCGAAAATCAATTGTTGACGGTTCGTTTTCAAAATTTAGGAATAAATGACGTCATCGTTCCGGGAACGGTTCGATTAGCTTTCAACATTGATCTTCATTCTGCGGATGATGATACGAGAACGATGGTACAAAACATAGGTATAGAGCCATCGTAAAACATATAATCATTAAAATGGAAGGAAATGAAATATTTGCATTAGACGATGCGGATGTGTTCAATTGTTATAAAGACGAATGGTTAACGAAAGATCAACGCGACAATTTAGCGTATCAAGGAATCGAAAATCCTAACGTGACTAAATTAAGAGTAGGCGCTAACGACGCGGTTCCCGCGGGCAACGGAGGAAAAGATAAAGCCATCGCGGATACATTAAAAAATAGATATCACATTCCGCTCGATTTTGAATTGTTGACCGATCATCAGCCCTACTACCAATCGGGGATCGGAGATCGATTGACTTACGAACTCGTGTTTAATAAATTTTCAAACGTGATTAAAAGCACCGACGATAATGCAAAATATATCATAAGTGGGATTTCTTTAGAATACCAAGTCGTTCATATGCCGGAACTCGCTCGAACGATTAAAAATCAATACAGCAACCGTTTGTCGATATTGTTTGATCGCGTTTTAAGACAGAGCGTGACCCCGTTAAACAAACACGATACGACGTGGAATATAAATTTAAATACCCCCGCAAAAAGTATGAAAGGAATATTGTTTTTATTCAAAGAACCCGATGTAAAAGAAACCAACAAATTTTATAATCCAAAAATCGATAAAGTTTCAGTTACCATCGAAGGCGTTCCTAATCAACTATACGCGCACGGAATGAAAAGGTATCAACATTGGGAAGAAATTCAAAAATATTTCGGTGATTCAAACAAACAACACACTATTCAAATCGTTAAAGCTCTAAATTTATCCAACGTCAAACAGGCCGATTATTTACTCGATCGATACGGTTTATTTTTAGATATGAGAACGAGCGACGACAATAAAATACACAGAAGCGGAAGACGAGTACAAAACCTATCCGAAGGAATTACCATTCAAATAGATAAAGAAGCGGAAACCGCGGGTGAATTATACATGTATACTTTTATTATTATGGACGCGCAACTCGTTATAAGAAACGGGCGTTCTGAATCTGTCGATTATTAGTATTAGCGACTAATATTAAAAGGGAATGTTGCCTAAATATCCACACGCTGGGCTCATTTGCGGTCAAACCGGATGCGGAAAAACTGAATTTGTTTTAAATTTGTTAGAAAAAGAATATTGTAACTATTTCGAAACGATCGTCATATTATGTCCCACCCTCGGTGACAACGACGCGTATAAAAATAGAGAATGGATTTGGAACGACGAGCGAGTGTTTGTCGACGATTTAAAAAATTACACGTTAAACAAAGCGATAAAAATGTATAGCGACATATTCAAAGGAAACGAAACGTTGTTTATCATCGACGATTGTAGCGCGAGTAAAGATTTGCGATATAATTTTTTTTTTCGAGATGAGACGAATGCATTGGTGCACTTGGCTTTTAGCGGCCGACACGCGCATCACAGCTGTTGGATCATTTCACAAAAATATAATAGCGTATTGAAAGATTTTAGAGAGCAACTCAAATGGGTGTGTTTATTTTATTGTAAAGATAGAGATTCGTTTGAAAATTGTCTTCGAGAAAATGATGTCATACCGACGAAAGAGTTAAGAATGGAAATTCATGAAAAATTTAAACGAGTTAAACATTGCAAATTGATTTTAAAAACGGATCAACCTACCGGTATGCGATTCTAGACTAAATTACTCTCCATTACTGAATCGTTACTCTCCGTTACTGAATCGTTACCCTCCATTACTGAATCGTTACCCTCCATTACTGAATCGTTAGCCTCCATTACTTAGTAATTACCCTCCATTACTGAATCGTTACCCTCTATTACTTAGTAATTACCCTCCATTACTGAATCGTTACCCTCCATTACTGAATCGTTACCCTCCATTACTGAATCGTTACCCTCCATTACTTAGTAATCGTTACCCTCCATTACTGAATCGTTACCCTCCATTACTTAGTAATTACCCTCCATTACTGAATCGTTACCCTCCATTACTGAATCGTTAGCCTCCATTACTTAGTAATTACCCTCCATTACTGAATCGTTACCCTCTATTACTTAGTAATTACCCTCCATTACTGAATCGTTACCCTCCATTACTGAATCGTTACCCTCCATTACTGAATCGTTACCCTCCATTACTTAGTAATCGTTACCCACCATTACTGAATCGTTACCCTCCATTACTTAGTAATTACCCTCCATTACTGAATCGTTACCCTCCATTACTTAGTAATTACCCTCCATTACTGAATACTCTTAGTTACTATTACTTAGCCTCCATTACTGAATCGTTACCCTCCATTACTTAGTAATTACCCTCCATTACTGGATATCGTTACCTCCATTACTGAATCGTTACCCTTCATTACAGTAATTTACCCTTCATTACTTAGTAATTACCCTCCATTACTTAGTAATTACCCTCCATTACTTAGTAATTACCCTCCATTGCTGAATCGTTACCCTCCATTACTTAGTAATTACCCTCCATTACTGAATCGTTACCCTCCATTACTTAGTAATTACCCTCCATTACTTAGTAATTACCCTCCATTACTGAATCGTTACCCTTTATTACTTAGTAATTACCCTCCATTACTGAATCGTTATTGAATTGTTACTTGAATAAACTATAAATACTTATAATAAATGGAACAAAAGTCATTCATGTTACCTCCACCATCCGCAGATAAAAGTGACAACGTGCTGCTGTTGCTAAAGCGAAAGCGTCTTTTCTTCGTTCCTGATGTATTATTTAAAGGTCCTAGGAAATAGAAATGTTTAACAGTGAAAACAATAAAGTATACCTATTGGAACATATATTTGTCATTTGTCTATTTTATCCCCGCCCCTTTGCACCATTAAAAAAATAAATTCTAAAATTAGGGGGGCGCCACGCTCCTCCCCTACCTCCTCATTATCATATTATAATCCGCAAATCCGTGACGTAGACCTAGGAAGTTCCAGCACTGCCTGCGATGAAGTTTCAGTCAAGTCGTACTCAAAACCACTGAAGTTGATGTGTCATATTAGATCTTCTTTTCAGCTAAATTTAGTAGATATCCCACATTTTTGGGAAATGCCTTGTAGGTGTGTTGTTGCTGGGTGTAGCAACACCACAAAGGAAGGTGTCAGCCTTCACCGATTTCCACCAGACCCTAAATACAGGCGAATTTGGACGGCGAGTGTGAAGCTGACCAGGGCGAAATGGTCAGGACCAACGGAGCACTCTATGATATGTAGCGCTCACTTTGAGCCAACATACTTTGACCGGGGGCTCCAGAGCCAGTTTGGCATGAGATTTAAAGCCATACTGCGCCCTGATGCAGTGCCAACAATATTTCCCTTAAGTCAGAAGGCCAAGAAACGTCCAGAAAAGAAAAGAGGAGCTTTCTTGAAGCGAGAAAGTCTGAGGGTAAGTTGCTTTGTTTTCCGTGTAACTTACATGTGTACGTGCACCCACAAGCAATAGGCTTATTACTAACGTTAGAGGTCGATTGTTACACTTCGCACACCACATTAACGCTAAAAATGTCGTTTCATTGTGAAGTCACTGAAGATGTCATTGTACAATTCTTTGACAATGTTAATTATGTGTGTGATTTTTGGATCTTGTTTCAAAATCATCGAGTGCAGAATTATGTTTTGAAACGGTCATAACGACGGCTTACACAATTCACCAATGACTCCTGGCCATGTGTATCCATGCCATTGATTCGACGGGGCCTTGCGCTTCGTTTTACGGTAGAGCCTACAGTACAGATTTATCGGTGCTATACGGTCATGTTTACTATGCAACTTGCAAGTCGTGTGCACATACACTGTACATGTGTACGTTGCGCACAGTTTATGACCCTTTTTTATAATCCCACGGTTTAACCATGGAGCAACTAAACACAGTGGCAACATTGGTGCCTAGGTCTACGTCACGAACAGCGCCACCGCGCGTTGGGCAGCATTTGAAATTAGATGAGGCAATTTTTGTAAAAATCAAATTAAAAATAATTAGCCCAATCCAGACAAAAATTAAACGTAAAATTGTTTTTTATTCATATCAATTGATAAAATAACAAAAGAAAATAAATAAGCACAATTTGACTCTTCCTAGGACCTTTAACATTACTTAGTGGTTACTCTCTGTTTATTTTTAGATTTCACTGATTATTCTATAAATACTTATAATAAATGGAAGACCTTCATAAACTATTAACCGAAAATCCATCCGTGTTAAGCCCACCATCCGCGGATGAAAGCGACAACGTGCCGCTAAAGCAAAAGCAACGAGATAAACGGCTCTTGTCCGTTGTAGCGGGAGGAGATTCAAAAACAAATTCGGTAAAGAGTATTCCGTCAGCGACATTGAAGCTTTGTCTACGGAAGAGCGAGATGTATTACATACGCAATACGAAACTAAATTAGGTCGTGATATAACAGAGTCTTTAGGTAGCGCCATTCTAACGCTATATGCTAAATTATTAGGATTTAGTTTAAATCGTATTGATTTATACGGTCATCATTTTGAAATTGACGACGAAGGTAAATTAATTACAGATTTAAAAAAAGATCCATCCATTAAAAACAAGAATTAAAAAAAGGCGCGACCAAAACTCGTTATGCGACGCCGCAAGCGTCGCAAAGTGATATACCGATAACAGAAGAAAGCAACGAGATAAACTACTACTATATCGCTATTGCCTTAGCCGTTGGAGGTTTGGGTGCTTATTACTTGTTTTCCAAAAAAGAGCCAGCGCCACCAAAACCAACACCGCCACCGCCAACGAGAGAACTCGCTGTTTTTGAAATGGAATAAAAAAAAAATTAAATTTTTATATTTACAAGTATAAAATATGATGGATACAAAAGGAATTGTCAATTCAGCTTATCACAGTGCCGTTTTGGGACTTTTTACCATTTTATACAGCATGCTCGGTAAAAAAGTATTAAGCATAGAACCTGCCAATTTAGGAAAATTGGATATAAAAGACGGGCTAAAACTAACCACGACGGTTGCAGCGGCTTCGATGACGCAAATGCGGTTAGTCAATCAAAAAAATTTACCGGGAGCGGTTATGCCTAATGATTCTACATAATAAAATATATTGTACAATATTAAAAATGGATAAACGAATAAAACAAAAGCTACAAAACGTCTATTATAGTCCGAAAGGATACTGGAAAGGTCTCGACGCGATTAATAAATTAGCTAAAGAAACAAAGGTGAATAAAAAATTAGTTTCGCGGTGGATAAAAAAGCAAGCGCTGTGGCAAATTTATTTACCGTATCCTAAATACATTCCTAGACCGACCAGTTCAAATAGTACGTTGGAAAAACCAAATGAGGTTCATCAAGCAGATTTATTGTTTCTTCCGCACGATAGTATAGGTAAAAAGACGTACAAGTACGCGTTAACCGTTGCGGATGAAGCCAGCAGATATAAAGAAGCGGAACCGTTAACCGATAAAACCGCCGCTCAAGTCAGTCTAGCGTTTGAAAAAATTTATAAACGTTCGCCGCTCACTTGGCCAAATATTTTAAAAGTCGATCCTGGAAAAGAATTTATGTCGAGCGTTAATGTCATCATGAGTAAAAATAATGTAAAAATCCAAAGAAGCGAAGCGAGTCAATATAGAGCTCAGGGTATAGTAGAGCGATTCAATAGAACTTTGGGTGAAAGAACATTTTCTCATCAATACGCTAAAGAAATAGCGACGGATACAAGAAATAGAGAATGGGTTAAAAGATTACCGCTAGTCGTAAAAGCATTAAACGACGAAACGACCAGACTCGTCAATTTAAAACCTAAAGACGCGATTAAATTACCCGTCGTCGAGCAAAATCCAGCCTCACCAGCGATTATTACTTCAAAGAAAGAAAAAAGAATCCCAACTAGCAGTTTGGTTCGGTATTTATACGCACCCGGTGAAGTTGAAAAAGATACGAGACGTCGCGCGACCGATCCTATATGGAGTATAACAATTTATAGATTAGCTAAAACGATGAACGCTGCTAATCAGCCCGTCTTGTATTATTTAGAAGTGGGTCCCGCTCGTAGTTTTGTAAGAGAAGTATTACAAATTGTTCCTCGAGATACGGAAAATCCACCGATTAAACAGTTATAGCGGAGCCGCTAAGGCTAATTTTTTAGGTTATTGATGCGCTATAATGACCGTAAGCTAAAGTATGTTTTCCATCCTCTAAAATATATCTCTTTGTGTCTAAAGGAGACAGTGATATTTTATTTACTCGCGTTGTATATAATCTATGTTTTTCATTTCTAATAAAATTCATCTTGTGATGTAATGGTTTTAAATCGCATAAAACTTGTTTATATAGCTCGTGTTTAATTTCCTGTTCTAAAACTTGTGTTTTAACGCCCTTAGCTTTTCTTAGTTCTTTCGAAAAAACACTAGGTCTTAATCCGGTAGGTTTTTTTATTTCTATTTCTTTTTGTAAAAGTATCGAATACATTTTCGGTCTTAAACCGACAATTTCACGGATTAGAGTTCCCGCAGTCTCGTCTTTCATTTTACCGATTACTTTTTTATTCTCTTCAGAATATAAAAAAAATAAAAATAAAAATAAAAAATTATTGTAATAATTACTAAAATCGTATAAATGCTTGTCTTCTTCCATATCTTTATAAACGTCTTCCGTTTGAATCTCGAGTAATAAGCTATCCGTATCCGTGTAAAGTAAATTACACATCTTGCCGTATTTCTTGTTTAAATGATATTAATAAAAATCGTACATGTAAGCTTTAGATAATTCAAGTATGCTCATTCCGACGTATACTGGGTGGTTGAGTACGAGATTTGTTTTATGCATGTGAATCGCCACTAGATTGTGATCTTTAAACATTTTAGCCTCGGCAAAATTTGGTTTCGCAAATAATTTAAGCATTTGCTTTTTTTCGTTTTCATCGTTTAATCGCTTTAAATTTACATTAACGCGATTTCGTACATTTTCCATCGTTTTTCCAAAGACTGAATTATTCATGAGTTTGTACAAATCTTTTTCAAAATCTGACGTTGCGTTTTTCTGAGTTGAGTGTTTAAATCAATGTACGATTTCATCCAAGGCGATTCATCAAATTCTAAAATGCGATGAATTTTAGTCAGTTTCATACCGAGTTGTAAATACAATTGTAAATTACTATAATGAAGCACGTAGTTTGTTTTATCGTATAAATTTGGAACTAATTTTGTAACGTTTGGAGCCGGTTTGTTGTTTAATAGCTCGAGCTGATAGTCACTCATCCATTCTTTCGGTACTACCAACGACTCTGGCGCGAGTGGAAATGCATTGTGAGAATCGTGTAATTTTTCTGGATATTCTAAATCAACTTCTAAAATGTAGCCTTTGCTCGATTCTGATGAAATTGATTTTATATCTAGTTTGTCAATTTCATCCTTAGTTAACCATTTAAATTTTTCAGTTGGTAAATATTGACTCATCGCATACCCATATAAATTATTTGCGTCTAAATATTGTATATAATTCGTAGGTTTCGTTTTATCGTAATCGTCTAAATAAACATTGTTTGCTTTTGCGTATCTTTTGCTTACCATACATTAACAATTCTAAAGTTTGTTTCGAATGTTTAAACAGAGCGCCCCAGCTCAATCCTGGACTAGTATAATAATGAGCCCCATCTAACCCGTATTGTTTTATACAAGTGTTACCAAAATTTTCAAACACGTCCGCCAATAAGCAAGTATCCGTACGCACGTACAAATCGTGATAATCTCCTAAATTTTTACATTCAAAGGTTTTCCAAACGTCAATTGCATGCGCGTATTGTTCTTTAGTAATACGAGTGTTGTTCAAACTACTATTACATTTTTCTATCGGAGGAAGTTTTTTTTCTTCAAACTTGGCAAAACTATCCATGTACTCGTAAGGATAAATACCCTTTTGTTTTAAAAGATTAAATTTTTCTAAATCGGGTTCGTGTAATTTCGTGATACGAAAAGATTTACTCGATTCTACGAGAAAATCTAACGAAGCGAAGTTGCGCTATTGAAAAAGAAATATACTTTTCCATATTGTTTGAAATACACGTTAGATTTCCTCGCGTTTGACTCGCGGCCTGCATAATGAGATGAGAGTCGTATCCTCGCAAATTATGAAATACGACTGGAATAGGTGTTTTATAAGGCTTTAAACTAAGTTTTAAATTACAACAATTGTGCGCAGCGCCTCTATATTTACCAGTAACGTGACAATGATCGCGTACTTTGCTAAACTCGCTATCACCTCCAAAAAATCCCTTTTCGCATATCCAACACTTTTTAGCAGTGTTGAAATCTTCTTCATTTTCTCTTTTCATAAATATTTTTTTAGGATTTTTAAATATCTCGTTGATGTTTTTTACGTCTTTTTCTAATTTGTTAAAAAAATGCTTCGCGGCATCTTCTGCTCGGTATACAACGGGAGAACAAGTTTCACCGTCGCACCGAACGATAACGTACGAATAACCGCAAACGACGTGTTCTTGTAGTTTTTTAGTATTAGTCGTATTCACATCGTTAATCTTTTTAATAATACTTTCAAAATCGGCGTATATAACGAAAGGAACTTTCATCTTTTTATGAAAATTTATAAACTTTAACATGTCGTTTTTACCCTTTTCCGGCATTTTAATCGCTGTTGGTCTGCCGTTAACTCCCTCGCACATTTCTACGTGATCTTCAAGATACGCTTCAGTTGAAAAACCCTGTAAACATCTTACGCAAAAATGTTTACGAGGAATGTGTTTTGTTTGATCGTGAAGTAAACGACTTAAACTTTTTATCCAAACGTAGTGCGATACATCTTCTTTATGAATTAATAATAAATTTATACGATCTATAGTTTTAGGTTGCTCGCTGAGCTGGTAAACTACAAACATATTTGAATCATAACCAAAAACGTTTATCGCCAAGTTATTTTGTTTCTCTATTTTTTTTATTTGATCGATAGGAGTCGGAAAATCGATTCCGTTAAAATTTAAACCGTCTTTTTTGGATACACGGAGGTTCTTTCCGGATGAATTTTCACGGTAAAAAGAGCGCTACGCAGCGCCCATCGAGAACATTCGTTGTCTTTATTTTTTACGTTAATTCATGCTTGTTTGTTTTTTATGTAGTCGCATAGCTCGATATAAGATGCACCATGAAAAGGTTGATATCTCTTGTAAATAATACTCATTTCTACGATACGATTCACGATCCAATTAGAACCGTTGTGCGTCCACTTTTCTAAAGACTCTTGAATTTGTGAAAAAACAGTTTCGAGTACATTTTCAATTTCATTCAAATTAAATAAAACAATTTCCCCGTTATTATGAAATCTTGGCTCGGCCCAGTCCATATAACCCTCCCCTCTATCTTTTTGTAATCTAATACGTATATATATCATAAACTTAAATGACCTAAAATCTTGCAAGTCTATACCATACTTGACTATAATCTTGGGCTTTACCGCTTCCCAAAATATGTTTAAATCTTCTTCTTTGCTATGGTCATACGGTACATACATCCATCGCTCGCGTAAACATCTTCCACCGTCGATCGGTGGTTCGTCAAATCTGAACTCGGGTTCTAAACCGCGAAACCTTTTAATAGCGACGATATACCCTTCTTTAGTGCGCTCTCCTCTTCTCCCGCGGTAACGTTCTGGTAAAACAATATTATTTATTCTTACGTACTCTTTAAGTTCGGCTAAATTTAATTTATACAATGGTTTTGGTTTACGACGACGAAAATATCTTTTTACCGCTTCGTAATAAGACCGTTTTAAAAATTTACCCGTTCTTTCGTCTCGCAGTATAAAAATTGGTTTATGATCTCTGGTAAAATTTTTCAATTCTCTCAATGTCCATTTCGATAAATATCTTCTTCTTCTTTCTTCCATACTCTCTTTACTATTCATCTACATAATATCAAATCGTTATTTCGATTTTTTAGCGACGAAAACCAATATCTTTTTTCCGGCGATAAAAAAAAAGGACTTTTTTCTACAACCCACACTCAGTCTTTAACAAATATTACCCCTATACACCTATACGAGACGCCGCGCAAGCGCAAACCTACCTACCAAACTTAACCATCTCATGACGTCATCAACCACACACACACACCCTCCCACTTTTTTACATATATATATATATATATATATATATATATATATATATATATCAACTACGCCCAGTTTTAGGTACTTGTCCTAGAACCCCCATCAAGACCTCCCACACTCAGTCTTTAACAAATATTACCTATACCATCTCATGATGACGTCATCAAAAATGATGACGTCATCAACCACACACACCCTCCTTTTTAATCTCATCTTCAACCACGCCTACAAAAGGGTCAACTGTCCTCGGACGCCCATCTACCATACTACTCCCCGTGACCCCAAATTTAAATTTAAGATGAAAACCCAACAACAAACGGACATAATAAGGGAATAAAGGTTTGTCGGGCGGTCTTTACCGAAGAATAATGGGTGATTTTGGGCATGGTCATGGGCGATAAGGACCAAGCGGAAGCTGATGACCTTATCGCCCGTGACCCACACACAAAACAAGTCATTAACCTGCCGTAAAGACAAAGCGTCAAATTGTTAGTTCCATTCATAAAATGGCTGTATCGATTTAGTTTTCAAAACAAATTGTAATTTATGTTGAATATAGCCCAATAGAAATGGGCAAATTCACACACGAAATACCCCAGTGATTACGTTTTGTCCAATCAGATTGTCACAAAATTTCCATCAACCTACAGATTGTCTGAACTGTCTTGGGCATTTATGAATAAGGTTTAATGCCATTGGAGTGTTGTTGAAGAGTGTATATCCCATGACAATGGGGTATGGCTTACACCTCCCCACCCTCCACCCCCCCCCCACACACACACACGCGCTGTCCATGGTGATGGTCAATATGATTATACTCCCTAGCTATACCCGTTGGGTTCTGTAAAAACATTGATGGAATTTTTGCGTCGGGATAATGAACAATATTGATTTAATATTTGCCTTGTATACTAATTTTGCCTTTATTTAGTTAAGACGTTAAGTTAGCTTTAGTTGAGACGTAGAATATTGCCTTTACTTAAGACGCACGCGGCCACGCCCGTAAGGAGACCACGCCTCTACCAGTCCGTTCTGTGTTGTTATGTTTTTCTTTATATTTCTCTACTGATTTGGAAGAAAAACTCAAGTATATTCTCAAATGTTACCAAAATCATTCATAGCCCTTAGTTCAAGTTTAGCTGGAGTTTGGGGTGGTTTACTGATATGTTATTACACGGCAAATGGGAATTTTTAAGCTATAATCTATGATGACATCGTTTATTTTGCATATGCTATCAAGAATTTGCATATTCACGAGCGAAACAGTGATGTCACAATTGGATCAGATGCAATGTCCTGTTTGGTTTGTTCAATAAGGTCGAGCTAATCTTTTCAAACAACAATTCTCCTAATTGTTAACAAAATGCTAATTTCAGTGCTTACATTGAGATCCCATTATGACAAAACAGCGCCCTTGTGTGACAAGGATACAAAATCTTCACTTAACGTAAAAAAATACACTTATTTAAACTGCCCAGAAGCATGGATGTTTGCTAAACTATGTATATAAAATTGCATATCATAGGTCTGGACGGCGCGCCCTTTTAGAAGCCCATATGCGCGTCTTACGCGGACGTCGCGCCACTTTAGAAGCCCGACACGCACACGACATAGGCCCGACGTCATCACCTGACAACATCGTTGTGTTTTGACTTGTTTTGACAACATAATACGCAACTGCCTGGGCTAAACGTCGCACTTTTGCCGTGTCGAACTCAAATGATTTTCGTGCGGCAAAAGCGCGGCAAAAATACAAATTGGTGACAGACGTCGAATTTAAAACTGCCGCACTTAATAGATTCAAGATGGCGGACCCCGATGAAAACCATCGTAACGTTAGATTCATGTTTTATTCTGCAATTAGATCTGCAAGACGAAAGCGGTTGATGGCACAGTCGTACCTCTGTCATAATGTGCCGATGAAGAGAAAACAATCGCGCTTTGTTTTGTTATTCTTGCGTTACTTTCTGCAAGACAAAATGCAACAATTCCAGAACGTCCACAATCATGTCGAAGACTGACAAGAAACACTAGTGCTTGCGCTGTCAGACACATTTTTGGTGCGGGTCGCCATTTTTATTGTGATTCATTTGTTCGAAATTGTTTCCTCGAACTATTGTGCGCATGCGTATTCCAAATTAGCTATCCCGAATGAGAATTCTATTTTGATTCGACACGGCCAGAGCGCGACGTTTGTCACCACGTCGTGCAACTGCCGTGTAGCACGGCAGAGCTTGCCGTGCTACACGGCATCAGTGCCGAACTTAAATCAAAAGTTTGCGCTAAACGTCGCACTTTTGCCGAATTTAATTCAACATTTTCCAATTATTTGAGTTCGACACGGCAAAAGTGCGACGTTTAGCGCAGGCCTAACCAATAAGAATTCGAGGTCATGTACCTTCAATGCAAATTAGCTAATAAATATTGATTATTGATGATGTTTATGACTACGAGAACTGACGAAACATTCCGATCCGAGAGCTCAGATTGTGTCAAATATTTGTTTACGTTAATTACACATGACCCTATGCGGTTTACCACACACGTTGAATTAAAAAATGGCGGCCTCCATGGAACTCACAACAAGATGCGAAACACGAAATTTTCACGGAATTGTGAAGTGGGAAGTGCTGATGAAGGTGATTATGCTGACGATGTTGACTTTGAACACCCTGACAGTGATGGAAGTTTTGATTTTTAGGGAAAAAACGACCGTAAAAGCTGTTAATCTGAGGTCATATGTACCAAGTACAATAGCGATATAGCGATACGGTATGTTGTATCAATGTTGTAAATTATGATTTTTGTTACATAAACAGTGGGTTTCAAACCATTATGGGTAATTTTATTATGCCCTGACATATTCTAACATAAATAAACCACAATACAATGCATATTTCCAATACCTTGTAGATTTATTGACATTTATTCTACGGAACGATAAACATAAGTTTATATTTGGATGGCTGCAATGCATTATGGGTATCCCCAACATGACCCCCATCTCAATATTCACACTCAGTAAGTCATAATCTTTATTTTGATACCTTACTCACTTCAATTGGCAAAAGATGAACAAAATTATTAATAATTTCCACACTTGACCTTGATGTTTAGAGTATCAAATTACAGTATCAAATTACACTAATTACATAAATTCCGTCCACACATGTAAAATAACTTCGGGTAGAAAGAGTATATCGATCACATATAGTTAAGGATTAAGGCACCTGCCATGTTCGCCACATCTCCCACCACCACTACCAACATCATGTTCTATTTATTACGACGAATTTCTGTGAAATCATGCAGGATCTGTGAGTCTGTGAAATCAGATATGTGAATCATGCTAGAAACCCGAATGTCAGGAACAAAGACAAAATAAAACAGTTGAATTATTTTACGATTTGATTTTCATGGCAATTTTTTGTTAATTCTTACCATAGTTACTTAATTGCAAACCTCAAGATCATCCTCAAAAATACTTAGTATCAAGTTGTATAGTCAGTGAAACACTCTACATTGTGTATTACGTTTGGATAGAGTGTTGTTATTATAAAACATTGGAGTGCGGGACAAGGAAATATTGACTGAAGTGAGACTGCGACCTGCGACCTTCATATTACCGTACCGATGCAGCTCTCTCTAATTATTATAAAATATGGATTAGTATCAAGTGTTAAACAAGGTTCACCCAGTAACAAAATTCGATAAACATGTAATTAACCCCTTACGCCCTAGTGGCTATTGGCCTTGTTTGGGGTGACTGACAGTAAATAAAAATAAAATAAAATAAATCACAGAAGAAAGCACAGCAATCTGGATTTATATTACTGGAAACGGGGTAGTGCATAATCTCAAATCTTGCAGACACTATACAATGCATTTTTACCAACTAAAGATGATTTGTTTTTATATTTTGACACATGCTTTCAATGCGTTACGTGACGTCCCTCATTCTTGTTATTAATGAACTATTCATTTTTAATTTTATAAAGTATTCAATTAACAACTTGACATTCTTGAGTCAAGTATTTTCTAATATAATTATGCGAAGTGCACGATAATTAAATACGCATGCACATTTACTGGGATATAAAAAGCACCCTCAGTATGGCAACTCTCCCCATCCTCATTGCTATACAATACAATACTTCGTGTAAACCTGGTTTTGGTATCAATCTTCTCTACAAATAATTCTATCTGAGGTGTTATCAGTTAAACAAAGAAGTGAGTTGATAACCAATACGTGTATCGAAGTACTCTTCTCATAATTCCTCAATAGAATGAATACAACGAATCTCAATGCATTGTCAATTGTTTTGTTATAGACACAACGTAATAATATGAAACCTGATTGTTAAATGTGTATCTTAATTCATAGCATGTCAGTTTACTCGTAGAAATAGTTTTGTCAACATTACCAATGGTGTACCTTCCCTTTCATGTATATATCTTGACTCAAATCAAAGAGAGCACGAATACTTTTAGAAGCAGTTTTGTCAACATTACCAATGTTGTACCTTCTCTTTCATGTTTATATCTTTACTCAAAGAGAGTACGTATACTCTTGAAAGCAGTTTTGCCAGCATGACCAATGTTGTACCTTCCCTTCAATGTATATCTTGATTCAAAGAGAGTAAGCATACTCGTAGAAGCAGTTTTGCCAACATTACCAATGTTGTACCTTCCCTTTAATGTATACCTTGATTCAAAGAGAGTAAGCATACTCATAGAAGCAGTTTGGCCAACATGACCAATGTTGTACCTTCCCTTTAATGTTTATCTTAATTCAAAGAGAGTAAGCATACTCATATAAGTAGTTTTGCCAACATTACCAATGTTGTACCTTCCCTTAATGGATGGCTTTAAGCGAGGGGTGTAGCCAAAAGGAGTGTAAGGGTGCGACAACTCCACCCCTTCCAATATTCAGTCGGCAAATAAAACACCAAATCAAACCATTGAAGCAGCACGTATGTTCATAATGTATGCGTCACCCAGCTCTAGATGTCATGATTGCACAATACATTACACTACTAACGTTCGCCATAGCAAACGATGCTTTTGTAATGAGCAAGGACTAAAATCAAACATCGTTTACACACGTTTGACATGCAGGAAATATTTTTAAAATTCTGTTTATATAAAGAATATTAATTATATTAAAATATGTTTGACTCAAACAATTCAAAAACAATTTGCAACGAAACAAAATCGAAACTTAGGCCTAAGTGAACACAAAATGTTTTCTATTCACATAATTAATTACTATTTTGAATTATCTAAATAAAACAGGCATACTGTCGTACAATCAGCACAACATGAATAGCATTTTAGTGTTTATAGGTGAACAAAGATTGTATAGTTTTAAAACGAATACATTTTACACGATAGTCTATTTCGTCACTTTCTGCACAGTGATTGGCATACAACAATGTCAAAACGGCGTTGTCAAAAATATGAAATAAAATATTTTTTGTTTTTAACATTATCATTATCTAATATTGTGGATTACATGTGCTAAGTCAATGACAGGAAATGAAATCACAAACATGCATGTACGATAAGACCATAGATGGTAAGGCGTTACATTGTGCTTGTACATTTACAATAGGCCTACATACACGTTCTCCCGCTGGGTCGCACAAAGGTATACCGCGGTGGAGCATGAGTGCGACGAATACGTGCACGGCGAGAGGTCGTCTGCCGACGCGCTCGATACTGCATGGCGTACTGAAAATTAGCAAAGCACCATTCTCCACATGTACAATCTTTGTTCGTCTGAAAAGTAATGTATGACTTTGATTAACAGCGTTAACATAAATAAAGAACAAATGTAAAAATGCATAAGAATAATATTCATTTACCCAATATTTTGGAAAACATTTGAAAGGCTTACAACGCGCTATATTTGTAATTTATACAAATACAATTATTAATTTTCAAGAAACATTTCACTGAACTTAAACTTAAATGTAATTTAATATTTAAGAAAAAAATTCACCAAACTAAAAATTAAATGGCATATTTTTCTTCAAAACTGCCTAAATAAGGATGATGATGTTTGATGAAAATCGAAATGTGACATTGACACATCCGCAGCAAGGACGTAGTCGAAGGAATTATTGCGCAATCACGACAAGGCGGCAGATATAGGCTTGTATTTGTTGTACCTTGCAAGGTGAATTAATTTCTGGGGAAAAAACCTTGTCCCGTAATTAAATAATTCTATTTTTTACAGCAAATCGCGAACGAGCTGCGTGTGAATTCGATTCTTAGAACGCTCTCATAACCTTTTATACAAATAAAAGTATCTAGAAACGTGAAAATGCACAGTATAGTAACCGATAGTAATTAAAATTTATATTAATTAATGTGGAGAACTGTAATTGTAATGATTACATCTATATCAGAATTAGTAAGCGAGGTGCGTGCGCTGACGTGACAACACTTATGCTAGACATACACCGGATCCAAAAAGCCAGTCCTTCATAACCTTCTAAATAGTTTCTAAAGATTGTACTGAATTATAGCTTCAATACTATTAATTTCCTGAATCCTGGTGAACATGTTTTCATTGAGCAATATGGCTCGTAATAGGTTTGATTGACATATTATGAACGACAACTGAAACAGTCGTGACATTGGCTTTACACGCATGTTGATGTCTACACTTTCCTTATTGCTCTAGTAGCTATTTCTGGGTCAAGGTTTTCTTTGCACCTATATACGCCTGCTAATATATTTACTATGTTTTTGTTACAATCAATTGTAATGCAAACATAATAAACTTTTCCTGAGCGAGTTTTGCCTGAACGTTCATATTTCATATTTGTAATAAAAATATTATTTCATTTAAAAAGGAATGGATAAAATACAAACATTTGAAAATAAAAAGCTTCAAAATGATTTTCATTACGAATAAAATGATTTTACATCGACATTTGTTAATCACACAACATGCCTGAATAATAATAATGATAATAATAATAATGTGTGGATTTATATAGCGCACGTATCCACCAACTAAGTGGTGCTCAAGGCGCATTATATTATTATCCCTGCTCATAAGGCTCATAAATCATTCCTGAAACCATCTCAGCTCCCTGGGGAGTATACAGCTCAATTGCTGCCATTTCTAGCGCATATAGAGCAAACCAACTCTGCCTTCACAGGTACCCATTTAACCCCTGGGTGGAGAGAAGCAATTATGATTAAGTGTCTTGCTCAAGGACACAAGTGTTACGGCCGTCATTCGAACCCACATTCTGTTGCTAACACCAGAACTTGAATCCGGTAAGCTAGACCGCTCGGCCACGACACCCCATGGTATAAAGAATGAGCAATCCAGGGAGAAAATGGATCGACAGAAAAATAAAAATAAATACTTATACATTTATAATATTCTAGAAAGTACTTCATACAGAGATAATGATAGTCAGGGTTGGAAAGATAACAAAAAACAAAAACAACAACAACAAATATTTAAGCACGAAACAAAAATGAATACAAAATAGACAGACAACAAGCAGTGAGTTTTACAGTTGGCCAAAACATTCCTACTTTTCTAATCACTTAATCTCCCATCTTCAAAGTAAACCTGGAATTGACGGAGAGCAAGATGATGGTTCGTCACTTTGGTCCCCCGCCGGATATGGGTCCTGGACCACACGGTAAATACGACTGGGTGATAAAAGTCATGCAAAGCATACCGAACAGATGCCCCAATGACCGAACAGGTGAGAAATCCTAAACTACAGATATAAAGTGATCGTTTACTCGTACTTATAGCTTGGGTCCATTATTATCAGTGGCAACGCCTCCATGGGGATTTATCCAGCAGTAAAGACCAAGCAACAATTCCTTATTGAAACAGTTTGATTTTATTTGAAGGGGAACTTTTCATGAAAGTAAATTGGTCATGACACAATACGTACTGTGATTTAGTGAAGTAAATCAGAAGGTTGCCGCATTTTCGTTTTCGACCAGGTCATTTGTTTGTAATATTTATAATTGATTTCTACACACATTTCATGATCCGCATAAAGTATCATTAGTAATAATATAAAGAAATCTCAAATAATTAATCAAATGAATCTTGTTGGATCAAATATCATTAGGCCGCTCGCCAAATATAAACACCATAGAAGAATCACGTTGACATCCCTGGTGTTATATTCTAACAAACCAGTTTTTTACTGGGTGGATGTGTACAAACATGTTTCCATCAACATTTGGTAATTCTTGTAACGTTACAACTATTACCAAATTATTAACTAAAAATCAACCAGATAAATTACTCCTCTGGAAGTGCTTTCATTTTACAGAACTGAAAAAATGTGTATAGCCGAACAGTTCCAAAAGTCACATGTTTCAGAAACGTGCCATCCAATTGAGATGATCTTCATGAAGTACATGTATGATTGCCTAATAATCACAAGACAATTTTATGTCATTTTAAGTTTAAATTCTTTAAATACTTTTTAACCATGACAAAAAACCTTGACTTTAAACTAGTGATGAAATGGAGTGACATGACATGTTTTGTAAAGATTTTTCTTTGGGTAAAAAGCGCTTAACTGAAACAATTACAGTAACCTGACGTGCCAAAATAAATAATACATTTGACTTGACCTTTTGACTATTTATCTTTTCAGAGTGTACACTGACCTGTGTGAATAGTGGTACGGTGGATAATGGCACCTGTCAATGTGATTGTGATCCAAAACAAAACTGGAGTGGTAAAAATTGTAGTCGTAAGTAAAATAATACGGATTATTGTGTAACTGTTCCCTGAAAATAAACCAACAAATTATGGAACAAACAAACGAACAAATATTTGACGCGTATATGTGGCAGCTGTTCGCCAGCTGTTCTATTTAGCCGGGGGTATCCCCCAATGACCGACGTTCGATATCCAGTACTTCATTGACTCAAGATCAGTGTACAAGGGATCACTGTAAGATGTCCTCTAAGCAAATATCAACCTTTCACCATTTTAGAGAGGTTATATCATAAGGAAACTAAACCTCATCAATTATATTATCACAAAACAGTCATTTTTATCGATTTCAGAAAGCCTGAGGTCCACTGAAGGAAACTAATGGGCCTCTTGCATTTAAACGAACAACAACGCACATATTTCTGGTTTTAATTACACAACTTTTGGACAATACTTTGATTTTGTTTACTAATGGAATGACTTTGCAAGGGAAACATCTGAGAAATGAGGCGATTTTTTTTAACATAAGAGGATCATTTGTTTTCCTCCAGTGCGTGCACCAGACTGCATTATATCCTGTGAGAATGGAGGTACACTGGATAATGGCATTTGTGTTTGATAAGAATATCCTGACTTGCCATAATTATGTGGATATGTGCGCGCTAAAAATCTTTATTATTATTATTATTATTATTATTATTATTATTATTATTATTATTATTATTATTATTATTAAAGAGTAAAATAAATAATACATTTGACTTTGACATTTGGACTACGCAGGTCCAGTATTAGGCTACATCCATTGTCATTGGATAGTGGGCAATGTGTATAATACAGTATAGGACCTACGCAGGTCTAGTATTATACTGCATCCATTGTCATTGGATAGTGGGCAGTGTGTATAATACAATATAGGAGCTACGCAGGTCTAGTATTAGGCTGCATCCATCGTCATTGGATAGTGGGCAATGTGTATAATACAGTATAGGAGCTACGCAGGTCTAGTATTAGGCTGCATCCATTGTCATTGGATAGTGGGCAGTGTGTATAATACAGTATAGGACCTACGCAAGTCCAGTATTAGGCTGCATCCATCGTCATTGGATAGTGTGCAATGTGTATCATACAATATAGGACCTACGCAGGTCGAGTATTAGGCTGCATCCATTGTCATTCATCTAGGTCGTCCTCAGACGAGCCCTCCAGCGGTGCCTCCAGTCCTCTCGATCCTCCATGCATCCGCTATTACCGGGTCCGTAACATCCTTTGCGGATGGCCTAACGGATACATTAGAATTGCGCTATGCCGTATTCACGAAAGGTTCCGTTAGGTATCGGTAAACTTGCGGAGCTCCGCTAATAATGGGGGTGTCGTTCAACGAGCTTTACGGGTGGATGACAGCACCATTTCACAAGTTTAGAGTTGCATCCAGAAAGATGCGATGGCTCCTGGCTGGCAGAGTTCACATATACATACACTTGTAGGCCTTCTACTGACAGCGTAAACGCCTACCTTCGCTATGCAGGCACTTCCACCTCATTTTCCATCGGCCAAAAGTTCCCTCGATGTTCTGTCGGATTCTTCGGTGATGAATATTGTACCGACGTTCTGCATCATCATCAGGTTGTGGTACTGGTGTTAGCAGCCATGATCGAAGGGGGTACGCAGAATCGCCCAGAAGGTGACCATCGTTTACAAGACCATTGGCTAGTTGGTGGTTGAGTCTTGAGTGAGTCCACATAAACGAATCATGGGTCGAGCCTGGCCACTGGGCAACAATATTGGTGAACTTCTTCTGGTGGTCGCAAACCCCCTGGACATTTATAGCATGGTAGTTATGTCTGCATATGTAGGCACGTTCGTCACGTGCAGGACATTTAATCTCGACAAGTGATCCATCAAGGCATCCCAAAACGTTTGGAATCCGACGACGACGTTCATCGTAGAAACCTTCTTTGATCGCATTCTGACTGGCTGTGTTCCTCGGAAATCGAATTATTTGTGGCGAAATTCTTTGAAAGGCAGTTGCGACCCGGGTAACAATTCGAGAAGTTGACGGCTGACTAATTCCACTTAAATCTCCACTTGTTAATTGGAAAGAACCTTCGGCGAAAAATCGGAGGGCTGTTATGATCTGCAGCGTGGCGGGTATTGCATGTGACCTCTTTGTTGGATGTTCAACTTGATCACGGATCAAATCTATCACCTCCAACAGTACATGCCTTGGCATTCGATACCTCTTTATCAGTTCCACATCGTCATAAATGTCCAGTGGCTGTAACCTATCCCGAAATACTCGCTGGCGGCGAAGAGCACGCCTGTTTTCCTCCTCCAGCAGAACCACAAACACTGCAGCCATTTCATTTTAGCGCTATGCGGAGACCCGTAAGCATTTACGGGAACGCTGGAGTTCCCGCAAAACAATTGCTCTTTTACGGACGTGTTCTGCGGATGCGCTATTATGCGGTTACTTCGTGAATATGGCGCAAACCATAACGGAGGCTTAACGGATCCGTTAAAGCGTGCGGATGCTTCGTGAATAAGGTCCCTGATCTTGATGTGTCGAGGGATGTTGGAGTTCCACACACTGGCCATACCGTTCAGAGCCTTCCATGCAAGGGCCTTCCTCACGTTAAGGTCTTGCTCTGACGAGTTGACCCATGAGCCCAGATATTTGAAGTCATTGACTTCCTTCAGAGCAGTGCCTCCTGTTGTTACTAGAGGTAGATGGTCCGGGAGGATGTTGTAGGTGATGACCTCGGTTTTCTTGGCATTTAGCCTAAGGCCAATCTTGGCACACTCTGTCTCCACTCTGGTCAAGAACTCCTGAGCTTGGTCCACAGGGTCAGTTAACAGGCTGATATCATCCGCATAGTCCAGGTCCGTTAGGACTGCAGCAGGGAATCTTCTTGACCTCTTCGGTGTAGTAGTGAAGCCGAGCTCTCGTCCGTTGATGGCTTGCCTTAGTGCGTAGTCTAGGACTATAATGAAGAGGAAGGGGGCGAGGGTGTCCCCTTGTAAAACCCCCACCAGGATGTCAAACTCCTTGTTGTTGCCGTCTGGGGTCGTCACCTTGGCTCTTGTACCCGTGTACATGGTCCCTATGGCCCTGAGTAAATTGGGAGGGGCACCGTAAGCTTTAAGTATTTTCATCATCACTCCTCTGTGTATTAAGTCAAATGCTTTCTTGAAATCAATAAAACACAGCACCGCCGTCAGGTTGTTCTTTTTCACCTCCTCGATGATCCTCCTTAAGGCCAAGATCTGGGTTACGGTGGATCTCCCTTCTCGAAAGCCATTTTGATTGTCTCTCAAGTGGGGGTCGATGGAGCCCCGTATCCGGTTCAGTATCATGCGATAGTGGGCAATGCGTATAATACAGTATAGGACCTACGCAGGTCCAGTATTAGGCTGCATCCATCGTCATTGGATAGTGTGGGCAGTGTGTATCATACAGTATAGGACCTACGCAGGTCTAGTATTAGGCTGCATCCATCGTCATTGGATAGTGGGCAACGTGTATAATACAGTATAGGAGCTACGCAGGTCTAGTATTAGGCTGCATCCATCGTCATTGGATAGTGGGCAATGTGTATAATACAGTATAGGAGCTACGCAGGTCCAGTATTAGGCTGCATCTGGTGAACTTCCAGTGTGAACTATACGGAAAAATACTAATATTTTGAATGTGGCAACGATTTTGTGGAAAAGACCTGGCCAACATAAAATACAATATGATATTGGTCTTTATGGTAAGAGGTTCAGCCTAATACTTGACATGCAGTGATGAGACATAGTGATTTACCGAACGAAATCACCTCATCCATATTTGTAATGAAATCGTATCCTGTCCTAGTGATCCCTGGACTGCCACTTCTCTTCAGGTTTAGCATCTTAATATGGGATGTAATCTATGGTGGCCCTGAAGGGACATTGCGAATATTTGCGCAAATATTCGCGAATACGATGTCCCTTCGGGGCCACCATAGTAATCCCTGGCTACACGAAATGGGTTAAATGTATGAGTGAGTGAGTGAGTGAGTGAGTGAGTCATTCGAATTAAACAAAATAGCCATTCAATTTAACAATCCACTCGTACATCATTCAATTTCGCAGGAACTTTTCGCGGCGCGTATTTGGTTATTCTAATTCATTATTGGGCAGGCATTTGTGAAATTTGTGCAACTTAATTGACACTTTGTTTAACTTCGTTTAACTGTAGTTTCTAAAGGTTTTTAAAGCCATAAAAACGGTTCACTAATAAATGAATGGACAATAAAAAAAAACCAGGATAAAACATGATTGACCCTATGTAAAGTGTACGAGAAACACACATGAATAAAGAAAGCAAAATTAAGTTTAAATTAAAGTAAACATATGAAACGTATTCTGTTGTCTTTTTGCATTTGTTTGTCGTATTTTTTTTTTGAATTCTCATTTTGCGAAATTGATTGCCGTTATACGAAAATGAAAGTAACATTTTAGTGAAAATCTCCAGTCGAACTAACTCTGAAGAATGTGCATTACTAAAATAAAAAAAAGAATGACGTATATGCTGATTTGAATATAATGCCACATGAATTCGCATAGCCTGAAAATAAAATGTAATTTAATGCTTGAATTGTTAATTCGAAACACAGTAACAACTGGAGAGGCAAAATCTCTTTAATATGAACGTATGAAAGTGAAATTGGCTGCTTATTTGCCAAAATTGACCGGGAAAACCTATAAAGTTTCAGTTTCAGAAACGTGCCATCCAATTGAGATGATCCTCAGAAGTATGATTGCCTAATAATCAGAAGAAATTTTTATGTAATTTTAAGGTTAAATACTTATTTACTGACTTTACGAAGTTGTTATAAAACGGTTTTTAAACCATGACAAAAACTTTTAAATAGCAATGAAATGGAATAGCATAACATGTTTTGTAAAGATACATTAGATAAAGGATTCGTATCCATTTTCTTTGGGTACAAAACGCTTACACTTTACAGACTAAAGTAAATACATTTGACTTGACCTTTCTGACTATTTATCCTTTCAGAGTGTGCACTGACCTGTGAGAATGGAGGTACACTGGATAATGGCACCTGTCAATGTGATTGTGATCCAAATCAAAACTGGAGTGGCAAAAACTGTGGTCGTAAGTAAAAACAGATTCTTGTGTAACTGTTCCCCGAAAATAAACCAACAATCTATGAAACAAACAAAGGGAGAAATATTTGAGTGACGCGTATATGTGCCAGCTGTTCGCCACCTGTTCTATTTAGCTGGGGGTATCCCCCTGTTGAGCGACGTTCGATATCCAGTACTTCGTTGAGTCAAGATCACTGTAAAAGGGATCACTGTAAGATGTGCTCTGAGCAAATATCAAGATTTTACCTTTTACCATTTTAGAGAGGTTATGTCATACGGAAACTAAACATAAATTGTATTATCACAACCCAAGGTAAAATGTTATAAACAGTAATTTTGACAAAACGCCCGAGGTCCACTGAAGGAAAACAAATGGCCCTCTTACATTTACACGTGCAACAACGCACATATCTGTGGTGTAAATTAAGCAACTTTTGGACAATAATTTTGTTTTACTATTGGCATGACTTTGCAAGGGAAACATCAGAGAAGGAGATTTTTTCAACATAAGAGGATCATTTGTTTTCCTCCAGTGGACCAGATTGCATTATATCCTTTGCGATTGGAGGTACACTAGATAATGGCATTTGTGTTTGGTAACAAATACCCCGACGTGCCATTTGTTTTTAAAGAGTAAAATAAATAATTTGACTTGATGTTTTTGACTATTTATCTTTTTAGAGTGTGCACTGTCCTGTGATAATGAAGGTATACTGGATAAAAGCACCTGTCAGTGTGAATGTGATCAAAACTGGAGTGGAAAAAACTGTTCCCGTAAGTAAAATAGCAAAGAAAATTGTGTTGTTGTCCCTCGAAAATAAAACAAACAAACAATCGAACAAATAAGCAAACGAAAACTAATGTGAAAATATTTCAGGAGAAGGACATGCTTAAACTACAATAAATGTAGTCAGACATTGCTCTGAATGTAATCATCAAAATCATATAAAGATGTGCAGCCTAATACTTGACATGTGTAGGACTACTGTATTATACACATATACACATTGCCCATTATACACATTGCCCATTAACCAATGAGAATGGAGATGTGTTAGATGGTGACACTATATATAATTATGGTCATTGATCATGTGACAAATACTAGAAACGCATGACCTGTTTCAATTAGTGAAACAAAATAATCAATAATTAAACATTTATTTCGGAATTTACAAAGTTCTTATAAAACTTTAATGTGAGCTATGTAAAAACAACTGAACTTTAAGCTGGTGGTTAAATGGAATAACATTATGAAAACGAAACAGCGCAGCCGCCATGAAACGGTGCTAGATACGTATCAATCTCCTTTGGCTCAAATTATTCAGATTGTTGGAAAATCCACAATAACCCCGCCCTCTAAAATTGATAATATTTGGATGAACAAATAACCATATAAATAATCTACCTTTGGATAAAAATCTACCTTTTGATAATAGAACAATACTTTATAGTATACACCATTCCAAGAAGTTACTGCCGTGATTCATTTCAAATGTGTAACACATACAACTACATAATCTATCAACCCGTCCTCAACGCTCCCGTTCGCGAGCAAGGAATCGCTCGCCCCAGCAGCCTCGCTCCAGACACTGATGACGCCAGCATGTGCTGGTATCACGCCAATTTCTGTGACAATGCCCGTCAGTGCAAAAAACCGTGCTCGTTCTCGGGAAACGACAGTGCCAGCCACTAGCGGCGACAAGTTCCGCTGGCCCATCACAAAGTCGCCTTTTCTACGTGACAGACCGCTCCACAAAGCAGCGTTTCCTCATTGACACCGGGGCCGAAGTAAGCGTTCTTCCACCCACGCGGTTGGATCGATCACGACCATACCATGGTTTTCAACTACAGGCAGCAAATAAATCCGCAATTGCCACTTTCGGTGAACGGTCACTCACACTGGATGTAGGACTGCGACGGACATGCCGATGGATATTCACCATAGCTGATGTTCAACAGCCAATATTGGGCGCTGATTTTCTTCGACATTTCAACCTCTTGGTTGATGTCCGCAATTGTCGACTCCTTGACGCAACCACTAACGTCAGCGTCATCGGCACTGCGTCTACAGTTCAAGCAATCAGCCCAATGTTCGCAACCTTTGACTCCCGCTCATCTTTCCACGTACTGTTCGCGGATTTTCCCGACATCACTCGCCCCTGTTATAATGCCAACTCTACCAAGCATGACGTCACGCATCACATCATAACCAAAGGACAGCCAGTTTCCGGGCGCCCGCGTCGTTTAGCGCCTGACAGACACAAGATCGCCAGTCAAGAATTCGATCATATGCTACAGCTTGGCATCATCCGCCCATCGAGTAGCAATTGGTCATCACCATTGCACATGGTCCCCAAAAAGACACCCGGGGATTGGAGGCCATGTGGGGACTACAGGGCATTGAATAACATCACTGTACCTGACCGCTATCCAATTCCCCATATCCAAGATTTTACGGCATCACTCCATGGAAAGCAGATCTTCTCCAAAATTGATCTAGTTCGCGCATATCACCAGATTCCAGTTGAACCTGCTGATATTCCCAAAACAGCTATCACCACGCCTTTCGGACTCTTTGAATTCGTTCGGATGCCGTTCGGACTCCGCAACGCCGCACAAACATTTCAAAGATTCATAGACGAAGTCATCCGCGGATTTGATTTTTGCTATGCCTACATTGACGATCTGCTCATTGCCAGTACCACTCCTGCAGAGCATGACAAGCATTTGCGCCTTCTCTTCAGACGTTTGTCGGACTATGGCATCGTCGTCAACCCCGGGAAATGTCAGTTGGGTGTTGATTCACTCGATTTCTTGGGTCATCGCGTTGACTCCAATGGTATCCACCCCTTAGAGGAGAAAGTCACGGTCATCCGCGATTTTCCACGACCACCAACTCTGACCAAACTACGTGAATTCCTCGGTCTCGTCAACTTCTACCGCCGTTTTATTCCCCGTTGTTCGCAGGTCCTTCAACCGCTCGCCGATCTGCTAACTAACGCAAAAAACAAATATGCACCTCTCCCTTGGAATAACACTGCTACAACTTCATTTCACGCTATAAAAGCGGCTCTCGCTAATGCCACTCTCCTCGCTCATCCAAAGCCCGACGCGCCCCTGTGCGTCATGACAGATGCTTCGGATGTCGCCGTGGGAGCTGTTCTTCAACAACGAGTTGCCAATGCATGGCAACCACTCGCATTCTTCTCCAAGAGACTTCAACCAGCAGAGACACGTTACAGCATATTTGATCGTGAACTTTTAGCCATATACCTCGCCATCCGCCATTGTCGTCACTCACTCGAGGGTCGTCATTTTCATGTGCTAACGGACCACAAACCGCTCACATACGCTCTCGGCACCACAACGGACCGTCACTCCCCTCGCCAAATTCGCCACCTCGATTTTGTTTCACAGTTTACCTGCGATATCAGATACGTTAAAGGTGGAGATAACCCCGCAGCGGACGCCCTATCTCGTGTTGAACTTAACACCCTGCGCACGGATCATTCTTCCCTCATCGATTTCCGCAAAATGGCGGAATTACAGAAAACCAGTGAGGAACTTACGCAACTGCGCACATCATCATCCTCGCTCAATTTCAGGGAAGTTCCTCTCCCGTCATGTGACACAACATTAATTTGTGATGTTTCTACTGGAAACCCACGTCCGTTCGTTCCAGTTGAGTTACGCCGCGCGGTATTTGACGGGCTGCATTCCCTGTCACACCCTGGAGTTCGTGCTACGCAACGCCTCCTCACGGATCGCTATGTTTGGCCAGGTATTAACAGTGAGGTGAGACAATGGACGAAATCGTGCTTACCATGTCAGCGATCAAAGGTCCACCGCCATTCCTTTGCACCCCTTTCTCAGTTCTCTACCCCGGAGGCCCGATTTTCACATGTTCACATTGATCTTGTTGGCCCATTACCACCATCTAATGGACGTACATACATGTTGACCTGCATCGATCGTTTCACACGTTGGCCAGAAGCCATTCCCCTGCCTGACATCACAGCCGAAACGTTTGCTCGTGCGTTTGTAACGCGATGGGTTGCCACATTCGGCGTTCCATCGATTATCACCACCGATCGTGGAGCCCAGTTTGAATCCGCGCTTTTCCGCGTCCTGGCTAACCTACTTGGTACACAGCGCATTCGTACCACTGCTTACCACCCCATCGCCAACGGCCTGGTGGAACGTTTCCACCGACAACTCAAAGCATCCCTTAAAGCACAAGTTGACGCATCCAACTGGACAGAGACCTTACGGTTACCGCTCGTTCTGCTTGGAATTCGCACCGCAGTCAAGTCAGATTTTGGTCACAGTGTCGCTGAGCGTGTGTATGGTACCACTCTTCGCTTGCCAGGAGAATTTTTGACACGACCTCCGATATTTCTACTTCGGACCCAGCTGCCTATGTTCATCGTCTACAACGCCAACGGGCTGCATTTTAATGTCTCCGACCGCCCTACGGGTCGTTCTCGCTCAACAGCGAACTAACATTCATGTTCCTTGCGGTATTTGGCAATGCACCCATGTTTTTGATCCGCCGTGTTGGCAGTACTGGAAGCAGCAACCACCCTGGTGGCCCTTTCAAAGTACTCGGTCGCTCAGACCAAGCATTTTGTACTTGAACTGACCAACCCGCACAGGACACACAATTAGCATCCGATTGCACTCAAATGTACTTGTTTGGATATTGCTATGGACAAACATCCTGTTCCCCAGACAACCTGCCCCAGCGGTTAAACCCCCTGCCCGTGTACTGAACAGATTTCCCCATCATCGGACCAGTCCACACCCATTCGTACGTCCCATTCCAGGCGCGCACTTTACTGTTAGCTGACACTATCACACACTCGTTCGTTCTTAATGTATTATCATTCTTATTATTTTTTTATCAACCACTCACTGGAAGGGGGCACCTGTGGTGTTTTCTTCCATGTAACATAGACAGCATTGTAATTCCCTAATCCATTATATACTTTCCTTCAGTGTTATCAGTGTTTGTTGTACTATTTGACCCTGTCTTGTAAGCTTCATGTTGATGACCACTTCAAGGAATTTTACTTCATGCTTTGATCTACCTTCACCACATGTCATCACCTCATTTTAAAGCTTTGCTCTCAGACTTCTTGTCTATAGTTTATTACTTTAGGGGATAGTCAGCCCTACAAGTATTCTTACCATATGTCAAGTTAGAGGACTCTGTTTTTCAAACACACAACAACAATGCTGCTCACATGCTCTCTCCTTATTTTTACTGCATGAGTTCATATGTATTACTGTTGATCCTCCAAAGTCAGAATAAAGGTTTGTCTCCGAACACAAAAAATGGGTGTGACTTGTTTTTTCTTCAATCAAAACACACCAAAGTATAGAAAATGTGTGAAAAAAACGCATGACACTCCACACTGAATAACCCAGAATCACGCACCTCTGGAGTATTTTCCCTCACTGCACAAAAACTATTACGACCCCTGTGCCCGCCACTGAAAAAGTGCTGGCTACGCCGCTGGATAGGTTTTGATTGTTCCCATTCGACAAGCCCGTGCAGTTGATTGCAGAATCCCATCCATAAAGACACGTGTTCTTTTACCAATGATGGTCATTGTACTACGTCGGTAACCTCAAATGTTTCAGTAGTTTGGTCCTAGTTGGATGCTGCATAATCTCCCCTTACGGGATGTGACGTATGCAGTTATGTACATTAACGATGGTCCTATGGTTGGATTACTGCATAATCTCCCCATACAGGGGATGTGACATTGTACAGTTGTACATTTAACAGTGGTCCTAGTTGGATACTGCATTATCTCCCCATGCAGGATGTATTTGACATGCAGTTATACGTTAACGATGGTCCCTAGTTGGATACTGCATAATATCCCCATACGGGGATGCGATGTGACATGCAGTTATGCATTAACGATAGTCCTAATTGGATACTGTAGTAATCTCCCCATACAGGTCTTGACAGTTATACATTAACGATGGTCCTATGATTTAGGATACTGCCTTAATCTCCGCATGCCCGGGATGTGACGTACAGTTATATACATTAACGATGGTCCCAGTTGGGTACTGCATAATCTCCCCATGCAGGATGTGACATGCAGCTATGCATTAACGATGGTCCTGGTTGGATGCACTGCATAATCTCCCCATACGGGATGTGACATGCAGTTATACATTAACGATGGTCCCCAGTTGGGTGCTGCATAATCTCCCCATAGGGGGATGTAGCATGCAGTTATACCATTAACTGATGGTCCCTAGTTGGATCTGCGCCAATCTCCCCAGTATGGGATGAGCATGCAGTTATACATTAGCGATGGTCTAGTTGGATGCCGCCATAATCACCCTTACGGGATGCGATGTGACATGCGGTTGCCATTAACTGATAGTCCTGGTTGGATACTGCATAATCTCTCCCCATACGGGATGTGACATGCAGTTATACATCAACTTGATGGACAGTTGGGTACTGCATAATCTTCCCCATACAGGGATGTGACGTACGGTTTCATACGGTAACGATGGTCCCTGCCGATAGTTTGGATGCTACGCCGTCTCGCATGCGGGATGGGCGTACGGTTATGCATTAACGATGGTCCCAGTTGGGTGCTATGAAAATCTCCCCATGCGGGATGTGACATGCAATATCGTGGCACGATGGTCCCTAGTTGGATACTGCGCCGTCTCTTCGCCGGCACAGGGATGTTGCATGCGGTTATCGTGCTGATGGTCCCCAGTTGGGTACTGCGCAATAATCTCCCCATACGGGATGTGACGTACGGTTATACATTAACGATGGTCCTAATTTGGAATGCTGCATATCTCCCTTACGGGATGTTACATGCGGTTAATACATTAACGATGGTCCCCAGTTGGGTACTACTTAATCTCCCCACATACCAGGATGTTACATGCAGTTATACGTATGATGGTCCCCTGTTGGGTGCTGCATAATCTCCCCATGCAGGATGTGACATGCGGTTATGCGTGCTGATGGTCCTATATATTTGGATGCACCATAATCTCCCATACGAGGATGTGACATGCAGTTATACATTAACGATGGTCCCAGTTGGATACTGCATAATCTCCCCCATACCCAGGACCGACATGCAGTTATACATTAACTGCGATGGTCCTGGTTGGATACTGCATAATCTCCCCATACAGGGATGTTACATGCAGTTTATACATTAACAATGGTCCCAGTTGGGTACTGCTGCTTCTCCCCATACAGGGATGTGACATGCAGTTACATTAACGATGGTCCTATGGTTGGAATGCTGTAATCTCCCCATGCAGGATGTGACGTACGGTTATAGTAACGTGTGATCCCTATGCCGGTTTCGGATGCTGCATAATCTCCCCATACAGGATGTGACATTGGTTATACATTAACGATAATTTGGTCCCAGTTGGGTGCTGTATCCCCATACAGGTTTGCGATGTAGCATGCCACGGTTATACGTACTTAACGATGGTCCTAGTTGGATGCTACATAATCTCCCCATACGGGATGTGACGTACGATTGCCTGTGTAACGATGGTCCTGGTTTGGATGCTGCATAATCTTTCCGCATGCGGGATGTGACTTGCAGTTTATGCATTGTGATGGTCCCAGTTGGGTTTTGCATAGTCATCCCCGCACAGGGATGTGACATGCAGCTATCATTAACCCGATGGTCTGGTTGGATGCTGCAATAATCTCCCCATGCAGGATGTGACGTGATTGCTCTACGTGGCACAATGAGTTGATTCCCAGTTACCGCCACATGGCTCTCCCCGCCATGGGGACATATGACTTCAGACCTTCCATTAACGATGGTCCTGGTTGGATACTGCATAATCTTTCCCCATACGGGATATGACATGCGGTTATACGTAGCTGCAATGGTCCTAGTTGGATACTGCATAATCTCCCCATGCAGGATGCGATGTGACATACAGTTATACGTGGCTGCAACGTGGTCCTAGTTGGATACTGCCATCTCCCCGCATACAGGGATGCTTGACGTACGGTTATGCATCAACTGATGGACCCAGTTGGGTACTACATAGTATCTCCCTGCAGGATGTGACATGCGGTTATACATTAACAATCGGTCCTATAGTTGGATACTGCATAATCTCTCCACATGCATGGATGTGACATGCACAGTTATACATTAACGATAGTCCCAGTTGGGTGCTGCATAATCTCCCCAATACAGGGATGTGACATTGCAACCATGTTAACGATGGTCTAGTTGGATGCCATAATCTCCCCGCTACAGGATATTTTGCATTGCCGTGCATTAACGATGGTCCCAGTTGGGTACTGCACATAATCTCCCACTTACAGGGATGTGACATGCAGTTATACATTAACGATGGTCCTAGTTGGATACTGCAATCTCCCCATACGGGGATGTTACATACAGTTATACATTAACGATAGTCTGATTGGGTACTGCATAATCTCTACATACGGGATGTTACATGCAGTTATCGGTAACATTAGCTGATGGTCCCTGTTGGGTACTGCACATAATCTCCCCATACAGGGATGCTGACATGCAGTTGTATGCATTAACTGATGGTCCTATAGTTGGATGCCATAGCGTCCCCATACAGGATGTGACATGCAGTTATACATTAACGATGAATTCCCAGTTGGATGCTGCATAATCCCTTACAGGGATATGACATGCAGTTTATACATTAGCAATGGTCCTGGTTGGATACTGCATAATCTCCCCGCGGGATGTTACATGCAGTTATACATTAACAATGGTCCCAGTTTGGGTGCTATAACCTTCTCCCCATACAGAGATTCTTGTTTGTGATTGTTTACGGTTAACACGTGCTGATGGTCCTATAGTTGGATACTGCATAATCTCCCCTTGCGGATGTGGCGTACAGTTATGCATGCTGATGGTCCCTATAGTTGGATACTGCATAATCTCCCCATACGGGATTGTGACATGCGGTTATACATTATGCAATGGTCCCAGTTGGATACTGCATAATCTCCCCATGCAGGATGTGACGTACAGCTATACATTAACACCGATGGTCCCTAGTTGGATACTGCATAATCTCCCCACGCACGGGATGTGACATGCAGTTATACATTAACGATAGTTGATTAGATTTTTGCATAATAATCTCCCCTTCACAGGGATGGTGACATGCAGTTATATACATTAACGATGGTCCCTGGTTGGATACTGCATAATCTCCCCATACGGGATGTGTTACATGCAGTTATCACATTAACAGTATTCCCATTTGATTAGGTGCTGCATAATCTCCCCATACAGGGATGCGGCTGACTTGCAGTTATACATTAACGATGGTCCTAGTTGGATGCCATAATCTCCCCATACAAGGGATGTTGCAATACGGTTATACATTAACAATGGTCCCAGTTGGGTGCTGCATAATCTCCCCATACGGGATGTGACATGCAGTTATGTGCTGTTGATAGTTGATTTGGGTACTGCGCCATAATCTACCCCATACAGGGATGTTATTGCATGCAGTTACACATTAATTAACGATGGTCCTAGACAGATGCATAATCTCTGTAATCTACGACCTTCTGAACAGGTACTACCCTCAGCCTGCAGGTTGTGTACATGTATCACACGTGTCTGTCGTTATTTTACCCGGCGAATTTTGTGTATATAACGGACGTTTTAATTTCCCTTTAGAAAGGAACACAAACAATCTAAAATAATTGTCAGAAGGTTGGTTTATTATAAATTAAGCGCCCAAATATGATGACGGGACCCACCATAAATTAATGATAGGACTTATATACTGTGCTTTGTTATATTTTTTTTTTTATCATTTGATATAAATAAAAACAATTGTAAGTTTCTTTTGTGTCCTGAGTAGATTTTTTTATTTTAATTAAATTAAAACAAAATTGTTTCAAATTTTGCACGACGCGAGATGGCGCTGACGTACACCTGGGCGGCATGGTCTGGTGCCCAGAGGCGGTACAGGTACCAGTCTAACCATGAGCTGTACATCATATACAATCACTTCCAACTAGATTCCCGAGAGAACAAAGCAAACAAAGGTTTACATCCTCCAGTTCTTTTCAGAACTAATTACTACTCAATTGAGATTCCACATGGTGTCACCGCAATTAGTCTTACTTAAAGGTTTACATCGTTTGCTAGCATGCCTTGTTAACCCATTATTGTTGGCCATCATTGTTGCCACTAGGTAATAAAACGGTCACGAACTGCTAGCAACGTGTGTACACACGACGTATGTAATAAACAAGTCATGTACGTGCAAGCACCGATCACCACAAGCCTGGCCACGCCGGCGATAGCACGCTGCAGCGCTCGCCTCCATTGAATCGGAACGGTATTTAGAACCAAATAGAGAAAGGCTGTTGATATTAAAACTTCGTGAAACACAATATAGCATCACACAGAGTGCCACATTAACACGGGCTAGTGCTAAAATCTCCCAGGTGTACGTCACAGATTTTATGTAAATAAGAAGGAATGGGAGGAGCGCGGCGTCCCCCTAAAATTTTGAATTTAATTTGTTAATTGTACAAACAGAAAATATATTCTCCAAACAATATTGTTTACACTGTTAAAACGGTCTATTTCATAGACCCTTGAAAGTACTTCTTTTCATTTCCTCAAGTAAATTAGAAATTTTCCGATTACAAAGAAAAATGTAGAAAAATTGCCGAATAAATAAGGGAAAACGGCGGATACATGTTTAACCACTTAGTCTTGTAGTAGGATTGTGGAAAGTAAAATCATAGAATGTTGCTGTATCGGGACCAATCATGGTGCGGTAATTACAATGTTTACAACATGTTTAATTCTCTTCACCATCTGAGTCCCTATATCCATTCATCAATAAATGCACTTACTAGTAATACATCTTATTATTATCTGTCTTTAGATTACAGACATGAAGACTGTCAGTCCTACAATGATGCTGGTAACAAAGTGAGTGGTGTTTACACCATCTATCCTCAATCAGATATGTATCCAGACGGATTGAAGGTCTACTGTTTTATGAAACCGTCCGTTGGCTTTATCGTAAGTTCACTTTCGTCTACCATTACCACATACAGATTGAATCCCAACATGGGACTAGTGAATTCAAACGGGGGTGGGGTGGGCGAGGTGACTGAGAATAAAGAGCGATGAGTGGACTCAATGAAACCTTACATTGCCCGGTCCCAATGATCTTAAAGGTTTGCTGTATTCATAACCCCAGATTAATATGTAATTTAAACAATGTTGGTCGGATAATCATATTTTGGAATAAAAACATTTTACGTCTTCGATTTGAATATTTGAATGAATGTATAATACAAGTTTAGCTGAGAGATAGAGACCATTATAATGCTTCTGATATGACGTCATCTCATCGGTAAAAAATAATGATTAAATTGTGTGCACTATGTAATGGCAGCTGTACTCAAATGCAGCGTTTGTGACGTCGCAGGCGTTCCATGCTTTTGAAGCAGTGGGGTTGACACTAAATGCAACACGACCGAATTTTGTTGATGACGTGCACAGCTAATTCTTGCTGCTGAAAACACAGCAAAAACAATCCGCATTTTCTCCCATTAAGAATGTCTTTGAGAAACAAAATACCAAGATGAGTGTTTCAACATCTTAATTATCAATCTACCACAGTAAGATTTGTATTTCAGCAAACTTCATGGGATTCCTAACCTACTTGACATGGCACCCATGACGGCGTGTTTGTTTATTCAAATCTGGGCGCGGTCATGCCACTGCGGGTTAGTCAGCGATGTAATTACAGTGATTCTATACGGACAAGATAATTATATTAAATTATATGATTATATAAAATTGAAAACAATGGATCTATTTATCTACAATACATTGTTTACTGCCGATCAGAGTACCTTAATTTCCAATAAAAATACTCCCCCTAAAATGTAAGCTTGCGCCCCCAGCCCCCATCCCCAGCTTTTTTGGGGGGCTGGCACCGCCCATTTTACGTCTTTGATTTGAATAATTATTTTTATATGTACAAATAATAAAAGTGGAGTTAGTTATAACAGTCTCTGGGAAAAACCTCAGACCACAACATTGCTATTGGCATGACGTCATCAGCAGAACGATCAGGGAATTGAAGCAGACGGATTAATGGAGAAATATCTCCACGATCAACAGAGCATGGAATCGGAGTGCCAGTTTTAGATTAACTCAGTGATGGAAAATAATAACCCACATGATAAGGTCATATTACCGTTGCTGCTGCATAAATGACTTAGTAATTTCACTGTTCATCTTTAACTAGGACACCGATTCCATGCCCTGTTGAAAGCTACTCTGATCGTGACGATACTATCCCTTTAACACTAAGGCAACACGACTAAATTCTGTATACAACTTTTGCTGGTGAAAAAACAGCGAAAAAAGCACCTTTACTCCATAGAGCCTATTTGGAAGAAATATAAAGATGTTCTTCTCAAGGCACCCATGAGGGCGTGTTTGTTTATTCAAATCTGGGTGCGGTCATGTCACTGCGGGTTAGTCGGCGTCTCAGCGAAGTGATTGTAATGATTCTACGGACAAGAAAATGGTATGATAACAGAAATAAAATTTTCAAAAACAAAACACGACAAAGAAAGAAAACAAAATAAGGATCAGACGAGTGATCGTTCGTCTTACTTGAATTGTTGGCACTTCTAAATCTAAAAAGCTATTCCATTAAATAAAACATTCAAATTCAATATTGTCAATAAGTAAGACTAATTGTGGTGACACCATGTGAAATTCTCTCGTCCTCAGGAGAAATACTGATCGAAACGTCGAGTCGTAACCTCCAATTCTTTTCAGAACTAATTACTACTCAACAGAGAATTTCACATGGTATCACCGCAATTAGTCTTACTTATCCTCTTCACCATTCACCAAGTAGTATATGTAAATGGGGCTCCTGGACCACCTAGTTGATTTTTTGATAAAAATGATTTTTAAAAGATAAAAGGGTACTTGGGTCGAGATCTCAAGTACCCTTTTGTGGGCGTTGTTTGTGTATTAAATTTAAAAAAAGGTGGTGGGAGTGTGTGATTGTTGGTAGGTCGTGGGTAGTAGTAGGGGTCCTAAAACTGATTTTTTGAAAATAAAAAAGAGGTGATAAGATAAGAAAAAAAATCACCCCCAAAAATTGATAAATTTAAAAAAAATTAAAAAATATTATGTAGATTAATAGTAAAAGAGAGTATGGAGAATGTAAAAAAATATGAAATGATGACGCCAGTTTTAAAAAATATGCCTAGACGACCCATCTTGATTGACGATTTAAAATTTAAAGATTACGATGAAGCTGTAGCTGCGAAAAACAATCGCAAAGACAAGGGCTATGATTTTTATTTGAAAATTAAAGTGGGCTATACATTTAAAATTTTAATCGACATTTTAGCAGGCATTCAGAGAAATGCCCATTTTAAAGTAGACGAAAACGGATTTTATTATCGCGCGATGGATCAAACGGAAAGAATATTAATTAATATAGTATTAAATCGAGAAAACCTTTTTGAATTTAAATGCCAGAACCCAATTGAATTTATGGTTAATTTAAAACATTTACAAAGAATGACTCGTAACATTAAACGAAAAGTTCCAATAATTATTTACGTTAAAAACGAACGAATTTATATCGAAACTTGCACGGTTGAAATGTGTGGTGAAAAAAAACGAGAAATTGACAGCGTGAGCATTAATACGTCAGTTAGCATAAATTCAATTGGTTTACCAGACGACGATCAAGCTGGTATTTATAAATATCCTTATATAGTTGAAAGTAGCGATTTTTTTAAACTTAAAAAAATGTTGCAAGTCGGCACGAAAATTGACATAAACATGTACAATTTAGATTACATTAGTTTTTATAGCGATAACGATAGTCTTTACACCGTAGCTTTAGAATTAGGTATTTTACCACCTGGAAAAAAAACCTACTTATTCTGCTACGTTTGCGGTGACTTTATTTAGCATTTTATTAAAAATTTCATCTTTGGACAAACAAATACAATTTTACGCTCCTCATGTTGAAAACTTTACGTTAAAAATTGCTACGTCGGTAGGTAATTTGGGAAAAATTTCTGCTTATATTAAAGACGAAAGCTTTTTACAAAACGAAGAAAGCTAAATTTAAAATCGCCCAAAAAATATCACCAAAAATAAAATTGATAAATTAAAAAAAAAAAAAAAATGATATAGTATTAATAATAAAAGTGATGGAATTGATCAAAAAAACGAAAGTGATCGTTCCCTGCAAATGGTTATTAGTTGGCAAAACAGCCAAGTGTTGTATACTTAGCTCACCAAATGTGAGCTATTGTGCTTTACATCACTGGAAAATAAAATGTGGAAAAAGTCCCCCGACTGAGTGTAGAAGATGTAAAAAAGGTACAAAAACATCGATAAGTTTATGTACCAACTGTGCAAAGATATTAAATGTGCAAAGTTTTAAGCAGGTAAAAGGAAGAGCTAGACGTTTATTTAATTTAGTGATGATAGAGTTGGTTGAAAAGACAAGCGCTCGTTTATAGTGACTATAAATTAAAAATTAGCCGCTAAGACTAAAAATTATAATTATACGGCGGAGGAGCGCTTGGAGCAAGCGCTGGCGTAGCTCGCGTATCCTCGTTAAATCTGGATTTATTTACACTAAAGTTTATATTAATTTCATAAGTTTTTCTATAAGATCTTTTTTTTGATCTAAATTAACATCTTGTTTTTTATCGACCTTGTCATTTTTAGCCGCTGCACGGATATTTATCTCGTTCTTTGCAGATTAAATGAAATTCTTCTTGGGTAATGACATTGACTTCGATTGCTTTTGAAACGCTGTCTTCGATCGAGTTGAGTTTAGATAAAGCTAAAATTTGTATATCGTTATGTTTTTTAGCTTTTGTATATAATTTAGTTTTCGCGTGTATGAGAGCAACCGCACCACAGCATAACCCTACAGCTAATCCTCCTAAAACATATCCTACGGGCGACGCTACAACGCTGCCGATACTGGCGATTCCAACGGCTCCTGTTCCCATACTTGCCATTTCAGCGAGATCTTCTACAATAGTACAAGTTTTGATGATTTTATTATATTTTGTATACGTTTTCTCGCGTTGGTTTATTTCGGCTTGTAATTCTTTTTGAATGTTATCTATTTTTTGCAAACGAAATGCTTTAGTATCGTTCGCACTATCCGTCATATAGCGTACATCTGGATAAAGTACATTTGTTGATTCTATAGGTACACTCATTGTTTTCTATTAATAGTAAAAGATTTAAAAAAATATATTTTAGAAAGTTTTTCTCGAAATTGTCGTGCTTTTTCATGAATGACAGACATGGCATATACAGCAACAGCATAGCTTAGTGCAATTGCCAGACCAAACGTTGTTATCATTTTTACGTCGTTATAAGTTTGGATGAAATCATCTAAATTTTCACACGTTTCATTGATTTCATATATTTTTTTATATACAACCTCACGTTGGTTTTTTTCTGCTTGTAATTCTTTTTGAATGTCGTTTTCTTTTTGTAAGCGCTCCACTTCGCGGCGAACCAAGTCTTGGATATTATCTGTAGTCATTCTTTTAATAATAAAAGATTATAATTTTTATTTTAATTTAATGGAAAAGAATTAGTTTTTATATCGTAACAGATTCCCGTGTTTAAAGCTCCAAAAGCCTCTAATAGTATATAGAGTTTTACATCAGTTCCATGATATTTTGTAATGTAGCAAATTACATATTTTATATAAATTGGTTCATTTGAAAAAACAAAATTATCATCATAATAGTTAGGGATATGAGCAACATATCGCTTATCACCATCATCTTGCTCACCTTGTACTATGGAATAAACATTATTTACACCCTTATGACTTTCAACATAGAATGAATAAAAATCTAAAAGTTGATTATATATCATTATTTTACTAACACTGCTAAACCATTTAATTCTAATTTTTAATTCGTAATAAAAATAAAATGAAAATCTTGCAAAAGTTCATTCGGTTGAATGTGACCAATAATATGTTTAATGAAGTTTGAATTGGATTTTATATTTTGATTTGAGTTGCTTTTACGATCTTTTCTACGACTAGGTCCATAAATACTCGCCATATTTAATGGAGTGTCGTGGCCGAGCGGTCTAGCTTACCGGACTCAAGTTCTGGTGTTAGCAGCAGAATGTGGGTTCGAATCTCGGCCATGACACTTGTGTCCTTGAGCAAGACACTTAACCATAATTGCTTCTCTCCACCCAGGGGTTAAATGGGTACCTGTGAGGGCAGAGTTGGTTGATTAGCCCTATATGCGCTGTAATGGCAGCAATGAGCTGTATACTCCCCAGGGAGCTGAGATGGTTTCAGGAATGATTTATGAGCCTTATGAGCCTTATGAGCAGGGGTAATAATATGCGCCTTGAGCACCACTCAGTTGGTGGATACGTGCGCTATATAAGTCCACACGTTATTATTATTAGTATAAAATTAATTTAACGGTAAACTTTTAATTTGTATATTGAAACAGATTTTAGCGTTAATAGCGCCGAAAAAGCTTGCCTCTACAAAAACTTTTACATCGTTTTGAGATATGTAGCACATTTCATATTCTAATTGTTGAGCATATTTGTTAAAAATAAATTTATTATCTCGCGATGGAGAAGGAATATGATACGCGTTGACTCGAAAGTTTTCTGTCGATGAATGTGAATAAAGACTATTACCTTTTAAAATTTTAGCAAAAATCGAACAATACGTTGGTTGTTGATCAAACATAAAAAAGGGAAGTTTTAACGTCCCGTGCCAACCGAGTTTAATGTTAAATCTCGGTAAATTAATTAATGTTATATTTTGTAAAATTTCATCACTATCGATATAGCCGTGATGTTCGTAAATGTACGAGTTGATATAATTACCGCTAGATGAAATTTGCGCGCTCGTTCGACTGGGTCCATAAATACTCGCCATATTTATATAATTTCTAGATTTAAAATTATGGGGAAACCGTGATTATTTATGTCTCTACCCTTTGAATCTTTAATTTGAAAACTCAATGCGTTAAAAGTACCAGTTTTAAGCTTTTTTAGTAATGGATTTTTATATTCTATCCACATACTCTCTCCGAACGATTTGTCTTGTAACGGAAAAGCGTTTAAAATAGTACAAGGTTTACCGTTGAAATAATTTTCGGTCGTAGAAATTTGATCGCAATGAATGTATAAAATTTTAAAAAGTTGTACATCAATTTTTGTTTACTATATTCTCCCACAGTTAGAAATTCGTTGTGAAACCCGAGTAAATTAGCTAACCCGGAAGAAAATTTTACGGATTTGTTTTCTTGAGTCAAATTTAGCAAGAAAAAAACCTGTTTTTTCATCGATGATGAACGTGATCCAAGGCGCGTCTTTTACTACAATATCGATAATTTCTTTAATGTTGTAAAGTCCCGGTTCGACAAAGTTTACGACATCTTGTCGCTCGCCCACCATACGATAGATTATTCTTTCTTTTCTACGCACGTTGTAATATCCCACCCAAATGTTAACGCTATGTAATGAAATCGTTAGATTACCCTCGCGATTATCAATGACGTCATTTAATTGAACCGACCCACTATTTTTTTCAATTTCGATTTCGAAGGTATGATACATTTTATTATTAAACATTTTTAATTTTATTATATTAAAATGTCTTTTCCATTAGCGTTTCAGAGTAATTTATCGAATCGGTATCGTCAATCTGGAAATTTTAGTGCGCCTCAAAATTTTAATGCTAGCGATTTGACGAGTCTAAATATTTACGTTAACGAAAACGAGTTTTTTAACGTACAACTGAGTAATCCTTTTCAAAATTACAGGTTAACACGCGTTTATAATTTCTTGGATGTACGTCGATGGAGATTTTATCCTAAACCGTTTTATCAAAATCAAATACATTTTGCAACGTGGTGTAGTACAACGGGTTGCGGTGTAAGTTATAAACATTTAAATCATTCGAATAGGATAATTCGTAGTTTTTTTAGGTTTCACGTTTATTATCAAATTAGACGAATACTAAAAGAAATGAGTTGTCCCGAACCTTTGAATCCAATTTGGAGCGCGATTGAAAATAATATAGACATCAACACCTATAATAATCTATGTAGATACTCAATGGCGACAACAAATAGATAAAAACTCTGGGGTTTAGGTACAGCTTATGAATATAAAAAAAATCGGTGTGTGGACTCCCGTACCGGGTAAAAATTTTGTAGATACTCGTTTTATTAACGGTAAGTATAATCCAAAAATAAAAATTATGAAATTTAAGCAAGACATTAAACATTTTCCTGCTCAAACTTTTGAACCTTACATAGATTATATTACAATCGATTATATCGAACAATCTTCAGAAGCTGAACGAGGCTGGGTTAGCTATTATTATTATTATTTATTATAAGTCCTAGATAATATTTTATTTTGTTTATCAATTCTTTTGGTGATATTTTTTTGCGAATTTCTTTTGGGTGATTTTTTATCTTACCTTATTACCGCTTTTTTATTTTCACAAAAATCAGTTTTAGGACCCCTACTACTACCCACGACCTACTAAAAATCACACACTCCCACCACCTTTTTTATTTAATACACAAACAACGCCCACATAAGTCACATTTTGTAAATTATTATGAAAAATATGTTTCTTATAAATGAGTTTCATGAAAATGTTGGAACATTTTTGGGCCAGTTTAGGATGAATTTCTGCAATTGGGAAATTTTTAGAAAACTGTTAATCTAAAACCACAACGCATTTTTCAAACGGAACAAAATGTGTTTTGGAGGAGTTTGTTTTACTATGAATGAAAATTATGTTGGATGATCGTATGGACCATCTCCCTGGACTACAGTGGGTTTGTTTTACTATGAATCGTATGGACCATCTCCCTGGACTACAGTGGGTTTGTTTTACTATGAATGTAAATTATGTTGGATGATCGTATGGACCATCTCCCTGGACTACAGTGGGTTTGTTTTACTATGAATGTAAATTATGTTGGATGATCGTATGGACCATCTCCCTGGACTACAGTGGGTTTGTTTTACTATGAATGAAAATTATGTTGGATGATCGTATGGACCATCTCCCTGGACTACAGTGGGTTTGTTTTACTATGAATGTAAATTATGTTGGATGATCGTATGGACCATCTCCCTCGACTACAGTGGGTTTGTTTTACTATGAATGTAAATTCTGAAACTCTCAACATCAGGAAATAAATGTTTGGAAAATACGCTCTGTATGTTAGCCTAAACAATACAAAGTTTGTGACTGTAATTTACAAAAATGGTGTATGTCACACTTACATTTATTGGGAAAGCTGGAAATAAGGTAAAGTGGTGTATCTCTGACATACACCACTTTGGCAAATTAATCAAAACTTTTTTCAGTGATTAGATAAAAAAAACAGGTAAATTCACGATACCATATTCCAAAATAAAATTGCAGTTTTTCAAACTTTAAACCCATTTTCTTTTTTAGATATATCATTTTACCAAACTAAAAGCCGTGCTGCTTTTATAATAATTCTTTATGGGTGGAAGTAGGTTAGGGCAAATTTGAGATATCATCGAGTGAAAGGCAATGTTCATCGTCTCGAAACCTCTTCAATTATAAAAATCTGTTGTCTATTTAGAGAAGAAATCATAAAAAAGGTAAACGTCATCCATCCTATATTTTGAAACATTCGGATTGTAGAATAAATTATGAAATAATTCTTACAACATTTCAGAATATGTGTTTAATGTTGTGCAATATTTTGGATTTTTTTCTCGGAAATTGAAAATTTGGGGAGAAGGTATTTGAACTTTTAAAAACATGGTAGTCCAAACGTAAACAAAGTGCTATATTGAAGTTTATTAAATGATATTAATGTTTGGGGAGGGGGAAGGGAGGGGTCTAACGGACCAACCACCTGGTCATCAAACAGTAGGGGTATACATAGCCTCACCAAGTATTTACGCCAGAGTTCACTATTTACGTCAGAGTTCAGAGTTATTAGTGGACGGGGCGGGAAAACACATCCCGTACAATAAGCCAAAAGGAGGCAATTAATTGACATAAAAACTTCACACTTTCTCAAATTAAAATCTATAAGTTATCACTTAAGCAGCATCCGAACACTTAATACAAACCACATTTAATGTATTAAGGATATTTTGGGGTTGAATCCTCAAATAAGACCACTGCATATTTTGATAACGAATTTAAGATATAATTTACTATTATACTCTTTGGTTATAAATCCATTTGATTTGACTAATCCTACTAATTGATTTAATTTTGCCCTACACCGACGTGTGTAAACTGTGTATAGTGCTTTCCGAGTGTCTGTGAAAAAACTACACAGTAGACTCGGGCGGGATTCGAACCCATGACCTCCTGCTTACTAGTGCAGACGTCTTAACCTCTCGACCACCGAGCTTGCCCGATGACAATTGGCCGGCTAGAATGCCATATAGCAGCGGGTTCTGCAATATAATAGGTTGGTGAAATTCTTGCGTCGGGAGATAAACAATAGACACAATCGGCGACTCCGAGCTAGTAGTGGTCATGTGATGTATAGTGGGTACAAAATAACAAAAAACCAGCAGTGCGCTGTGTATAAACATAGGGAGCTCCATTGATAGCTGAATGGCAAGGGAAAGCAAACTGAATGTTCAAAATCATGTTACCTGGTTGATCTCCGTGTTCCGCAGAGATCAAAAATGCAGAGTAGTGAGATTCGTTTGGAGCCTCCACTATGGCGTACATTCTTAACATTTAATCCATTAATAGAGATATCTCTATTATTAATAGAGATATCTCTATTAACAATAGAGATATCTCTATTATTAATAGAGATATCTCTATTAACAATAGAGATATCTCTATTATAATAGAGATATCTCTATTAATAATAGAGATATCTTTGTTAATAGAGATATCTCTATTATTAATAGAGATATCTTTGTTAATAGAGATATCTCTATTATTAATAGAGATATCTCTATGATAATAGAGATATCTCTATTAATAATAGAGATATCTCTATTAATAATAGAGATATATTTGTTAATAGAGATATCTCTATTATTAATAGAGATATCTCTATTATTAATAGAGATATCTCTATTATTAATAGAGATATCTCTATTAACAATAGAGATATCTCTGTTGTTAATAGATATCAATAGAGATATCTCTATTATTATAATAGAGATATCTCTATTATTAATAGAGATATCTCTATTAATAATAGAGATATCTCTATTAACAAAGATATCTCTATTATTAATAGAGATATCTCTATTAACAATAGAGATATCTCTATTAACAATAGAGATATCTCTATTATAATAGAGATATATTTGTTAATAGAGATATCTCTGTTGTTAATAGAGATATCTCTATTAACAATAGAGATATCTCTATTAACAATAGAGATATCTCTATTAACAATAGAGATATCTCTATTAACAATAGAGATATCTCTATTAACAATAGAGATATCTCTATTAACAATAGAGATATCTCTATTAACAATAGAGATATCTCTATTACGTTTCCGCTTCCGGGTCAGGTCACGCGAGACAGTTATCAGCTTAAGGGGGCGTCTAACTTCAGTGCACTTTAACTGATATGTTTTACGTCCGTCATTTCCCGCGCGTCTACGCACACACGTTTTTTACTTGTTTTGACTTGTCGAAAAAACAGCGCAGATTTCAGAATAAAGTAACATGTTGGATAATCCCGAAGGCCTGATAAGTCGGGCCGAGGCTGCCCTCAGATCTCATCGCCACTTAAAATTAAGAAAACAAATTTTCTTTTTAGTGTTTGGCAATATGTAGGCCTAGTGATTATTTTATTTTATTTTATTTATTATTATTTTTTATTTATTAATTTTTTTTACCACCACCTATGTGGTACTTATGAGCGGGTTTGGATTAACTTTTTTAAGGCTTTTGGTAAAATGCACTTTTGTTGAAATATAGAATTGTTTAGGGCAAATAAAGTGGAATGTGTAATTCCCTCATCCTTTTTAGTTTTTTTTTAATCAAAAGGTTTAGACTCCAAAAAAGGTTTAGACTCCAAAAAAGGTTTAGACTCCAAAAAAGGTATAATTAAGTCAACTAAAACCAGATAACGACAACTATAAATTCACATCATGCCACTCCACCGTCTCCTCCCCAGTCATTACATGGTTTTAAGTATAAGGACAGATGTATGAATTGTTTAAAATAAGTAAGAAATCATAAATTGGGACAAAAATATATAAATATAGCTATAAATCTGGGTGGGATATGCTAAATCCATTGGTAAATAAAACATTTCCCCTCCCATGTACAATGTTTCGGTCGTCAGAGTCAATACCGTACAGCGTCCCTTGATCTGTTTGGGCTTCATCACCAAAAACACAAATTGCTTGCCTTGCATCTTTCATGCCATGATATCACGTTTTAAAGGTTTATTTATTATATAGGAATGAAGGTCAATTTAACACTGACTATTAATTTGTAAACTAGCGTTGATTTTTGTAAAAATTAAACATTCACCATCAGGCACACCCTCACACTGACTGGTCGTTGGCGGAGGATGAACCTCACCGAAACTGGACAAAAAAAATTCCCGGAGTGAAATGTCATTAATAATTCTTAAAAATAATAATTTTCCCAACACATTTTGTACGTTCATTTGATTTTGTCTTTAGTTTAATTCTGTATTTCCTTTCAGTTTTATAGTCATGGAATATTATAACTAGATACATATTATTTCACAAAAAGAAAACGCTAAAATCAGGGCTCAAATCCACATAATGGACAAGTTAAAGGAGGCACAATTACAGTGGCGTAGCGGGGGCAGGAGGCGGGAGCCCCCTCCCCGCTCAGAACCCTTGCCCCCTTCCTCTTGTCCCCCAAATGAGATCTGAAAATGCACTGTGAATGCATACGTGTACACCCACCAATTATTTGCCCGCGCTTGCCCTCCAAAATGAAAATGTCTAGGTACGCCAACTGCACATTATGATCACCCCCTTTTTGCAAGTGGTAAAAATGGTGGCCTATTGACTACAGTAAAAAAGCAAAGGTGAACCTAACTTCGGAACATGTAAATTCGTAGACATCAACAATGCAATAAAGTACTAAAATGGACGCCCAATGGGTATAACGCCCTCATGCGGCCGGCACAATAAATTGTTTTTGAACCGATATCACCTAAAACGTATCGGCGAAAAGTTGCGACCCCTTAGTTTTGTGAGAAAATAGGTATGTTAAGAATTCATTGACCTCCCGTTGACACGGCGCATTAAACCGGAAACGGAATAGATATATCTCTATTGTTAATAGAGATATCTCTATTGTTAATAGAGATATCTCTATTAACAATAGAGATATCTCTATTAATAATAGAGATATCTCTGTTTTGGATTAAATGTCAAGAATGTACGCCATACTCCACCTGTGAATTCTATAATAGTTCTGGTGTTGCCAGCAGCAGGGTGTGGGTTCGAGCCCCGGTCGTGACACTTGTATCCTTGAGCAAGGTACTTAACCATAATTGCTTCGTCCTTCGGATGGGACGTAAAGCCGTAGGTCCCGTGTGTTGTATAATGCACGAAAAGTGGATTGTCGTGGCCGAGTGGTCTAGCGCACTGAACTCAAGTTCTGGTGTTGCCAGCAGCAGAGTGTGGGTTCGAGCCCCGGCCGTGACACCTGTGTCCTTGAGCAAGACACTTAACCATAATTGCTTCTCTCCACCCAGGGGTTAAATGGGTACCTGTGAAGGCAGAGATGGTTTGCTCTCTATGCGCTAGAAATGGCAGCAATTGAGCTGTATACTCCCCAGGGAGCTGAGATGGTTTCAGGAATGATTTATGAGCCTTATGAGCCTTATGAGCAGGGATAATAATATAATGCGCCTTGAGCGCCACTTAGTTGGTGGATACGTGCGCTATATAAATCTATACATTATTATTATTATTAATGACTAAGTATTATGGTAATCGTACATTCTCTGTTGTTGCTCCCATGGTATGGAATGATCTTCCATCAAACATTCGTGCAGCCCGCAGCTATGAATCCTTTAAGTCATTGGTTAAAACTCATTTGTTCCGTTCTAATTATACTCAGACAACAAACAGGGGCAATGACCAACTATTTGACTTCTCGCCACAGCTTGACACTGCAATTTATTTAAATGCAAACCTGCAAATTAAACACCAAATATAATAACACCAAATAGACAATACTTTTGAAAATGGCAAGGAGCCGGATACCGGAACACAGGGCAAACCGGCTTGGACAAACGCACAGGACATACATATAACAGATGGACTACCACGTCCATCCAACATAAATTTATGAACCATTTGTTCATATCGCATGTGGCCACCACAAGGACAACCATGTCCTTACCAACATAAAACACAATGGACTACCACGCCCATGTGTATTCACACAATGGACTACCACGCCCATGTGTATCCACACACAACACCACATGAACACTTGGGGTCCAATGACCCCGATACAGGTCGAAAACCCGACCTCCACAAGTGAACACACCACAGTCAACACACCTTGCCTTAACCATCCAACTATGCACACCGTGCACCTATCAATGAAGTATTTTAAAAACATACACAAATTGTTATTCCCCAAGTTGGAAAACGAGGGGGAAAGGATGGCCCTGAAGGAACCGCCGGGCACCCTAAATCTAACTTTACCGTTAATTAACCAAGATAAAGTGTAACCCAGTCCTACTAAAACATCAGAAATTCCCCAAGTTGGAAAACGAGGGGGACAGTTAAGATAGCCCGACCGAAACCCGGAAGGCACTATCGTAATGAAAATTACATAACCTTGGTCTTTACAAGTAGAAATTACTTGATACAATTTGACCTACTAAATTAAATTATAATACTTCAAATATTTTTGTCATTTTCTGCAAAAAACTGCCAAACGCGCAACGCGCGCCCCAAGAAAATTGACAGAACCCCAAACAGCAAACCCCCAGGCAACAATTAAAGAGTATAATACAAGCAGTGAAATTATCACAAAAAACAGCATTGCCAGCTTCCGAGAGATGGACACCATCAAACCTATAGCGTGACAAATCTGACCAAATGAACTGGGGTGCTGCAAAACCATGCACTGAAAACGTGACCAAGAATACATTAGAAACCCCTGGGACATGCACCGCTTCAAAGACGATATTGTATTTCAGGCAATGTAACCCAAACAATCTAACAAGATGCATAATCCTATTTTATTTTAGCTAGCATTTCTCTCTCGCTATGAAAATGGAAATCAACTGAAAAGATTCCTTATTACAATTTCAACAAATGCTTTTATCAAAAAGGCTATTATCAACATTTATTAATTAATATCAATTGTCTTGCAACAATCATGAATGGCATCATTTTATTTTCTGACCTTGAGACAGGCGAAAAACAGAGATCAAAACCTGGGATTGATTTGGGTTCAGGAAAAAGATACTCTGAAAATTCCTATCTGACCCCCGAAGGCGATCGAGCACTTGGAACGGCGAGCAAGCTCCAAGGTCAAATAATAAATGTTCCAAAAGAAATACATACCATGCTTACAAGGCTTACGAGGCTTACAATTGAAATATATACATGAAAAACATTAAGGTTGGGATCCAACGGTATGAATGTTTATCTGGAAACACATTGAAAAAATGAACTGTGCAGCGTGGTGACCGCGAGTGACTACCACACCTTAAAACACATTCCTCAACACCTTCCGTGCATCACTGCACACCAATCCCTGCTTTGCATATGACATGCGCCATTTCAAATGGCCCAATGCGATCTCACACTTACGATGAGATAATAATTCTCTTTTCTACTAGTGCCAAAGAGAATTTATCATTCACCGCAGGCACCCTAACTTGCTGAGAAACAGTATCAATCTCTAAACCAAGATAAGTTATGACCTGCACTGGGCCTAAAGTGTTCTCCACCGCTAAACATGCTAAAGGCACACCCAACTCCTCGCATAAACCTGTAAAAGCCAAAAGTGCCTGCCCACAAATCTGAGAAGAGGTCCCAATAAACAAAAAACAAAAAACAAAAAAAACAAAAAAATCATCAAAATAATGAGTTACAAACTGTGAATGAGCAACCTAACCTGAAATTCTAAAAATGTACTGAACAATTCAAACAGTGAACATGAAATAGAACATCTCATAGGCAAGCAGTTATCATAATCATCAAAAGTAAAGCCTAACAATTCATAATCCACAGGGAGCACTGGGAGCAGTCTGAAGGCAGATTTTAATGTCAGATTTTGCCAGCCAAGCGCCCACACCCGCCTGCATGACAAGGGCAATAGCCGTGTCAATTGAAGCATAATGCACAACACAACGATCCCGCACAATAAAAACGTTAATTGACCTACCCGACAGATGCTACAAATGTTGAATACGCCGAAATGCTTGGGCAACAGAGGCAAAGGACGGGCAGCGAAGGGACCCACAATACGGCCTAAACTTAATTATTAAGAAAGCTTACCACGCACAACATGTAGGCGTTGTGCGGCGGATGGTAAACAAACTGAATCCCTACACACCCGTGGACCTAAATAACCAATACGAAAACCATAAGTAAAACCATTCAGTAAAACAGAAACCGCATTTTTATCAGGGTAACATTATAACCATTCCGCGACACAAACAGCAAAATTGGCGGAACGAAAATACACAGGTTTAGTTACCCTGAGGCACAAACTTGGCCACTGGCAAATTTGATTGTGGCACAACTTGCAACAGCTGACGCTGACCGCCATATTGTGGCACTGGCGCCCCGCTTACCAAACCCCGCTTACCAGCGTGTGACAGGCCACCCGTGAAACCGACCCCCACTGCACTAGAGACTGTTTGTTGCTCTGGTTACCAGAACGGCACGTTAGTGCACTATGACCTGCACGGAAGCATACACTACACTTATAACGTGCAAATTTACAAGCTGTAAAACGGCACCCACCCCACCGGTTAAAAGCATAACAAACGCCACTTGCGCGATTTGCGTATGAACGGCCAGAATTAAAAACATTTTGGCTGGAGTAACCATGCACAGTAGGACCGAATGACGAAACAGCAGCAACCGTGACCCACAACTCCATATCCATCTAGCCCCAACTACTGCTAGGAACGGCTGCGCGGCGCAGCCTAAATTGCGCAACAGACGCCCGCCAATACGGCCCGGGAAACTGAGCCGCAGCCAAGCGGATTGCCTCAGCATAATTAAGTAGCCCTGCTGCCCGAGACGAGTGTTTTACAATAAAATGGCCAAAAACACATTGAATGCTGAAACCCACTTTATAATACCTAAAGTATTGACCTAACTATTTGGACTGCACTGACGGCTTAATCACCATACTACCCCTTTCATTAAACGCAAAAACCACCTCCAATTGTTGTTGCTTACGTGACAAAAGTTGCACAGAATTACAATGTAACAATTGGGCAAAATCAACAAATTCCCCATCCCAAATTTCTGCTTCATATCAGAGGGTACTGCAAAGCCCAATGAACAACACTTCTTAAAACCATAGAGAAAGTTTCTCTATGCTACGCCTAAGGAAAATCTCACCACCCTGACCGTTAGCATGGTTAGCACTTCCCTGCACTGACGTGACTGGGGCCGAGTTGCTCCCTCAACATTTAGTACTAGGTACGTGAGAATCATGCACGGATAACGCTGTCAGGAAGTTCCCCGATACATGTGTCAGCACCGCGTAACAGCATGAGCGAAGGGGTGACTTGTATTCGTTGTAGCTTGTCTAATTTCTTTGCGATGAGCTTCGACCCTCCTTAAAAGCCTCGTCGTCGATTTTTCCAATGGCCGCCCGAAAAGAGAAAATATTTTGAAGACAAATTTAGGGTCACAAACGCATTCAAAATTCGACACAAATGTAATTATTATTTTTAATAAAAATATAACTTACTGTTAAATCATATATTTATCCATAATAATTGTTTGATGAATTGGATGTTTATGGATATTTTCCGCCATTTTTTGGGCTCATCATAATGGACTAAATTGCTGGTCAGGTCATGTGACCTGTTTAGTGTCATCTGATTGGCCGAGAGTTGTTTCCAACTATTACGGAAGTATGAGGATTTTGTCTGGCAAACGGGCCATTGAAATTGCTAATTACCCGTCAAATTAATATTGATGAATGATTTGAATTACTTGATTAATTAATACTTCATTTTGCTGTGCCTTTTAAAGGCCCTCTGCTGGTACAATGCTTGCAAATAATTTCACAATTCACAAAAAGTATTTTACTGTGAAAAATAACAAAAGCGGTCACACTTCTTACATTAAAAGGTGTGGTAAAATTAATAACAAAATTTCGACTTGCAAATTTTGCATAACTGCCTTCATATTTGTCCTAGAAAAAGATCTTTGTTCCATTTTAAAGGTCACCACAAGATACGTTCAATGGTTTTAAGTTACAATGGCAATCTTTTTTTTTTTTAATTATTTAATTTTTTTTTAATTTTTGTATTATTTTTGTATTTTTTTTTATTTTTATTTTTTTTGTTACATAGTACATACCTACATTTAGGCCAATAGCAGGAACGGGAGCAAGGTTGCCGGAGACTGTTGTCCGAGTCCTCTTGGGCGGCGGCGGCTCCAAGTCCTCAGCAAAACGTGCCGGGGCACGAACTGCCCGCTTCGACCGCGGCATTCCGTACGAAATGAAAGTTATTGAAGAAAAATAGTGAAGTCTAAATTGTCAAATGAAAGAGTCACTGAAGAAAACAATTCTGTGAACTCCAGGCGAAGAAAAAGTCACTCCGTCATCCGTAGGCGCAACGTTTGCCCCCAAGCGTGAACTCCTGGAAATTCTGGAAAAAATCCGTAGCCTCCAAGCGAACACGGCAGCGAAGAAAAAACATGGCCGGCGACGGTAGCTTCAGCCATCAAAGAGTCCGTGAAGAAAAATCTGTCCTCCTGGTCCTTTATTAGCAGCCTCCAAGCTAACACGAAAGTGAAGAATTATAAGGCATAAACGCCGACAGTCAGTGTCTTTAATAAAAAACAGTCACTGGATTGCTGCAATTCCGTAAGCTCCAAGCAGACACAGCAAAGAAAAGCACGAAGACGATAGCCTCAAGAGTCAAACAGTTCTTGGAGAAAAATAATCCGACACTCCGTTGCCTCCAGTCAAAGCGAACACCGAGAAGATATTTAACGTTAACGTGTCAAAGCACCAAAGCCGATAGCTTCAAATGAAAAATCAGAAAGACTGGAAAATCGTGTCAGTCCAGCGTAAATTCCGTAGATGGTACTTTGGTGGCCTCCAGCGAAGAAAAACACGGAGACGGTAGCCCCAGCAATCAAACAGGCTGTTAGTGTTAGGAAGATGAATACATCGCTCAGTAACAGTTAGACACGAAGTGAACGTCGATCACGAAGAAATAGAGGAAGTCACTATAAAATATAAGGGCATAGCCTCCAACAAGCTCAGTAGCACAAACCGGCGTATCCTCCGGAAAAACAAGATATGGGCACAAAATTGATATAGCTAGAAGAGCTATAGAAGATAGCTCGACCTTGCAGTTTGTTGCGGGCGAACAACCCGCCGCGAATGTAGCGGCAAGCCGACAAGTATGAACTACGGCCCGTCTGGCCCAACGTGCGTAAGTCACTCAGCGCATAGCATAAAGATCCCAAGAAGCAACGAGATGAAGCAAAATAAACCGTAGAAAATCACTCCCTGATATATCAATGCTGCTGAATAACTCACACGACAGCAAACAAAAAGGGGGCTTTCACCCTCGTGTAAATAAAATCCGGAAAGATACGCTAAGCAAAGGAAAATCCGATCAATTTGCCAGAGCAAATTGTTATACATTTTGACTTAAATCACAAGCTGTGACAAAGTGACGCTAAGCCAGAAAATTTCCCTCCTAATTGAGACAAGTCCTGCAATTACTGTGCTCTCATTGGCTGCAAGTTTCAACATATGAACCAATCAAACCACTTAGCAAATAACGCCATTGCTGATTGGTTGCCTGCAGATCCACCAAACCAGTATAAATAGCTTCACACACACCAAGACTGCCAGAATGTACTAGCACGTCCAACTGTCAACACCATGACAGTACATAAGCACAAAGCATGTATACATACACACACTTAAACGCAGGCACCACCGCACGCAACATGGAACGTAATGTACCGGTACATGTGCCAGGACAGAAAACGGGGGAAATATGAGTATTGAATGCTGAGTATAAAGCATTTGATCATAAAATTGATAAAATGAATTATGGTAGTCGCTGTTTACTTTAATTACTTGAATTTTTATCTTTTAACTTTTTAACTTTTTAACTTTTACTGGAACTGTTTTAATGGAAAGGGCACTTGTACAGGTGTACAGTGTGCTGAGATAATTGTATGTGATGCACTTAAAACAATAAATGATTAGATTAGATTAGATTATATTCATTCTAGAATCTCTGTGCAATTTAGGATCTGGAATTCACGTAATGCTTTGTGACTTTGTCAAAGTCGTAGGAGACTGGCATACTCTACTGTATTTACTAACAGTTGTTTTCTCGGTTTCGGATTTTCCCAGTTCTGGATAGCTGCAAATTAAAAAAAAAAGTTTAATCCACATCGCTTCAGATAGAACATTGATACTTTACTGAGGTGAGGACTAACTAATGAACTATCTAATGTGTAATTTTCATCCACTAAACTGCGATCGTTGTGAAGGTATCGATCATTTAGTGACGCAAACTCGGTTGAAAACGTTAAAATACGAAGGTCCCCAAAAAGCGACATTGACGTTCTTTGCTGCCGACTGGAAAATGTAGTTACGTTTTTCAACATTGAATTTTTCTAAAGTTGTGAATTTTTTTTTAAAAGTCTGTGGTGTATTTTCATATAAAACAGTTGAACAAACATTGAAGATCGCCCCAAAATGAGTGGTGGCAACATCTCCGATCAATTTAGAGAACTTAAACTCGTGTTCCAACCAACAAATGCTCTCCTTTACGGTCTCCCGCAGAATCAAATATCTCGTCTTCAGCACATACAAAACACAGCAGCTCGTGTTGTGACTTTGTCCAGAAAGTCATGCCATATCACGCCAATCTTGAAAAAACTGCACTGGCTTCCTGTTTCACAGAGAATTGTTTTTAAACTTATGCTAATTGTTCACAAATCTTTTAATAACATTGCTCTAATTTATATTTCTGAACTGCTTAAAGTCTACACTCCATCACGCAATTTGCGCTCCAGCAACATGTCACTCCTAAAGGAACCAACTTCAAAACGGAACTGGGGTGATAGGTCGTTTTCTGTCGCAGCTCCGAGACTCTGGAATCGTCTTCCAACTAAACTCAAATCTTGTCATAGTATAACCAGATTCAAGTCGATGCTTAAAACTCATCTTATGTCACAACTCTTTAAAGATGATGTATAAAGTTATTTGTAATTGCATTGTAGGTACATGTATCTCGGTACATAATATTTGTTTCCCTATGCTATCATTGTATATTGTTTGTATTAATGTTTTTTTTTCTTTGTTTCCGCGCCTTGAGCGCCCAGCAGGGTGGATATGTGCGCGCTAAAAATCTTTATTATTATTATTATTATTATTATTATTAATATCTATGATGTGCCTTGTACAGCAGAAGCACTCGGAAGAAGCCATGCTTTTCCATACACTAAGCGTCGCTTGCTTGGTTTGTTTACATTTTATACCCACTATGAGTCACGTGACTCCGGTCGCCGATTGTGTCTATTGTCATCGGGCAAGTTCGGTGGTCGAGAGGTTAACACGTCTGCACCAGTAAGCAAGGAGGTTGTGGGTTCGAATCCCGCCCGAGTCGCCTGTGTAGACTTGTTTACAGGCACTCGGAAAGTACCGAGTATACAGTGCTATACACACGTCGGTGTAGGGCAAAATTAAATCAATTAATCCTACTAAATGACAAGTCCAATACACATTATAGTGAATGGTGTCATTTTGGAAAATGTGTAGTATGCTACCCATTCCTAACTTCTTGTCTGAATTTAAGGACCATTTGGTCAGTGGTTTTTCAAAATATTTGGCATTGGAAATCAGATCAGCTTAAATAAATGGTTCGTTGTCACTGTAGAGAAGTCCAAATAAAAGGTGTTGGAACTGTATCTGTATAAACTGTAAGTCTAAATGATCTGACAGAAGAAGAAAAAATAAATAGGTAGTCTGAAATAAGCTTTTGGAACATGGGCTGTTGGACTTGTGTAATAACCTACATGCAATAGTGTTTGACAAATTATATTTTATTTAGACAATTGTCAGACCATAATGGGCATGATCAAACTATGGACTATAAACACTATACAATTACCAATCATTATAAGGCTTTGGGTCACATGCTTATCAGAGGGGGTAGGGCGTGTTGTGGAGCGAACACGGAGGGAACTTGTTTCTGACGTCAAAAGTTCTTGAGCAGTAAACCTGTGCAGAAACGCGACATCTACAATGCCAAATGTAACTTACTCGTGAGCAGTAAACCCGTGCAGAAACGCGACATCTACAATGCCAAATGTAACTTACTCGTGAGCAGTAAACCCGTGCAGGAACGCGACATCTACAATGCCAAATGTAACTTACTCGTGAGCAGTAAACCCGTGCAGGAACGCGACATCTACAATGCCAAATGTAACTTACTCGTGAGCAGTAAACCCGTGCAGGAACGCGACATCTACAATGCCAAATGTAACTTACTCGTGAGCAGTAAACCCGTGCAGGAACGCGACATCTACAATGTAACTTACTCGTGAGCAGTAAACCCGTGCAGGAACGCGACATCTACAATGCCAAATGTAACTTACTCGTGAGCAGTAAACCCGTGCAGTTACGCGACATCTACAATGCCAAATGTAACTTACTCGTGAGCAGTAAACCCGTGCAGTTACGCGACATCTACAATGCCAAATGTAACTTACTCGTGAGCAGTAAACCTGTGCAGGAACGCGACATCTACAATGCCAAATGTAACTTACTCGTGAGCAGTAAACCTGTGCAGGAACGCGACATCTACAATGCCAGATGTAACTTACTCGTGAGCAGTAAACCTGTGCAGGAACGCGACATCTACAATGCCAGATGTAACTTACTCGTGAGCAGTAAACCTGTGCAGGAACGCGACATCTACAATGCCAGATGTAACTTACTCGTGAGCAGTAAACCTGTGCAGGAACGCGACATCTACAATGCCAGATGTAACTTACTCGTGAGCAGTAAACCTGTGCAGGAACGCGACATCTACAATGCCAGATGTAACTTACTCGTGAGCAGTAAACCTGTGCAGGAACGCGACATCTACAATGCCAGATGTAACTTACTCGTGAGCAGTAAACCTGTGCAGGAACGCGACATCTACAATGCCAGATGTAACTTACTCGTGAGCAGTAAACCTGTGCAGGAACGCGACATCTACAATGCCAGATGTAACTTACTCGTGAGCAGTAAACCTGTGCAGGAACGCGACATCTACAATGCCAGATGTAACTTACTCGTGAGCAGTAAACCTGTGCAGGAACGCGACATCTACAATGCCAGATGTAACTTACTCGTGAGCAGTAAACCTGTGCAGGAACGCGACATCTACAATGCCAAATGTAACTTACTCGTGAGCAGTAAACCTGTGCAGGAACGCGACATCTACAATGCCAAATGTAACTTACTCGTGAGCAGTAAACCCGTGCAGTTACGCGACATCTACAATGCCAAATGTAACTTACTCGTGAGCAGTAAACCCGTGCAGTTACGCGACATCTACAATGCCAAATGTAACTTACTCGTGAGCAGTAAACCTGTGCAGGAACGCGACATCTACAATGCCAAATGTAACTTACTCGTGAGCAGTAAACCTGTGCAGGAACGCGACATCTACAATGCCAGATGTAACTTACTCGTGAGCAGTAAACCTGTGCAGGAACGCGACATCTACAATGCCAGATGTAACTTACTCGTGAGCAGTAAACCTGTGCAGGAACGCGACATCTACAATGCCAGATGTAACTTACTCGTGAGCAGTAAACCTGTGCAGGAACGCGACATCTACAATGCCAGATGTAACTTACTCGTGAGCAGTAAACCTGTGCAGGAACGCGACATCTACAATGCCAGATGTAACTTACTCGTGAGCAGTAAACCTGTGCAGGAACGCGACATCTACAATGCCAGATGTAACTTACTCGTGAGCAGTAAACCTGTGCAGGAACGCGACATCTACAATGCCAGATGTAACTTACTCGTGAGCAGTAAACCTGTGCAGGAACGCGACATCTACAATGCCAGATGTAACTTACTCGTGAGCAGTAAACCTGTGCAGGAACGCGACATCTACAATGCCAGATGTAACTTACTCGTGAGCAGTAAACCTGTGCAGGAACGCGACATCTACAATGCCAGATGTAACTTACTCGTGAGCAGTAAACCTGTGCAGGAACGCGACATCTACAATGCCAAATGTAACTTACTCGTGAGCAGTAAACCTGTGCAGGAACGCGACATCTACAATGCCAAATGTAACTTACTCGTGAGCAGTAAACCTGTGCAGGAACGCGACATCTACAATGCCAAATGTAACTTACTCGTGAGCAGTAAACCTGTGCAGGAACGCGACATCTACAATGCCAAATGTAACTTACTCGTGAGCAGTAAACCTGTGCAGTTACGCGACATCTGCAATGCCAAATGTAACTTACTCGTGAGCAGTAAACTTGTGCAGTTACGCGACATCTGCAATGCCAAATGTAACTTACTCGTGAGCAGTAAACTTGTGCAGTTACGCGACATCTGCAATGCCAAATGTAACTTACTCGTGAGCAGTAAACTTGTGCAGTTACGCGACATCTGCAATGCCAAATGTAACTTACTCGTGAGCAGTAAACTTGTGCAGTTACGCGACATCTCCAATGCCAAATGTAACTTACTCGTGAGCAGTAAACTTGTGCAGTTACGCGACATCTACAATGCCAAATGTAACTTACTCGTGAGCAGTAAACTTGTGCAGGAACGCGACATCTACAATGCCAAATGTAACTTACTCGTGAGCAGTAAACTTGTGCAGGAACGCGACATCTACAATGCCAAATGTAACTTACTCGTGAGCAGTAAACTTGTGCAGGAACGCGACATCTACAATGCCAAATGTAACTTACTCGTGAGCAGTAAACTTGTGCAGTTACGCGACATCTACAATGCCAAATGTAACTTACTCGTGAGCAGTAAACCTGTGCAGGAACGCGAAATCTACAATGCCAGATGTAACTTACTCGTGAGCAGTAAACCTGTGCAGGAACGCGACATCTACAATGCCAGATGTAACTTACTCGTGAGCAGTAAACCTGTGCAGGAACGCGACATCTACAATGCCAGATGTAACTTACTCGTGAGCAGTAAACCTGTGCAGGAACGCGACATCTACAATGCCAGATGTAACTTACTCGTGAGCAGTAAACCTGTGCAGGAACGCGACATCTACAATGCCAGATGTAACTTACTCGTGAGCAGTAAACCTGTGCAGGAACGCGACATCTACAATGCCAGATGTAACTTACTCGTGAGCAGTAAACCTGTGCAGGAACGCGACATCTACAATGCCAAATGTAACTTACTCGTGAGCAGTAAACCTGTGCAGGAACGCGACATCTACAATGCCAAATGTAACTTACTCGTGAGCAGTAAACCTGTGCAGGAACGCGACATCTACAATGCCAAATGTAACTTACTCGTGAGCAGTAAACCTGTGCAGGAACGCGACATCTACAATGCCAAATGTAACTTACTCGTGAGCAGTAAACCTGTGCAGTTACGCGACATCTGCAATGCCAAATGTAACTTACTCGTGAGCAGTAAACTTGTGCAGTTACGCGACATCTGCAATGCCAAATGTAACTTACTCGTGAGCAGTAAACTTGTGCAGTTACGCGACATCTGCAATGCCAAATGTAACTTACTCGTGAGCAGTAAACTTGTGCAGTTACGCGACATCTGCAATGCCAAATGTAACTTACTCGTGAGCAGTAAACTTGTGCAGTTACGCGACATCTCCAATGCCAAATGTAACTTACTCGTGAGCAGTAAACTTGTGCAGTTACGCGACATCTACAATGCCAAATGTAACTTACTCGTGAGCAGTAAACTTGTGCAGGAACGCGACATCTACAATGCCAAATGTAACTTACTCGTGAGCAGTAAACTTGTGCAGGAACGCGACATCTACAATGCCAAATGTAACTTACTCGTGAGCAGTAAACTTGTGCAGTTACGCGACATCTACAATGCCAAATGTAACTTACTCGTGAGCAGTAAACTTGTGCAGGAACGTGACATCTACAATGCCAAATGTAACTTACTCGTGAGCAGTAAACTTGTGCAGGAACGTGACATCTACAATGCCAAATGTAACTTACTCGTGAGCAGTAAACTTGTGCAGGAACGCGACATTTACAATGCTAAATGTAACTTACTCGTGAGTAGTAAACTATAAATAGCTTGTACAAACAATCATTCAATCATTTTTGAACAAAACGTTTTTACTTTTTATAATTCACCATCATGAAACCAATCATAACTTAGCAGGAAGTCAGATCAAGCTTGCTCGAAACAGTCACGTGACTATAACACATCTTAACTTGTGAAAACATAAATACACTCAACCAATGATCAAAGCCAAAAACATGTTTCTGATCGTGATCGCGAAAACAATGTATCACAAACAGTTGGAGAACAGTGTATGGAAAATGTCCGTAAAATACTACAAAGCCTTTATTGGAGTGTAATCTCTTAAATTTAAAGATAATTGTCTGTAAAAGTGTAAACATTACATTGTTCAAGACAGATTTATGTTCACTCCGCTCAAATGTTAAGTCCGAATTTTAAAAAGTCGTTTACGGGTAATTGGAACCGAAAAATGGAACCGGGTAATGACAGTTTCGGTCGGGTATCCGGATACACAGCCCTACCCATTATGGATCTGTCGCTGATTAATAATATTAATGTGATAAAGTGGCTCAAATACATTGAATTCTCTATTGACAGTTTGTTCAATATTGCTGACTTGTAATACTGTAGGTGATTCAGAGGCGAGAAGATGGGTCTGAGAATTTCACTCGAAGCTGGAACGAGTACAAGGACGGATTCGGCTCATTGATGTCAGACCACTGGATAGGAAACGATGCACTCCATCATCTGACAAGAGATGGAGAGTGGATGATACGTGTGACACTGACGGATACAGATGGCAAGTTGGGCAATCAGTATATTAAGCCTTTCAGCATAATGTCCTCTAACGACAATTACGAACTGAGTATTGGGACAGAAAGCATATGCTTCGGCAGCAACATTGGTATGCAACAAATTTACTTTTGAAGAATGATCAGGCACATACTGTTAACGGTCATTACTCTGATTGGTTGAAATTTACAAATATAAATTAATTAGTCACGAGTTTGGTCCATTTTGCATTGCATTCAAAAAACAATAGGCCTACTTGAAATGTATTTTGAAAAACTCCAAAAATGTATCAATATGTTTGATGAGTTTACTTTTATTATTGAGCAATGCAAAAACTATCAAATAATAAAACATCAAATTTCATCTGCTAGATTCAAACATTAAACATTTCGTTTTAGGGTTTATGTTGTGGGTTATATTCCGTTTCCTTATGTTTTTTAAAGGTTACTAAGTTGGTTTCCTGACAAAGGCAGTTAGCAATACACAAAACCAGTGGCGTTGATATGTTGTTACGATTGGGGGTGTAGAGTTGGACAAATGACCTCAACCAACATCCCCCACGTAAAATCACCGATTCTGTATTAATTTATTTATTTATTTTAAATTTGATAGGCTACTAGTGTAACCTATAATGGACATGGAAATATTTTTGGAAACAAAATAGTCTAAATACTTTTACTGGGGGACATTATTATTACCGTCTCCCTGTCATATATATTGGAGGACATGACCCCTGTCCCCCTGGGATCGCCACCCACGCACACCTTATATCAGGCATTATAAATTTATTCATTTTGAGAATTACATCTAAAAAAAAACATCTGCTATAGATTCCAACATTATACATTTGGTTTTAGGGTTTATGTTGCTGTTTACATGAATCGTTTCCTAATGTTGAGCCACCACTTTGTGCATGATCATTTACATTATGTTTTTTCCTCGAAAAAAAACACTAGAAATTTTCAAAAAGATTACTTTGTATCCAGACAAAGGCAGTGAGTAATACACAAAGCATCTGATATTATACAACTTAAGCTTTTATCGTTTAAAATTAACATTTTAAGAAAATATCCAATTGATTTTAACATTACAAATTTCGTTTGGGGTTTTCTAATGTTGAGCCATAACTTTTATATACATCATTATGTTTTTGTTTTTATCCTTTCAAGGTCCACAACCTCTTCAGTCTGTAAATGGCACACAGTTCTCAACATACGACAGAGACAATGATAAGGATCCTGAGTCTAATTGTGCAAGGTTATTACAGGGAGGTTGGTGGTTTAATCGTTGTACAGAAGGCAATCCTCCGTCTGATACACCCGTTGAGAGTAACCTTAATGGTGAATACTCACATCCAGTCGATTATTCAAGTCAAGATTATCGCGGCATTAGATGGAGTACATGGGATGGGCATCAAATAGTGAAGAGTGAAATGAAAATAATCCGATGTGTGGGAAACATTTATTTTTGGTCTGGGTTTCATTGTTGAATGGACTAACGAGTATCAGGGCATATGTGGGATTTATGGTATGAGCATCAAATAGTGAAATGAAAATAATCCGCTGCACGGGAGTCATTAAATGTTACAATGCATTTAAACATTTCTGTTCAGTGGTTGAATCTGTTTTTGCTCCGATAAAATTTGGACAGAAAAATTCACTGAAATTATTTCAGCAAATGCTGTTTTATTTGATTAAATTTGTTTGCTTATAGTAAAGATCACTGAAAGGATTTCTTACAGAGTCTTGTGTTTCAGTTATGCTGTATGCATGACTGAAAAATATTTTACGCAAAACGTAAAACAGAAACAAATCACACAATTAAACAGACTTATGTACCAACAGCAGTCATAACCACATAATGAAAAACACTAAAAATTAGAATTTAAGATTTGTATGCAGCGGGGCCAACTATAAACACAAATCATTTTCATACATGTAGATACTGGTTTAAAAGCATACAAATATGTATTATCTTATGTTATTATTACTGCAAATAGGAAATTCAAAGTGACCTGAGAACAATTTAATAACAAAAACAACAGTTGAACCAATTGGTCATTGGGGTATGAAATAAATCCTATAAAGCCATGCACACCATGCAATCCATACCCGTATATTTCCTGGTAGACCACATAGAACTAAAGACAAGGTACGAGATAACCAAATTAATGTGCAAAGCCATGCACAATTGAAGTGTCTTGAACCTGGTACCCGTACATTTCCTGGTTTTGCACACACTTTGTTTTGACAATATTGCTTTTCAGTGCGTTTTCACAAAAGGACAGTTTAGAAAGTTGTGTTGGCAAAATAAACCGTTTTCTGGTTTGAGCGTTTTCACGAAGGGATCATTGTCTTAATTAAATTATTAAATTGTAATTAATTGTCATGCTGTTTAAAAGTATTTTTCACAGCCTGTTTGAAAAAAAATTCTCGGAGGTTTCACACTTATAGAACAAATGCAGTTTAACATCTATATGAAAACATTAAAAGTGAAACCTAATAAAAGGGGGAATTCCATGGTTACTCACGTTACATTATTCTTTTTTCATAGTAGTTGCATTATACCCAGACCAGCACAAACAAATAATTGCAGAAATTTCTTATAATGTACGCTATATAAAAGAACAATGGTGGTAACTGACGCTATATAAGAGAACAATGCTGGTAACTGACGCTATATAAGAGAACAATGATGGTAACTGACACTACATTTTTCTGACATGCATAAAATGTCGCTGTTTGTCTTATATAGCGCACATATAGCACTGAAGTAAGGTCTGGGTATAATGCAACTACTGTGACAAAACATTTATGAGTGAAATATATATGATGACATTAAGAGTGAGCCCAAAACCTCACAATGTAACGTGAGTAACCATGCAATTGGATTTTATGTAATTGTTATTACATAAAATATATTAATGAAATTAATCATGAATTTATTCTATCAATGGCATTTCATATCGTTTGGTTCATTTATGAGAGCCAGATGCACAAAGTTGTGATTGGAGGTGACACAGCGCCATTGTTAAGCGTGATTGGGCGATATTGGGCGTCTGTCATTTTATTGCAAGAGATGTAGGCTGGAAATATTGATATAAAACTAGTTGAAATGTTAACAAAGAAGTCAGGTGACATTGATGTTGGAACGAAGACCAATAGACTTTCATCATGGTACAACCATTTTGTTTTTCTTCAATATAAAACCACGTAACCAAACCGAGGCTAGAAGGAAAAATAGTCTGGTCACTAGTATGCTTTACCTGACAAAGATGACCGCGGCGTGATAAAGGTATATACCTGGCGTATGTACTTGTAAATCTTTCCAGTAATGTACATTTCAAGTATGGCTGTGAAACAACATAATTGTGATATGACAGGCGCTCAATAACTCGACCAACAAAAGCGTTACTGAAGAGATCGGAGATCTATACTATTTAAAATATTATAATTATTAAATGAATAATTACAGTGTTCATGTGTATGGTATAAATTGCATTTATTTTTCGAGATTTAAATCAGATTAACTTGAAAATAAAAAAAATACAGATTTTTTTCCAAGATGACTTTGTAATATTTCTTAAAGATACAAATTGATTATATTTGAAAAGATTACATGCAGAAAAAATGGAAAATAATTTGAACTTTTACCCTCCGAGCCGCAATACACCACAAGGGCCACAAGCGGAATAAGGGGAGACTCCGGAAGGCACTTTTAATTACGCGTAATTACACTACGCGATCCGTTTTCTAACGAACTAATACACTACCCAATCCTTACCCAATCCTTTCCTAACCCTTCACTGACAGTCTAAATTTATGAATGGAGGTCTCCTAGACACTCCTACATTAGGATGATTGATAGTTAGGGTTCTTGGCAGCGAGTAGATTTGTACATGAGTGAACAGTGCTTAGATTTGTACACGCGTGAACGGAGCTTAGATTTGTACACAAAACACATTGTGCACAAACGAATAGGCAGATTCCCACGGTCGGGGGTGACCTTTGCTGAGCTCGATGTTAAAGGTTACTATAGTATGTCAATCTAGAAGGTTCCATTGAGGATATCATGTAGTTTCACCGTAATTGGCCCAACGGTGTTTGAGTAATTAAACAAAAGGTCAAAAAGTGCCTTCCGGAATCACCTATTCGCTGCTCGCAGGGCTCTGGCTGGTTGCCCAGATTTCCCACGGTCGGGGGTGACCTTTGCTGAGCTCGATGTTAAAGGTTACTATAGTATGTCAATCTAGAAGGTTCCATTGAGGATATCATGTAGTTTCAGCGTAATTGGCCCAACGGTGTTTGAGTAATTAAACAAAAGGTCAAAAAGTGCCTTCCGGAATCACCTATTCCCTGCTCGCAGGGTTTAAGAAAACGCGCCTGCAAAATGGATCGTGAAAAACACGTTATTTTTTGAGGATTTAAATCTCGAAATCAGTTTAGAAGTGATTGTTATAGAGATACTTGCGTGTTTTTATTTAAATGAAATATTTTAGATTAATTGAAAATATTTAAGTGACTTAGTTTATTGCACAACATCATGAGTTTGCCCGTTCACCAGTGATTCCCAGGAATGTTTTTGTTTAACCTAATAATTTATATTTTTATGAAAGAAAGGGGGAAAATAGTTTAAGTAAATACTTCACAAAAACGTCAAAAAGCATGGTTTAACAGTAATTCATTGCCTAAATGAATTTATGACAGTCCGCCATCAATTCATTTGGTAATTTTATTACATTAAAAACATACATCTGATGATTTGTTTGCCTGTCTGCAAGGAAATGGGTAATTTAAAAATAAAACTGCTGTGAATAACCGGTGAAAGTATCAAACACAAGGGTGATGCATCTTTGAGTAGATTACACAGAAATGTTGTCACTTGAGATGGAGGTCAATAAACGTTGAGGGATAATAGAAATGTGTCTATCAATTCGGTAAGGAATTGATGGAAGGATGTTCTTTCTGATAAATCATTGATGTGTCTATCAATTCGGTAAGGTATTGATGGAAGGATGTTCTTTCTGATAAATCATTGAATGAATTTATACAATTCATTCAAAGATCATCTGTTTTTGACCAAAATTAAATATTTGACAACATGTGGCTTTAAAAGCAAATTAATCATTTCTTCGGACCGAGAAAAAAAATGAATGATTGGTGATCGTCCTTGCCCAATCCGATTGTTTTCCCATCAATAAAGTTGCCCCAGCCCCAGCCCCATTAGCACCCCCCACCCCTACACACTTTCACCGGTTTAGGAGATATTCAAGTTTCAGGGAAATGGATACACGTGCACGTTTTTCACATTAGTACAAATTCCTCCCATCCTCCTTCCCCTCCCATTCTATAGAGAATTATATGTGTATGTGTATGGAAAGACTATAATAGGCTAATTAGGGTCAGTGTTTGTCTTCAGAACAAAACAAAGTCATGTCACAATTCATATCGCTTCTCCCTCACATTTTATATTTTGAAACTAACAATATCTCCAGGTTGGCCATTTTCTCTAAACGAGATGGTAGTGTGACCACAAAGAAAATAAAAATCTCCCTGATTTTTGTTTTTTTTAGGACGATCACCAATTATTTGTTTTTGTATGTGTTTCAATGGCCTTCTGACTTTAGTGTCTATCAACACAGCTAAATATTGCAGTTCAAATTTAAAGGGACGAATATTCACGACCTCTTAGAAGACATACAGTCTTATATTTAATCTTTTCTCAACCATTTTGCTTACAATCGATGTGCTTGATATATTAGAATGTAATATTTCGTCAATAATGGATATGTCTTAGTGGTAATGATTATTATGGTATTTGTGAAGATGTATTTTGCAGTCACTTTCAGTTTCATGAAGAAATAATCAAGGGAAATTTAATACAAACCTTATCTCTATGGACAAACAATAATTTGTTGCATAGGCATAAAATATGCGTTGAGAACATTACATATTATTCAACATCATAGTTTATAATGAATCTTAAAAGATATCAGTGTAATATAGGAATATATTTTGAGATTTAACTGATAATGAAAACAAAATATTAAAAACTAATTAATTTTGTTTTTTCAAACAAAAAATATCAAAATCGATAAAGAAAATAATGAATTTCATTAATATAATGAATCAAAAATAAAATAACAGAAAATTCTAGGTTTATAATGGAATTTAAATTTTATTAAATTTGAATCGAATTGAATCGAACAAAATGTAGGGGAAGTTAAATCTCGAAATATATTTTAGAGTTTAAAAGTAATTATTTAAAATATCTTGTGCCTTTAATTGTATGCATATTTATATAAAATATTTAATTTTCATTAGTTTTGTTTAGTATTTCACAGTATTTAGCCCTGTGTTATCCGAACCATCAATAACATCCATTGAATATCGCGCAATATTCATTTATCACATTAGTCTTGGGGAATGCAGGGCGCCAACATTGCAAGTGTAATGTTTTGTGGACTATTAAGAAATAAGCTTTCTCTAAAAAACAAAAAAAATAATAATGGAAAATAAGGTTATTATGTTCCATTATACTTCATAAGAATTATGAAATAAAACTAAAAACAAATTAAAGCTTCTCCTAGAAAATGAAACTTCGCTTTCTGATAAAACTATGAAAATGTACAAACAATTTTAGACCTAGCTAAATCACTACTAGACATGATTATGGTTTACAGCGACTGTCATACAATAATTTTGCCACAGGACAAAATATAATGAACAAAGTCTATTTTCAGAAATGGTTCACTGAATGATGTAACGGGACATTCTCGTCAACATTTTGACCAAGAAAAGTAATATGACCATTTAGACCTATACAGAAAGAATGACAAATGTTAATGTAATTTCAACAATTGCAGAATATGCATAAATTATGCATTGCGAACATAACCAATTATTCAATAACACAATTCAATGAATATTAAAAGTTACCAGTGTAAATTGGGATATATATTGAAATTTAATTTATAATGAAAATAAAATATCCAAAAATAATTTTGTTTGAATAAAAATCAAAGTTTAAAAACTATTGCATGAATAAAGCAAATAATGGATTTTATTTAAATTAAATTTGAATTGAACCGAACATTTTAAGTTTATAGGGGATATTGAAATGAATTGAATTTGAAATGCCATTTTAATCGAATTGAATCGAACAAAATTAAGTTTATAGGCGAAATTAAATCTCGAAATATATTTTAATTAAAGTAATTATCTAAAAGATCGTGTGCCTTTAATTGTATGCAATATTGATATAAAATGTATAACTTTCATTAGCTTTGTCTAGTATTTCACAGTATTCAGCCCTGTATCATCACATATTGAATATTACACAATATTCATTTATCACATTAGTCTTGGGGAATGCAGGGCGCCAACATTGCAAGCGTAATGTTTTGTGGACTATTAACAAATAAGCATTCTCTTAAAATTACAAACAAAATAATGGGAGATATTTATAGCCAACTTTAAGACAAACATTCTCTCTACGGTATGGAAAAACAACAAATTGCAGCATTTGCATTGCGAACATAACCAAGTATTCAACAACACAGTTCAATAATTATTGAAAGTTATCACTGTATAAAGTTAGGATATATATTGAGATTTAACTTACGAAACGAAATATTAAAAAAAGAAAGCAATATTTTGTTCGAATAAAAATCAAACCAAAAGTTTAAAAACTATTGCATGAATAAAGCAAAGAATTAATTTTACTTAAATTGAATTTGAATTCAATCGAACATTTTAAGTTTATAGGAAGAATTGAAATTAACTGAATTTAAAGTGTCATTTGAATCGAATTGAATCGAAAAAATGTATGGGGTAGTTAACTCTCAAAATATATTTTAGAATTTAAAAATATTTTTTTCAAAAATATTGTGCCTTTAATTGTATACACTATTTATATAAAATGTTTAACTTTCATTAGCTTTGTTTAGTATTTCACAGTATTTAGTCCTTTGTTAGGCCAAACAAAAAAATCTCCGGTTTTTGGTCTTCACAGGCGTCGCCTCAGATCCGCGCGTCAACAGTACGTATTTATTTATTTATTGCTATGAAACGATGTCCAATTGCAGCCAAAATTGCTGGATCGATTGGAATTCTGCCGCTCTCTGTTTTAAACGACTTGTTCACATAGAGGTATGAACATTTGCCCGATTTGTGCATAATCTCTTAGCCACCATACTTTGTTATGGGAAATTCGGTCTGGCTACAATAACTGCGTATACATGTTAACATGTATCACTTAAAACAAAAATATTACCAAAAAAGCAAAAACGGTTTTGAAGCTGACCTCTGACAAGAAACCGGAGACATTTTTATTGATGGCCTTATCAAAGCCAACATATATTCATCGATACACATCAGTATATTTTCCTCTTGGGGATGCAGGGCGCCATCATTGCGAGCTTAATGTTTTGTGGACTAGAAACAAGTGTATAAGCATTCTCTAAAAATATAAACCAATGGAAAATAAGGTTATGTTCCATTATACTTCATGAGGATTATGAAATTTAAAAACAAATTTAAGCTTCTCCTATAAAATGAAAGTTCGTTCGCTTTCTGATAAAATTATGAAAATGTACAAACAATTTCAGACCTAGCTAAGATTATGGTTTACAGCAATCATACATCGATTAGAGCATATTTGGCGCCCCTTGTGTCACAGGAATATACATTGGTTACAAAAAATAAGGTACAAAGTTTATTTTCAGAAATGGTTCACTGAATGCTGTAACATGACTTTCTACCAAGAAAAGTAATGTGACAGTGTTCGTTCACCATTTAGGCATATAAAACAAAAACAATTGTAAGGGGGAACATGTTTACATAATTTCATACTAATTTTAATTCACAATTAGTTGATATTTTCAGATTATTATTTAAGATCAACTAGTATGCTTATTTTTGCTCGTAAGTAATACTTTCTTTAGGAATTCCTTTGTTAAAAACAAAAGAAAGAATTTGTTTGCTTAAAGGAAAGGTACAACATTGGTATTCTGTCTGATTGCCCAGATATACCAAATTATTATCTGAAAGCTAACTTGATATGAAGTTGGTAAAGGTATCAATCAGTCTGAACATTATTCTATCAAAGGTGCTCTCATTTCAGAGAAAACATGACCAAATATGCACATTTTGTCTATTCATGTAATGTGTTTTAAGTTTATTTCACACTTGTCTCATGACGTAGACTCCGTATTGAGCTGAAACTTTCACATGTTGGTTGAATAATGTATTTATTGGTACAAAAAGAGTAAGAATACTATTAGAAGGTTTGCCAACATTATACGATGTTGTATATATCTTCCTTTTAATGATGTACCTTCGTTTAAAGGGACAATGACGTCAAGAAAAGAGCCGACTTTAAACAGGGCATGGAATCGGTGTCCTAGTTTAAGATGAACACAGTGACTGAAATTATGCGCATTTATGCAGAAGCAAGAGTAATATGACCTTATCATGTTGGGTATTATTTTCAATCAATGAGTAAATCTAAAACTAGCACTCAGATTCCATGCCCTGTTGATCATGACGAGACTGTCCCTTTAAAGCAAGTAATTGAACCAGTGACGGCTATTTCTTAAATACGATTTGGGGGGCAATAGGGAGCAGGGCACATGATGTACTCCCCACTCGGGAACTGCCACGCCCCTCCCCACGGTAAATCCCGAAATATTTTTTGAATTTTGACATCTTTTTGGGGTTCTATTTTCGTGAAATCAAACCTAAAACAAATAGGCTAGAAATGTATAGATTGATGGAATTCTTGCTTTGGGTGATAAACAATTGATTTGATTTCTGCCTTTACACCAACGTAATGTATGAAGCATTGTATGCTCAGTGCTTTCCGAGTGTGTGTGAAACAAAATCCACAGGCGACTCGGAATGAAATGATTATGCATTCTGATGTCGAAAATCTTAAGAAAAAAATGGGGCTAAATTATAAATACAATTTAATAATTTGTGCGCTCTGATCATTGGAGGTAATGTTATTACCCGCCCCTTGTCATACACACTGGGGGACATCCCCCTCCCGTCCCCACACCACCGTATCGGTGCCCATGTAAAATTATATAAATTATTTTCAGTGAGGACACATTATGCAAATGCGAAGGAATTTCTTGAAAAATACTGCTTCTTGATTAAATCTCAAATGTACAAAAATATATATAACTTGCTATTTCTATTTAAATCTGCTAAAACATAATATCAATGTTTATCCTATTTGAATGTGTACATGTTAAAATAAAATCAATGGAAAATGTAATTTGTGTGGAACATGTGTTTTTGGTCTGGATGACTTGATGATTTTGTTAATGTAAACAACTTAATTGATTGGTGATCGTCGTTAATCAACCTACTGGATTTGACTCGACCCGATTTGGCATTAATTGTTTTATTTCTTCACTTAGTCAAATTATTGGTCTAATGATAAAAGGAAATTCTGATCGCGCCTCCCTCCCAAAGATTTCAATGGAATATTATCTCTAGACCCGACCGACTAAAAAATCCCCCCAAAACAAAATCGCAGTAAAAGTAACGTTTTTGTAACTGGAGAAAAAACCTCCCTAAAGACATATTTGTTTTGTGAGGACAATCACCAATTTATTTGTTCACATGGCATAACCTGCTTTATATAAAGAGTACAAATCATTTATAATTGATTGTATTACTCGTTTCATGTACACAGAGGCTAATGACCATTAATGACTTAGTATGACGTCAGACAGTCACTTTCCCGCTATTTCTTACTGGCCATACACATTATGATATTAATGTGTATTGTACACGAAATGGATATGTGGGTCAGTGGCACTGTATCCAAACCCTCAAATGCTTGTACCCTCAACCCTCACCCTAAAATTAAACATTATCTAAGACCAAATAAGGATTACCACTTTATTGCCGTCAAAGTGCCCTAACAACCCCCCCCCCCCCCCACACACACACACCCAATATAAGAACTCAACGGGGTGGGTAAGCTGTTATTATTTATATACGATATTATTTATTCAGAGAAGAATTGCCATTACGTTCAATAAGCTTTTATATAAATGTACTTCTATAATTACTTCAGCCAAGGTTTGGATTTGCTTGGAAGCATAGTGGTAAACACGCTCGAATCTGAGTATATGTATAAGGTATAGTAATACCTTCTATAAGCTTTTATATAAATGTACTTCTATAATTACTTCAGCCAAGGTTTGGATTTGCTTGGTAGCATAGTGGTATACACGCTCGCATCTGAGTATATGTATAAGGTATAGTAATACCTTCTATAAGCTTTTATATAAATGTACTTCTATAATTACTTCAGCCAATGTTTGGATTTGCTTGGTAGCATAGTGGTATACACGCTCGCATCTGAGTATATGTATAAGGTATAGTAATACCTTCTATAAGCTTTTATATAAATGTACTTCTATAATTACTTCAGCCAAGGTTTGGATTTGCTTGGTAGCATAGTGGTATACACGCTCGCATCTGAGTATATGTATAAGGTATAGTAATACCTTCTATAAGCTTTTATATAAATGTACTTCTATAATTAATTCAGCCAAGGTTTGGATTTGCTTGGTAGCATAGTGGTATACACGCTCGCATCTGAGTATATGTATAAGGTATAGTAATACCTTCTATAAGCTTTTATATAAATGTACTTCTATAATTACTTCAGCCAAGGTTTGGATTTGCTTGGTAGCATAGTGGTACACACGCTCGCATCTGAGTATATGTATAAGGTATAGTAATCCTTCTATAAGCTTTTATATAAATGTACTTCTATAATTACTTCAGCCAAGGTTTGGATTTGCTTGGTAGCATAGTGGTATACACGCTCGAATCTGAGTATATGTATAAGGTATAGTAATACCTTCTATAAGCTTTTATATAAATGTACTTCTATAATTACTTCAGCCAAGGTTTGGATTTGCTTGGTAACATAGTGGTATACACGCTCGAATATGAGTATTATGTATAAGGTATAGTAATACCTTCTATAAGCTTTTATATAAATGTACTTCTATAATTACTTCAGCCAAGGTTTGGATTTGCTTGGAAGCATAGTGGTAAACACGCTCGCATCTGAGTATATGTATAAGGTATAGTAATACCTTCTATAAGCTTTTATATAAATGTACTTCTATAATTACTTCAGCCAAGGTTTGGATTTGCTTGGTAGCATAGTGGTAAACACGCTCGAATCTGAGTATATGTATAAGGTATAGTAATACCTTCTATAAGCTTTTATATAAATGTACTTCTATAATTACTTCAGCCAAGGTTTGGATTTGCTTGGAAGCATAGTGGTATACACGCTCGAATCAGAGATCCTTTCAAAGTCTGTCTGGAATTGTTTTATTTTGGGTTATAAATATAATTGGTTGTATTTTGTATTTTGTTTTAATTATCAAATTAATTCCGAAAAAAAATCATGTCTGAACAATCCTAGTAATTCAAGGCTGTGGATTATTTAAGTGCAACATTCAATATTAGAATGCGAATGCATAATGGGAAGTGTATAATGGCAATTCTTTTTTGCAGAACAAAAATAGAAGAAAAAAAACAGCCGGGGACACTGTGTTCCCCTCACGGCGCTTTTACACTCACCTTAAGTTTGTTTTTCCCTACAAACAGGTGTTTGTCAGTGGTTTTTGGCCTGATTTTCAATGACCAACTTCATTTCACTGGGAAAATCTGTAAGATGTCTTAATTTTATGTATACCGCCGTACATGTTTTACCACAAGGGGGCGCTATCATCCAAATTGTTGGTACTTGTAATAGTCTCTTGTAATGCTTGCCTGATTCCCAACTACAGAAGCTTCAGGTCATACAGAACTCAGCGGCTCGGTTAGTGACACGTTCAAATAAATATGTGACGTGTTCTCCCGAAATCAGACACTTTTGGGCAGAGCTCGGAACTGAGAAACGGGCAAAAATATGCCTGGGGGTGTTTTTTGTGGAATTTGAGTTTCTTGTAAATTATCAATACTTATAATGTTTATAACATCTTGTGAGAGTTTTAGATTAAAAATTCATTGATAAGTACAAGTTTTTACCGATTTAGAAGGGCATGTCAGTTCAGAAAATGATGAATTTGTTCTAATTTGGTTTCAAAATGAAGCAAAATTTACCACCTTTGCGCAGTATGTTTTTTGTTTTCCTCAGCAAGTCATTTCATTAGGTAACCCTTAATAAAGCAATTTAAGGCAATATTAATCTGTTGACATGCCTGCTGCTAGGGGAACAGAAGTATCTTTGTAAGAAGTTAATTACTTAAAACATACCAAATGAAACTTGTAACTTTAAAGTCGATTATCTCCGTTTAATACATGCAGAAAAACAAAACAGACAACAGACACACCTCCCATTTACAGATACAAATATAATCTATCAGATATAAAGAAGCCTAACAGGCGGCTTTGAATGCACGGCAAAGAACAGTCTGGCACAACAAAAACCTAAGGTATATATTCATACGACGATTCAAACATGGGTTGTAAGGACCCCTTCCCCGCTCCCCCACCCGATCTGTCATTGCCTAGAATTACAATAATCTAAACAATATGCTCTTTCCAGCCACGGTAGCCTTATAAGCAAAATGCAGATGGGGAGAAACTACTCTAATTATATCATGATAATGGCTCTATTTTAAAACCGGACCCTCTCAAATAGACCAAGGACCCAGTGTTAAAAGAAAAACAATGACTGTCTATTATAAGTAGGAATAGAATCTCGCCCACTCCCCCCCCCCCCCCCCCCACAATCGTCCGCAAATGGGCACAAGTATTGGTAGAAACAGGCGCGTAGCCTTTTCCTTATTATCCATCAGCTGGTAGCTGACGATAACCCAGTCTGGGACTGGCGGAGTAATTATTCATTAGCATAAAGCGGATGGCTACGTTTAGAGTAATGACGGAGTTATGAGCACATTATTGTATGATGGTTAATGCCAACTTATTTTGTGTTGAGATGTAAATATATTGTTGAAACTGTTAGACAGGCGTCATTTTTGTTGTAGTCCATCTCTTCAGTAATAATATTTATCAGCTGCCTGGTTGTATATTTCAACCCAACGGACTTGGGTGAAGATAACTTTATTTGTACCACGGTGATCAGATTGGTTGAGGAGACACTGGCACTGGCACTAGAGTTGCGATAGCGCCCCCACCGACCGCCGCGTTACAGTATGAAATATAGACAGAATTTAACTATTTGCTGCATGTCAAACGTGTTGAGGAGTTGATTGCCTTTAAATTTTCATCACAACAAGGAGGGTCCGTGAGTTTGATTTTTGTCCTTACTAATTACAAAATGTTGCCAAGGGTCGTCTGCTGTGTATAAACTAGTACTATGCTGTCTGCCAGCTGCTGTCTGTAGAAACAAACACATCTAGGCCTAAAATATTAATGCTTTGTATTTGAAATGATTTTTGATATGGATTCTCAAATGCACATGCTCCTTAATTAAGTGAACAAGGACTTCTAAATTCTTTGTTGTTTACTTGGTCTATAGCAGAATATTATGGAGAATATGAAACACAAATATTATTGTCTTAAACTTGTGTGTTTTGTTATTGTGACAATTTCCTTGCTTTTTTTCATTGGAATCAAGATCATATCCTTTAACTTCAGTTGAAAAGGAAGGTACAACATTGATATTTGGCAACATATAATTATATAACTTCATTTCATAATCACTTTTCTATACAAATATCACAGATTTTCCTTTAAAAAAGCCAAGCCCAAGTGTAGTCAAGTGAAGATTGGAAACGATATTTTTTATTGGGAGATTTTGAGCATTGAATGTATTCACATCCATTGCTTATAAATATACTTAACAGTTAATAATCATTGTGCACAAAGACGTGGCTGTTGGGTTTGACATACTTTCCAAACATGTTTTAGAATAGGCCTACAGCAATTTATGTAAAGTGCACTATGTAATTCCATAAGGTTTATCGCAAATAGCGGCTGCAAGGAATCATGGGACGTCTGTGGGCGCAACAGCGCCACTGCGTGCCTTGCAAACAAACAAAATATTATTGACGTCACACAGGCCGCTCCAAACAGATGCCCCAAATTGTATCCCAGTACGCTTTGCGGCAGTTGCTTTAGCGCTATTTGCAATAAACCCTATACCTCTGAGACCAAACTGCAGTTACTGACTCAATCATTGTCGGTGCCTTCATCACTTCAGGCTCTACGAAACAGTATCATCCAATCAATGTGGAATGTAAGGACAAAGACATGTAATGTTAATGCATTATCTGCAAAACCGCCACTATCAACAACAGTAACGTTAATTAACGTTAGTATCATTTCAGTAAAAAGAAAATATTTTTTAGTTTCCCGATCCAGAAATATCCATAAAATCCTTTAAAAATATTTTCAGTTTCAAGATTACCTTAGCAACTGTGAAATACTGAGGAAAACTCATATTTTACGAATTTTGGAGCAGCTTTTGGCAAACATGTGGAGTGGTCTGTAATAACAATGTTTCAGCCTCTTGAGGGCGGTATTGCATCTCAGCGGTGAAACAAAAACTATCCATTTTATTTTTTGGGTTTCGTCGTGCGAGTCGCATTGTTTTACTCTGTATGGTAAAGCATGCGCTTGCAGTCATTCATTCCGTATAACAAGGAGTAATTTAACAAAATTGCAAACAAATGGTGAGGTTGCTCTGCGATATAAGCGATTTTGGGGAACTAAATAGTTCAGAGTAAAGACAAATAATTTACAATGTCAAATTGGAAATAATTATTTTAAATAATATCCTGACCCGAAAAGGCGGGTTGCCCACAACTCCCACCACCCCCACCCTCGTGACACACATGGCCTACCCTCGCGACACACATGGCCTACCCTCGCGACACACATGGCCTACCCTCGCGACACACATGGCCTACCCTCGCGACACACATGGCCTACCCCTCATATGACTATAACACATTTACTGCCTTTATCTTGCTTTTAAATAACTCTATTTTTGTTTACATTTGCAGTATTTTTCGAGTGGCGTAGCTAGGATTTTTTTTCTATGGGGCGGGAGAATTAATTTTCCAACTTTACGCCCAAAAAGTTAGAACCAAAATAAAATGTAAACACTTATTTTCACGTTAATGCTGCAGTGTTGCCTGTTTATTTTGGCATGATTTTTTATGGTTTATGTTAATTTTCATTTTCTCAAAGGGAATGTAAATTTTAAAGGAATAACATTGGCGTTTGAAAACGTATGCAACTTTTTCTGTACAGCCTATATATCTAGTCGCCTTATTCACGATAATTAATACGAAAGTGAAATTCTCACAACCACACTCTGTAGCTTACATGCTGCATGCACCAGCGAGAAGGCCCAATAATCTGATAGTTCCAAAGAAAAGTTCATTCCTAACATAAGGAATAAATAAAATAGGTGTAGTTATATTTCCATTAATTTACTTAAAAATCAATGACATTTGAAAGCGAGGTTGCCCCTGCAAACAGACACAATTAGGCAGGTTACTATCATCTTGTATTCAGGGAATTACCCCCCTTTGGCTACGCCCCCTGATCGCTTGTCGTTTATCGCTTGTTGGTAAAATGCTGACACAACTCAAAATTTAATATAATCTAGGATGATCAACACGACATTGAGTCATTCAAGTGAAGATAAATATTTTCAAAAGATGATGTTCATTATTTGACAGCCCGATATGCAATGGCGAATATCGCTTTATTGACACACTTCGCGTCGTTATATAGTTCGTACACCTACAATCAGCGCCCGGCTTGATCGAAAACAATGATTAATTTCCGTATACGACGGGAGCTGCTTCTAATGCTGCTAGCGCCCTCTTTTTTCTGGTAGTGGCCTTCTAACTTTCCAGAGCCTCAATGTTATGCCTGACGCTACGAAGATGCATGCTTGTGTCTGTACGAACTCAATTATGAAACAAGGGCATACAATTTCAGAATGTTTTTAATGTTTTTTTCTTCTCACTTCTTTATGGATGGGATTACAAAAGGGTGGAGAGCAACCTTTTCATGGAGTCTGAAATTCTTTGACATTTTTGTTATGCTAGGTTGCTCACAGCAGGGCACCGCAATGGAGCCTCAAACCATCTATTATTTGTTGCAGTCATGTGGTACCACGAGGGTTGCAAGAATGTTCGTTCTCCAACCTGATCGTACGCAGTTTAGGCTGACCTAGATTAGTAACGAACACGTAACGAAAACCTAACTTGTCTATTGATATGCTACAAATCCAGCTCAATACGAGCTTCAGGGGCTCCGAGCGGGCCCACTTGAGGAGAAGTGTTGGTTCAAGGCGCTCTCTTATGCAATATGAAAGTTGTCAAGTTTGTGAAGTATTCTGGCTAATGATGCTAAGCAGTGTATTCTGAGCGCTTTATGACGACGTCTTTTACTTTTGATGGGGCTGCAAGAAAAACTATAGAATACTCCTCAGGATGGGCATACTTAATTATTTTGGTCATGGTTTTGTATTGGCCATCAAAATAGTGGAGGACAATTATTGATATACGGTGTAGGGGCCTGCCTTACTGTATTCAGAATCACGAAAATATTTTGACTTTGGACGCTCTGTGGTGCATTCTGATCGCTTTATTAATAATTATGGTGTTGCAAGAAAAACGGTATAGCCTAGTCGTCAGTAGCCAGGATAGGCTAACATTGATTTTTAAGGGGACATTTGATATGCTGTTCCCCACTCTAAAAAGTCGGATGATACGCGTTGGTACTAAAAGCAGACAGTATAGGCCTATATTCCAACGGACAGTCTTAACTTCATTTTTGATTTAAGTTTATTTCTATCAAAAATAAGAGTAGCTCAGGCAGAATAATATTACAAGACATTTGACAAGTATGATTTTGGTGATTTTTGGAACACTTTTTGCCTGTTTTGACATAGTGGCTTAATGTACGATTGCCAGTGGCGTTAATCCGTGTCGAAAAGTGGGGGATATTTAAATTTATTTGCATAATTTACAACAAAGTATTGGATCTCGAACGTTGATCAACGGAGGGGATGATAAAACAAATCGACAGGGCCATGGGGCCAGTTGAACTCCCTGAACCCCCCCCCCCCCCGTGGTTACGTGCACAACCACTCAGAATCCCACGGCTATCATAAAGATGACACCCAAACGGACAAATAAACAAACAGACAATTAATATTTAAACAAACCAAATTCCCCCTTTTTGCACGAATTATTCGATTATCATTTTTTTTTAGCGCTTGAAAAATTCGAGGGGATGATCCTATGGACCATCCCCCTGGGCCAAAAATTGGGGATATATATCCCCACCCCACCCCCCGGGATTTACGCCTGTGACGATTGACACCTAAAGCATAAAAGCTGTAGGTAAGGTCATCTTAGACAACTGTGAGAATCAATTTTTTTTTTTGAAATCCAATATGGGGGAGAGACATGGCGGACCCAAACCATAACCGCTGGCGCGGCTGTAGCCATGTCCCTAATCGTGCTCGTCAGTGAACCTACGGCACATGTTAAATGTTTCCTGGTGGTTTCTAGTAATAAAAAGAAGACATTATGACATGATTCAGACTCGTAAAGTCGTAGGGTTTTACCTTCCATATAATTTCCTCCTCTTGATGTAAAGAACTTGAGCTTGTTTCGTCTGCAAGATTTCTATATTTAAATATTTTCATTGCGCGGACGTAAAGTTTGTGATCATTCCGGGCGGAGCTAAATTTTCTCATACACGATTTTGGAGGCAAAACCAAATCCCAATATTATCCAATCGGTGTTTGCTAAAACAGTGTCGCATAATCTTTGTAAATTAAAACCCGATCCTGGGCCATTGTGTACAAACTGGAAAGGAGTTGATTATAATGCGGGCGTGTTTAAATTTTAAAAAACATTTACGAGTAACCTCAACGACAGTCAACGACCTCAACAAGAGAAACGGACAACAGAAAATGAAAATAAAATTAAGTAAAGCTGCTCCCTGATCAGGGTGCACCATGGCAGGGGGGGGGATGTCTAAAAATGCTTGTTATATATACTGGTGGCCCTTCAAGCTTACATGCACATGCATACGCAACGCCGTAAAATATAATAGTGAGTGGAATAAATGGAAAACTTTTGGAGGGAGCTTGAGTCTCCTGAGTCCCCATCCCTTGTACCACGGCCCTACTCCTTGCCGAACTCCTCTGTAGACAAGACTTGGGCTCAGATTTTGCTCTCTTCCGGCCCTTCTTTAAAAAAATAAAATAAAACATCAGCGGGCCCTGGGGGCTGACCCCCCCGAGCTTCCCCTGCCCTTGGGTGCGCCACTGACTAATACAATAAACCACCTAATATTTCTAACCAGGTATGTTATATAAATTTTGTCATATTTGGTGCGTCAATTCTCAACCCTGCACAACAATAAAGACAACGTTAAGCCTCAGAGTGCATCACATACCGTTATGGCTTTGCGCTGTCCTCTCGTTAGCCTTTAGTCAAAGCGCACGCGGCAACCTCACATTGCTATTTTTTAAATAATGGCGTAACTGTCGCTCTTCCGTCATAAGAATGACGTAATTGTCGCTGTCCTGTCATTATTCTAAGAAATAGCAGACTGTGAAGGGAAGAGGCATTCGGACTAGCGACAACCCTGAACACAACAACGACCGAAAAAAGACCACGCACGCGATCGCGTGTGGCGTCCACACTTGTGTGTGGTCTTTTTTCCCTGTGTTGCTGCGTGGACCTTAACTAAATGCTATATAATTTGTGGTTTCGTCTGATTTCATTCATCTAATGTACACATAGACTTTACACTTAATGGGAGATTCAATTTAAAATAATGATCGCAACTCCTCGAAAGTAATTTTTAAATGTATTTCCTGTAATTTATACACCGATGACCAACATTCCAGAAACAATCCCATACTTTTGTACAAATAAATATTACTAAAATAAAATCGTAAGATAAAAATATATAGACCTATTATCGTTATTGTTTATGTTAAAACGTTTTGATCAATCTCCTAATTTCAAACCTTAATGTTTGATATTAAACGTATATTATGCTCATATTAGACTGTTAATTCAATATTCATTCTGGTCGTTATTTTCTACACCATCAATTTTGTGGTTTAGAAAACCGAGAAATCATTTTCCATTTATTTCCCAAAGAGTACAAAATAGACTCAATTAAATTACATTTTATAAGCTTCTTGGATACAAAATTTCCTAAGGTCCTTGCCTGGCGGATCCCAATCCAGCAGGAACATGAAAATATATATAAATAATTACCCCCGTGCATCGTTATGTTTATAATGTATTGGAGGCATATCTGTATGCATCATTATTCTATTTTTTGAATTATTATGATCGTTTTGAACACAATAGGCCTATAACTGACATATACCGCTGTCAAACCCATTGGCTGTTCTCATTACTAACTGTATAGTTGATCAATTATTGCTGCTGTCTGTTGAACGGTATTTCTAAGAAAGATATATCTCGTCTCCAAAGACTTTAAAACAGATGTGCCATGCTTGTCTTTCAGAAACATAAACACACCTACACCGCTCATCTGATCAAACAATTACGCCCAATGTATTCAGTTCAGCACATTGGTTCACACTTACAAATCACTGAAACACTCTGCACCAGGTTATCTCTCTTCTCTGCTCATAACCAAGTACTATTCATACTCCCTTTGTTCTTCTGATGGTGAAACCCTTGTTGTGCACAAATCACGAAAACAGGCTGGTGACAAGGCCTTTACCATTGCTGCCCCCGTTTATGGAATAGCCTACCCATCCCTATCAGAAATTCGAACAATGTATGAGATTTTAGACAGATTCCTAACTGTCTCATTTGCATAGCCAGACAGGAGATTACAGGCAGGAGATTACAGGCAAAAGAAAGCAAAATAAAGAGGGAAATAAAGGAAAGAAAGTTAAACTTCGGGAACGGAAGATTGAGGTGGAAATATTGCAAAGTGGAACAAATCAGTTATTGTTTCGTACCAGTTGATTTTGTTTTTACATTAGAATAAAAATCATGAAATTGGATAGCGATACAAAGGAAGAAGTTTCGAAAAAAGATAGACCTTAGTGACTTTCAAAACTTACATCTGAAGAAATCATCGGAAAACTTACTGAAATTTGCCAAGGTCAGGTTTGAATACTACTAAGATGAAATTGATTGCCCATAAACGAAAGCGATAATAAATTTCCACAAAATCCTTTGCGCATGGATAACTGTTAATTTGATTGCATCAATCGCAAAAGATGCCAAACATCAAATTTCAGGATGATACATAATTATACTATCTCACTGACAAAATACGATGACTCGAACAGGTATACAGCCCACTCTTTATTGCTGTTATTGTTTCATCAGTTTTATTCATTCGATAACAGAGGTGGATTCAGTGTGGGAATAATACGTAATTGGCGTATACATTTACTTCCATGACGATGAAAATGGTGAATTGCACTCTTTGTACATCAATTTATCATACGTTATTTGTTTTCCTCCTTGTTTGGCAGTGTAACCCCGCCCCTTTATCGACACCCAGGATCCACCTCTGTATTACATTATCGTTTTACCCCCAGTGGAATAATAATTACCCATTGTGTATTGTTTGTTCCTCACACACATAGTCATGTTCCCTATCTACAGGCTGTAGAGATATCGTTATGATTAGAACCATCACATTGTAAGGAACCTGTCTACTGGTTCAGTTGTACACGTGCCTCATTCTGATTCTCATAGACTTGCGTACAGGAAAGCAAAGATGGCTGCGGTTTATTAAATTAAAGGTATATCACACCTATAGGATGGAAGGATTTGGTTGACAAGAGATCTTGTTGAATTTGAGAATGGTTAGTGATTAAGCCCATCATATCAGTTATTCTGACATCAGTTATTCCTTAAAATAATAACTATTTGTTGTTTTCTTGTATTATTGTGATTTGTGTAAATCAGGTTTTAAATGTAGTTTGTTATTTTGATCAATCGCTTGTGACTGGTTCTTTTGAAATTGAATGAACCTAACGACACTTTCAATTAGAACGTACTTATTTTATCAATTAGTTGGGTAAAATGACGATAGAATGTATTTTTTTGCTGATTGAATGATGACGTAAAGGAGCATTCATTTTCATATCAAATTGAATGAGTCGGGTATTAAACTGAATGTTTTTTAATTCATCTGAAAAACATATAATAAAATGGATAAAATGAACCCCCTAAACAAATAACTGTGATGCTCATGGGTCTTCATGTAGGGTATACATTTATTTTAATATCATGATCCATCCTCTCGCTGAGTCATTTGTAATGTACTCTATATGATTAACATTCATTTCATTTAGGATTTCCAAATATTTACTTTAATTCATTTACTTCACAATGCATTTCCAAAGAATTTGTATTGAGTAAAATTAATTATTGTGCTTACAAATGAAAAAGGGCAATAAAATTCTTCTTCAATTAATAAATTAAATGTTTATTAATTTCTTGTTGAAATACAAATTGATCTCATTATGTCATTGGAAATAGGTTTTTAGAGCCCGACGTTCATCTGAACTTGCAATATATAATGTTGATGGCTCTTCTCAGAGTCATCAGTTTTTCCAAGAAGAGATCATTTTTGGTAATTTTTTTTGTTATGTATATGATTACATATCATTTCAAATTGAACACCGGCGTTTTCTCAGCCTGCCAGCATGGCAAGCGTCAGTCCGGGTAATGCGAAACCCCGGAGACCTCGGTCGGCTTCGCTGAAGACGTTTACGTACACTGGCTACAGTGTGTGAAACTACCAACACTGTGTATGGATACAGGTGTGATGAATGGTTTGGAAAGCCCCTTTTAAACTTCCCCCTGTGGAAAATGTATTAAATTTGTTGATTTCGTTATTCCTTTTAATAATTTTGTTTTTCCATTAATAAAATAAATGTTAATTATTTTTTTTAAATAAAAAGTTAAAATAAAAGTTTATCTCATTTTGTAATTGGAAAGACGTTTTTCTGGAATTTTTTTTTGGGTTGATCTAGTGCTGATGGCTACCATACACTATATGTATGATACATATAGTTAACAAGTAACTTGTCCTTTGTTTTCTCACCCTGCTAGCACGGCCAGAACCAGTCCGGACACCGGGACGGGAACCCTGGAGACCTCGCTCGAATATACTCACATGTGTATATATAGACACATACATATACGTGTAAACGAAGAAACACACACATGTCTACGAATAGCTCAGAAATATCAATTGATTGGGCAGATATTGTAGTCCTTGCCAAAGATGATATATCTGTCTACAATTACATCGGGACAGCAAAACTGAGTCGTGTGTTAAGTTATAAAGATGTTTATTTTTCTTTTATTGTGAACAAGGTAATACATCAAACTAGAGATGTGTCTCTTTTTGAACAGACCTCAGAGCTGCCTGTATATATTCCGTAAGGGCCCCTGCTAAAAGTATGCAAAATTATTGTGGTTTGATCTAATTTAAAAAAAATCGCATCCTCTTCTAGTGATCCCCAGATTGCTGCTTCCCAGGTTGTATTTTATTTATTTATTTCTGATTTTGTTTATCAGGGTAACCCTTTCACATAATATGTAGTCTCCCTCATGACCCTGGGAATTAAAATGTATACTTCAAAAGATAAAATTAAAGTGATCAATAAATATTAAACATAATAAAACATATCAACAAATAAAACTAAAATAAAAGATAAAATTAACAGCTAATTCAGTTACAAACAAACCCACTGTGGTAAGAAATATATAAGTGAAATAAACCTTTATGAACATTGTGAAAAGGTACTTGAGTTGATAGAGATAATCAAATGTTCCTATTTATTGTAAAGTTCTTGTGCTTCATGTGTTGGTTGTATTATTTGTTAGTTGCTTATGTGTGTGTTGTATAGGTTTTTACCACATGAAATGCCTGAGTCGTATAGAATAACTCTTGGTGTATTATTCAACGTGTCCAAATCGAGATTTTTTTTTGTACGATCGTTTGGCCCTCAAGAGGATAGCGAATGGACAGGGAGGGGCGGGGATGGCTTTACAAATAAGACTATTCGAGAGCACAGAGGTGCATGTATTTGTACCAACCTATCGCCAGTAGCATCACCCAAGCCCCTCTCCAATTCTTTTTCCAAGCAAATTTGTTTTGCCTTTTATTTCTTAGATCAATCCATATTCAGATTTTATTATGTTTACACCTGATTAATAAAACATCATATGTTTAAGCTTCATAGCATGTGCCCATTTGTTTCTGATTTTAGATTTTCCATTTACATTATTGTAGTTCAGGTATAGAATAAAATAAGGATAGTTCGGTTGAGGTTCCTCAAGTGTCTCTACTATGCCAGTTATTTTGGGACAAGATAGTACTGGTCTAAATTCACAAATGAAGTATCGTTCAAGTGTCAAAATATTTAGCACCTCAAGTGCCTCAAATGCTCTTATTATGCACCCCATTTTTGTCGTGACAAAATAGTGATGAATGAAGTGCAAATAATGTTTACAGTGTATAAGAAAGAGCTAAACATAACAATGTAGTCAGTACTTGAATAACACTTAGAATATAGAATACACAAAATAAAATATATATTATTTTGTATCGTAATATGGGGCGTGATCACTGGCTACACGGCATTCTGTGGTTACATGACTTCTGACGAGAGCCCCAAACAAAGATATTGATCTATAGGGAGGTCGCCAACACATGGCTAGATGGCTCAGTTGGTAGAGAACCAGCACATTAACCCAGAGGTCGCAGGTTCAAATCCAGCTATATTAAATTATTCTTTGTTAAATCCAGACATTATTATTTGTAACATTATTATGTAATTCAAATGATTACTTCCACTGGAAGACGTACATTTTTAGTCTGATTAAAACATTTACGAATGTCTTAGAGGTTTTTGATGGCTGTTGAATGTTGACTCATTGGAACAGTTGTAGCAAACTAGAAAATTAAACAAAAGCGAGGTTTGTCAATTTATCAAGTATTTTTTATGAGAAAATGTCTTGAAATGTAAATAACTCAAGTATACAGTGTGCCATTTACAGGCTACAGTTGAATATTCTACTTGTGCTGATCAGTTCACACCTCAACTGGCTGCAGTGACCAATAAATGATGCGGAAAGCTGGAAACAGAACTACGCGCAGTGTGTTAGTTATGCTTATTGACTTTACTGTCAGTAACTCTACGTGACAAAAGACTGCTGTAACTGCTGTAAGAATATCAAGGTTCTTTAGTATTACAAGTCAACAAGTGAGATGGAGAAAAATGTTGATTTACAAACCACGTCTTGCCTGCCTTTTCATTCCTCGATTAGGCCAAACAGAAATAAGTTGTATTGTCAGAGACCAAAACACTTGCATGTGTTAACTTCAATAAAGTTTAGCTACAACAACAAAACTGAAACCTCTTGTCTAACCATAATAAAACTTTATTGTACATCAAATTGAAGGTACAACTGAGAGTTACAAAGTATTTGCTCATTACTGTCACGGACAGGGGTAGGGTGGTGTGACCCTGTGTAATGGTAGTAAGCCAACCTGTTGGATGACCTCTTACAGGAAATGATTAATTAATACAAACTAATAGGGCTACAATTTCCTTGATTAACAAATACACTGATCGAAATGGTTTATTAAAGGAATAATATTGATCCTCAACAATAATTACAGAGACAATATGAGATTTCGGTTTCACTTCGTAAAAATATATAATAATTCCAAGTGGTTCGGAGATATTCCAGTCTATAGGCCTAGAGCAAATCCAGTCAATAAATCTTAAGTCTATATATTACATGAAAAATAAAGTATAGATATCGATGTCAGAAATATCACATCTGGAATATAACTTCGGAAATATGTATTGAATATCAATATGGAATCTGAAATATCGAATGGTAAATCCTATGTCATCATACAATTTTTAATTTTATAAGCTTCCTGGCACCCGATACTCCAAATATGTGTCAGTAGATAACGTCTCAAAAGGATAAATTTCATCTTGCTATTATCAAGCACAGATTATAATCTGGTAGTCTGGATTACAATTGGTGTCGTTTTAAGTGAGTGGCACATGCATATCGCGTAGCATGCAGCAATGGCACGCTTAATTCACACGGTAGTCGATCGTTTCATGAATAATCAAATTGTTTCTGTATACATCGTGTAACAGTCGTAGCAACGTTCTAATTAGGCTATAACTATTTTATGTTCTTCTTTAAATTAAATGTTAACGACGAAAATATTTAACGATTGCGATTATGCGATTATGCATGTGACACCCAGATTATAACGACTGACTGACTTAACGACACCAATTGTAATCCAGACTACCAGATTATAATCTGTGCTTATTAATATCAAGATGAAATTGATCCTTTTGAGACGTTATCTACTGACACAAATTTGGAGTATCGGGTGTTCCTGGATACAACATTCCCTGGGGTCCTTGCCTGGCGGACCCCAATTCAGCAGGACCATGAAAAATAATTACCCCCTTCATCGTTATGTTTGTAATGTATTGGAGGCATATCTGTATGCATCATTATTCCATTGTATATTTTGAATTATTATGATCGTTTTGAACACAATAGGCCTCTAATTGACATCCACCGCTGTCAAACCCATAGGCTGTTCTCATTATTAACTGTATAGTTGATCAAGTATGGCCTTGTTTGTTTTTAAACTCTATGGCGACAGTGGATGAAAAACAAACAAATAGCCATTGCCTTGGGTGATGATTCATTCATTTCATTTAAGCGTCTATGAAAAAACACTAAAACATATTTTTCAGAATCCATATTTCTGGAAAGCCAAAAGAATATGAAAAGTGTATGCTAATTTTGGACACATGAGGGCACTGTTTGTGAGATCACAAAATTAAGCAGCACAAAAGTGTAAAATAAATAAAATTCCAAACCTTACCCAATAAATCATTGACCTCAACCTTTACTGATCTCTGGAAAACAATTACTCAGTTAAAAACAAACCACAAACTATTAAGGATAACAGTCTTGTTGAAAGACTGGGCAATAATTCCATTAAAACAAATTCATGTCCAGCAAATCGTACAAGCAGTTGGGGGAAAGATATCGATCATAAAACCCCCACCACAACTTCCACTTCGCTATAGTTAAAATTGGGGTTTCAATTTGTGCCGTGTTGGGAGGGTAAAACATATGTTCAATGGTAAGGCCCCGCCCCCTCTTTTTCTACGCGAAACTACAACCTTCGATATCGATCTGCATCCATCTTTGTCAGATATTCCATGTACACAAATACGATTAGCACGGATTCTCTATAAAATAACATCATGGTCATTCCATGCCAAATCACCGAGAGCTTGTCAGTGACCGACTCACATTTGGCAGATTTTTTTTTTCAACATAACTGTATGGGAGTAATGAACACACAACAAATGTTTGCTCCCAACTCCAAATTGTGCAAATTGGGCCACACGGCACAAAATACACGTTCTAGATAATCGAGTTTTAAGTTGCTCACTTTTTGAAATTGTAGTTTCACCATCATTAACGGAGAATATTGCCCAATTATGTGCACTTTTTTAAAGTACAGATTTCAAACTTCTTAAACGTACAAGTTATTCAACAACAGGACGATTATTTACGGAGTAATTGATTTATACAATTGTCACTTCGTGAAAACACTAGAAACGGCTTATTTTGCTCTCAATTGTCCCTTCGTGAAAACGAAAAGGCAGCGCGCGCCACTACAAGTCCCCCAATTGGCACTTCGTGAAACGGAAAACCGCCTCGCGTGTGAGTTTTGTCCTTACAGCGCGTGTACAAAACTATGCGGATTTATCGAAATTAAGTTTTTGCGTTTTCATGAAGAGACAATTGTGAGCTATGTATAGATCGGTAGTGGCGGGCGCTGCAATTGGGAAAGTTGCGTTTTCTCAAAGGGATTATTGTCTTAAATTATTAATTATGTAGTGATTAACCGTCCCGTTGTTGAAAAGTTGATTTGGAAAGTTTGAAATCTGTTCTTTCACATAGGGCACACATTTTACATGTATCTTGCGTTTTGAATGTGACATGGTACGTTTAAAACATAGATATTACTTAAAGCTCGATGCTCTGTGGTCCAATTGTCCCTTCGTGAAAACGCAAATTGCTCTTGAGCACACATTTTGCCCTTGGCCAATTAGTGTAATGGGCCCTTGAAAAATATAGCCACGCCCCCTTTTTCTCCCTCCAAGTTGCTTTGGTGATTTGTTGGCATTTTCAGAGGCCTATATCTCAATATTGGGAGACGATATTTTACTGCACATTGTTACACAGGGTGAATAGCAGCCAAACTGCTAGAATCTGCTATCAAAAGTTGTATATAACATCTCATGGTGAAGTTAGGGGTCCTTCAATACCCACAGTTGAGCCGAGGTAAGTTACCTTTTTCCATTTTTGGGCCCCTCTGGTGACCACACGAGTGGCCAGATTGATTATTTTATATGTATACAAACTAGGTACATATGTCTGAACCCCGAACAAGGATGGACCAATCATACCTTCATTGGAGGTTTGGCTGAGGTCTGAAGATAGGTTCGGAGACAAAAATGTCAAAATGCACCTTGTAATGGATGGTTGGCCAGGTGGGCCACTATCCATGTAACTTTTACATCTTCAAATATTATATCCTATCCAATTTTTGGTATATTTTGGTATATTTTCTCCTTCATCGTCAGACAATATTTTCAAATAATGTGTATTTTGCCTAATATACGGTATACAATGTACACTGTATAGTGTGCTGTATGGATGTACAAGTATGCATGCCCCAAACACTAATGATTTGTTTAAGTATGTACACCATCAAATCATCTTAATCAATGTATCCAAAAAGGGGCCCATGGCCCCCCTCAAACTTTTTTGAAAAAGGAGAAGGAGGGGGAACCGTGGACCCGTTACCCACCCCAAACCCCTTATTATGATTTGTTAAAGTATGTATACCATCATATCATTTCAAAAAAATTGTAATTGAAACTTTCATATCTAAAATATTATACCCTATCTATATTTGTACAAAATTCAGAGTGCGGCATTCTCCTGAGGACGATCAGAGCATACTGATCGAAACGTCGAGTTGTAACCTCCAGTTCTTTTCAGAACTAATTACTACTCAATTGAGAATTCCACATGGTGTCACCGCAATTAGTCTTACTTATCCTCTTCACCATGCAAAGCTACAAGTTTTACCTATGGTCAATATACATTCTTGGATCTACAGTTGGTTTTATCTAGCTAGGGAATTACTGTCGGCAACCAACTCGCAAAAACATATAATATTCTGCATGATACATTAAGATATATCCAATGGAAAGTAATTTTCTCAAGAGTTTGCTCATTTTCTAGAAGCTTCTCTGTAAATATCAACGAGATAATACACGTGTACGATTATCAGTACCTAAACCTGCCTTTGTCTTCTCAATAAGATACAGGGCCTACATCATCCACACGCATAAACACAATAACTTCCGTTTCATCTCATCCTCTCATCGCATCCGTAATTTTAATGATTTGTATAGTATTACAAAAATATAGGTAAGCTTTCTTTTGTGTTTGATCGTGTCAGTCGGCACCGCGAACCAAAATCCCGTTTAAAAATGCCGTTTAAAGATCAAAAGCTAAAATTATCGTTATCAATTTATTTAATTTATTTATTTATTCGACTTGACACTGGCATAAAAATACAAAACAAAAATCTTATAAATAATTAACCTTAACAAAAAAATCATATATAAAACATGTATGGAAGCCAGTGACCGGAGGAGGCCAACAGGTGTACAAACACCTCTAATAACAGCCAATCTCTGGCATTGGAAACTAGAAAGAAAAAACCTAACATATAAGATATGTATCAACAAGAATGACATACTTTTATGAGGGTTACACTGTATGATGGAAAAAATTAAATTGGGCGACATTTAGCACAGCGGCAACATGAAACCCAGGTGCCGTTGTCCACTGAGAACTTAGTACAAAGTAGCTTTGCATAAAATGCATTGATACCTTGCTTGAAGGTGTAAAATGTAGAAGTATGTCTAATGCTTTGAGGCAAAGTATTCCACATGGGAACAATATGTTGAAAGTAGAATAGTTTGTGAGACTGTGTTGCACTTTTCAATAATCAGATCATCTTCAATTGACCTGGTAAGCTGGTCAGAATTTTCATTAAATCTAATGAACTTTTTAACATCAAGGTCAATGTCACCTTTTGGACATTTATATTTAAAAATTAGATCTAAATACTCTCAAATTTGAGGAAGTTTGTGATTTAACTCCATTAAAAATGTTTCTAAAAGTATCTTTACTTTCTTTGAATCAATATATATATATTAAACAACCAACCTGTAAAAGCCCATTAACCCCTCCCCCATCAACCCCCACAATCAATTATGATTTTGTTGTTTTTTGTGTTGTTTATGATTATCACAACAACAACGCTCAATCAGCAATGAGGCGGAGCGCAAATATAGCTCACCGAAACATTCATACGCATTGTATCATTAGCATGTCACTTTCTAATTGGCTGACGAAGCCATGGGCCTACCTTTCGTTGAAAGAAATGTTTTTACTTGGGAAATAAACGAGAATTTCTTTTCGGATGTTTTTGTGATTTGTAAAACCATTTAGATAATCATAATTATTATGAAGCGTGTCAAAATTAGAACGAGGCAAATTATTTGAATTTTGACTGTTACAGTTTAGCTGTTGACCCTGTACAGTGGCGGACCGGGAATGGCAAAGCGCCAACAAAGTGGAGAACAAGTAAGACTAATTGCGGTGATACCATGTGAAATTCTCTATTGAGTAGTAATTAGTTCTGAAAAGATCTGGATGTTACAACTCTGTGAAGAACACACACACACAAGTGTAAGGTAAATTGACAAGTACGGCCCCTTTGCAGTCGCGTGACTTATTATAATTGTTTGAAAATGTAACGTGGGCAATTGGAGAGGAGAACCAGGATTTTCAGGGGGCCCTGGAGGTATACAAGTCCCTTTGCCCACATTGAATCTGCCAGTGACCTAGTGAAAGTATTGCATTTGACACAGTGATGACGTACCTCAGACTGACTCACTGGATCTCTTCTAAACCCAGTCAAAAAAGCAACTATTATTATATTGCAGGAAATTTCTTTCCTTGGAAAATAAACGATAATTTCTTTTCGGGTGTTTTTGTGATTTGTAAAACCATCTAGATAATCATAATTATTATGAAGCGTGTCAAAATTAGGACGAGGAAAATTATTTGAATTTTGACTGTTACAGTTTAGCTGTTGACCCTGTACAGTGGCGGACTGGGAATGGCAAAGCGCCAACAAAGTGGAGAACAAGTAAGACTAATTGCGGTGATACCTTGTGAAATTCTCTATTGAGTAGTAATTAATTCTGAAAAGAACTGGAGGTTACAACTCTGTGGAGAAAACACACACACCAGTGTAAGGTAAATTGACAAGTACGGCCCCTTTGCAAATTTAGTAAAATTTCGTAAAATTTCGTAAAATTTTAGTGAAATTATTGCCAAAATTAATTTGTCATACAAAGACAGAAATTCAATGAACGAATACGAACAACCTGAATGCATTCTCATTATTTTCTCGACGACACAATGAAATAAGCTGAAACATTAACAGATTGGTTTTTATACATAATTATATCTTAGTAAATTAGTATAGATGCATTTACATACATTTTACAACAAGTGTATACTAGTTTTAATATAATTATTATAACTTAGAACAAGTATGGGCCTTGCTTTTTTTCTGCTGTTGTTAATGCTGCTTTGTCAATTATAACGATGGTGGTCCTATGCCATGAATATTATAATGTTCAACCATAGGTAGGCGGAGCGCACATGCGTATTATATGCCTATAGGAAGGACCAATTATAAAGCTATTATGTACATCATATCCACATATCTTTTAATGAGCGAGAGATGAGCGGTTTCAGTTAGATCGGACCGGTCAAGCATAACAAGGATACGCAAACCTGGAGTTCCAGAAAGTTTTTTTTTCATAGTTGATAGAGAGTTGTTCCTTACATTTCCTGAGGAGATTGCATCCAGTTTGATCGGTCGACAGGACACTGCATCCTCGACGAGATGATCACCTTGCAATGGATGAGATTCTTGGTCGTTGTGCTGTGGGGTAAGTAACATTTGTGAACGGATCCTACAAAAAGAGTCTTTTTTTATCTCGGTAAAACAAATACAATATATTGTAAATTGAAATTGTTATTGGAAGAGATACATTGATTCGTTTTATGAAAAGGCATTTTGGCTACTTTCAGACTCATTTTGTAAGATTAGATCATATTTTCCCCTTTCCGGTCGTTTAATCAGTGAAAAGTCCGAGATTCATTCGTATACAAAACAATAAAATTAAAAACTGACGTTTGACAGTTTTAGCAGTGTGCTCCATTTTCACAATGTACCCTAATTTTAAGCAGTGTACCCGTGTAACAATATCCAGTTTTGGGCAGTGTTCCTCTTTTCTTGCAATGTACCCTTTTTAAGAAGTGTGCCCCCCTTTTCACAATGTACCTTTTTTAGCAGGTTACCCCTATTTACAATGTACCTTTTTAGCAGGTTACCCCTATTTACAATGTACCTTTTTTAGCAGGTTACCCCTATTTACAATGTACCTTTTTTAGCAGGTTACCCCTATTTACAATGTATCCTTTTTATCAGTGTACCCCCTATTTACCGTGTGCCCACATTTGCAATGTAACCCTTATTTGCTGTGATCCCCTTTTCACAGTATAAACCTTTCTTGACACTTTGACTCTTTTTTGTAACGTATCCCATTTTTAACAGCATGCCTCCGTTTCACAATTGTACTCCTTTTTGCAGTGTGACACCTTTTCACAATGTACCCCCATTTTACCAGCGCACCCTCTTTTCATAATGTAGCCCTTTTGCCACACTGGATACGCAGAGAGAACCAAAATAAGCAAATATATAGCATAATAAATGAGTTCACTAACCTCTTCATTTCAACTGTACGCCTTGGCAATGTCTAAACTATATAAATAATGTATAACTAGAAATTATTCGTCGATATTGTTTTTATCCCTCGTATCATTATACAATTCAACAATTCAATAAAACCAACAAAATATATGGGGAAAAATTACTTTCAAAATAAATTTGTTTTGTTAATTTCACAAAATGATTGATCAGAGCATTGTTAAACTGATGAAAATCCAATCACGCGGCGATATACATTTATTGTCTTCACTTAATTACTCTTTATCCATGTTCCAGTTAATTATTTAATATCAAATTCAACAAATCCTTAAGTGAAAGTAATGAAATCTGCTATACTACAACATTAATAATAAACACATGATGGGACAAGGAGGATTCACTCAAAATATATATCTTAAAGAAGGAAACTTTCCGTATCTTTATTTCTCCAGTGAATATAACATTTTATTGACTGTATTATTAAAAGGACAGTATCGTCACGATCAACAGGGCATGGAATCGGAGTGCTAGTTTTAAATTAACTCAGTGACTGAAAATAATACCCCACGTGATAATGTCATATTACCATAATTTTCAAAACGATTAACAGAATCATGTTTAACAACCCTTGGGTAACATTATAACACCGGTTATGAATTTATCACGCTACGTCATCAGTTAATTTATTCACTTAAAGGCAGTGACGTAGCCAGGATTTTCAGAGTGGGGGAATACATTTTTGAGGGTAAATTTACTGAAACACAACTCAAAATGAACGGACAAATAATGTCAAAAGACAGACTAAATTGCCAACGTTCAGAAGACCAGAAATACAAAGAAGTTTGTGACTGCTTAAAGGGAAGGTACAGCACTAGTAATGTTGGAAAAAATTACTTAGCTACTAGTCTTTAAAAACAGTAAATATAAACAGAAAATAGTTAAAATGCATTCAGATATTCGCTATTCATTCTAACGCGAAATTTAAGAAAGAGTATTCAGTCCTAAATTTGAAATAGAAATTATTTCACTTTTCTTAAAAGTGACATCACCCCAGACCAACTTATTTTCTTAGGAAGATTGATACCGTCATCCTACTTTACACCAACTAAGTTTCACGTTTTAATTCTAAAATCTGGTTTTTTAAGGGAAGGTACAATGCTGGCAATATTGGCAAACCTGCTTCTGTATACGAGTATGCTTATACACTCTTTGAAACATGACATACATTAATTAACCTGTAACAATTACAGCTTATTATGTTGTGTCATTAACCGTTATTAGTCCGGCTGCTAAGGATTCTATATGGACACATTATACACTTTTTGGTAAAAGCATGATATATTGCATCGGGGTTCAGAAAGGGCCAATATCCTTTGATGCTTTGGACCTATCTTGGGTCCAACATTGAGGACGGGCTTTGAAAAGTGGAAGAAGCCCCAAAATTATAACTTTGAAAAGATATATATTACTGATCCGAGCACACATTATTAAAAAAATGTTTTTAAAAATAAATTTGTTGTGTATTGATAGGAGAGATAATTTTTTTTATAGCTAGGGTCAAAGGTGAATGACCTTTAGAAGACAAAAAAAAGATACTGTTTTTTTTTTTTTAAATTGCAAAAAACGATTTAAGATTGTGTTTAGATAAATATGGAAAATGGAAAATGCGTTCCATGTAAATGGCTTTTAGTTGGAAAAACAGAGAAGTGTTGTATACTTAGTGTAGAAGGGAGTGAATATTGTGCGTTACATGAGTGGCGAATTCGATGTGGAAAAAGTATGTCAGTTCCGTGTCGAAGATGTATAAAGGGTACAAAAACCTCGATAAATTTATGTACAAAATGTGCAAAGATATTAAATGTAAAACGTTTAAAGCTTGCTGAAGGAAAAGCTATACGTTTGTTTAATCGCGTGATGAACGAGTTGTTAGAAAAGACAACCTCTGCTGAAGCACGATTATAGTTTATAAATTAAAATTATACGGCGGAGGTCGTTCAGAGCTTTGCAAATCGCTGTATGATTTTGTTATAGTAAAGTTTACTTTAAATTCAACAGTTTTTTCTTTCTCTTTATTGACAACGATGGGTTTTTATCATCAACGGGTTTAAATTTAGTTCTGATATTTTCTTTCATTTGAGAAAATTTATTTAGCTCTTCGCAGATTAAATTAAATTCTTCTTGGCTAATTGCACTATCTTCGATCGCTTTTGAAACGTGGTCGTCGATGGTGTTGAGTTTAGATGATGCTAAAACTCTAATCTCGTCGTGTTTTTTAGCTTTTTTTAATAATTTATATTTAGCGTATTTAATCGCAAACGCTGCACCTCCTAACCCTAAAGCTAGTCCTTCTAAAACAAATCCAACCGGAGATGCTACAACGCTGGCGATGCTGGCGATTCTGATAGCTCCTGCTCGCATACAGCCCAATCCAGCCATCGTTTCTACGATAGAACAAGTTTTAATGATTTTATTATATTTTTTATATACACTTTCGCGTTGGTTTCTTTCTTCACGTAATTCTTTTTGAATATCGTTGATTTTTTGCAAACGAAACGTGTTAACGTTTTCTATATTTAGATCGTTGCTGGTGTGCAAAATTGGATAAAGTTTGGTTGATTCTACGCTCATTATTTATATTAATAATTATAACAGATTTTAATTCAAGGGAAAACTATTAATTTTTAAATGGTAGCAGATTCCAGCTTCAAGCGAGCCAAAAAAGGTCGCCTGTAAATCCACTTTTCTATCGTACGCGCTGTTGTTTTCTATTTGAAGCAGATTCCACATTCTAAAAGCTTTGCTTCATTCTCATTAAATCTAAATCGCCAACGAGAACCTTCAAGAGAATCATCAAGTTCCTCTTCAAGAGGGAAAAAACGTCTTTCCCTCTCTGGAATATTTTGACGTTTTGAAACGTTTGAATAATAATTCTTATTATAACTTACTTTACAATAAGTTGTACAGTTTACTATTGGTACATAGACGTAAAACCCTGGTTGAGAAGTAATATGCCACCTGATGTGAAAAATATCTAAATTATACAAAGTTATCCAATGTAAACCTTGTAAATCATCTCTATGAACATAGCCAGATTTTTCAAAGATGTACGGATTGTCACTACGTTTGCTTTTACGGCTAGGTCCATAAATACTCGCCATATTTATATATAAATACATTAATAATTTTTAAACCAACGGTAAACTTTTAATTTTGATATTGAAACAGATTTTAGTGTTTAAAGAACCAACACATGTTGCTTGTACAAAAACTTTTTTTTATTATCTCGTGTATGAAAGCACAATTCAAAATCTACATGCTGTGAATTATCATTGAAAACAAATGTTTTTCCTCGAGCTGGAGAAGGAATATAATATACGTCATTGGCAAAATTACCAGTCGTCGAATGTGAAAAAGTATCGCCGTGTTTCCTAAATTTTGTAAAAATTTGGCAGTATGTTGGTGAATCGTTAAACATGTAAAAGGGTAGTTTAAACGCACCGTGCCATCCTATTATAATTTGATATTTTTCAACTAAAGGTATCTTTAGTAAAATTTCATCACTATCGATATAGCCATGTTCTTCGTAAATGTTTTATTTTGTTGCACCAGCGCATGCTGTTGTATAACGCTTTTACGAGATTGAGATCTACTAGGACCATAAATACTCGCCATATTTATATATTTATAACTATATAATTTCTAAAGTTAAAATTACGAACAAGTACGTGTTAAGCGTTTCTGATGAAGCCAGCAGGTATAAAGAAGCGGAACCATAATCAATAAAACTGCAGCTCAAGTTGCTAACGCGTTTGAAAAATTTATAAACGATCTCCTCTAACTTACCCAAAAATTTTAAAAGTCGATCCGGGAAAAGAATTTATGGGGAGTGTTAATACTTTAATGAGTAAAAATAATGTAAAAATCCAAAGAAGTGAAGCCGGTAATCATAGAGCGCAAGGTATAGTAGAACGATTCAATAGAACGTTAGCTGAAAGATTATATTCTCATCAATACGCTAAAGATATGCTTAATGATAATGAAAGAAATGTTGAATGGGTTAAAAGATTACCGTTGGTTATAAAAGCATTAAATAATGAAAAAACCAGACTCATAAATTTAAAACCTAAAGATGCGATTAAACAACAACTCGTCGAACAAAATCCAGCCTCACCAAGAGCAGGTACAGAAAAAATTCCTTTAAACACTCTAGTTAGATATTTATACGCACCCGGTGAGGCTGAAAAAGATACGAGACGTCGCACGACCGATCCAATATGGAGTATACAAATTTATAACATTAGTAAAACTATAAAAGCACAAAATCAACCCATCTTGTATTATTTAGACGCGCTTACACATGCTGGCGTAGCTCCAAAACGTAGTTTTGTAAGAGAAGAATTACAAATTATTCCAACAGATACAGAAAATCCTCCTAAAAAAAATACTATAATTCTTTAATTTTACAATGAGTCTGAGGTAAATAGTTTATTCCATCTGGTAAAATATATGTTTTATACGGTGGCCCACAACTGTCACGGCAAAAGCAAATTCCCCACGGCAAAAGCAAATCCCCCACGGCAAAAGCAAATTCGACACGGCAAAAGCAAATGCGTCACGGCCAAAGGAAATGCGTCACGGCAAAAGCAAATTCCCCACGGCAAAAGCAAATTCATCACGGCGAAAACAAATTCCCCACGGCAATAGCAAGCAAATTCCCATGTATACGGGTTAAAGGTCAAATTTGGTCGCGGTGAACTATGGGATAGTTAAATGTGTATGGTCAGCACGCCCGGACGGTGGTGCGGTTGATCCATAGAGTTATATAATATAAGAACTAGAGCGCGCAGTCGCTATGTCGTGTACGTTACGGAGCCGTGCCACTGTGGAGACACGGCCGCCATTTTCAAAGTGGGCAAAATGAATGTGAAATGCCCGGATGTGCTCACAAAACGGGGGCCGTTAAAGTTGATTTTTATGAATTATTTCGTTTGTTTTGACCTGAATGAAAGATAGTCGGTAACATTGATTAATTTACCGAATAAAATGGTAGAAAATGCATTTTAAAATTATAATTTCTCTTCGCCCAACTATCCCCGGTATGTAATACATGTACACTCGGTTAAAACACTTTGCCCGCGCTACTGTCGCTCACTATCCCAACAGTCACAGTAAAACCTATTTCCTGATTGTAAGTTGCAAAGTACACCAAACAATGAGACACAGAGATCATTTGACATCTTCATCAAAATAAATATTCTTATTTATATTCAACAAATTTTGATAAAACAATCATTGTAGCAGCCGGCCTGCATGCCCTTCCGTACCTGTGATTTTTTTTAAAGCAAAATGAATAAACATGTTATAAAATTAATTCATAAATCAATAAATAAAAAAAATATATATATATACATTGACAAAAATAAAGAATCCTGAAAAATGGGTAGTGGGACTGAGGGTTAGAGGGCAGAGGACAAAGCCCCTTAATATTTAATATTGTAGGATTAGGCCTACACACTGTCCATATCCCAACAAAGAAACTAGAGGTTTGGAAAAATACCGGATATTTCATTCTTTCCTTGAGGAAAAGGGAGATTTGTAAAATAGGCTACTGAAAAATCACAGGCCTGTAAAAAAAAACTTGTTGAAATAGTTTTTCTATAAATTAATTAATCAATACGCCAATAAATAATTAAATAGAAAAATATATATATAATACATAATTTAATTAAGAAATTAATGTATTTAGTGTAAACCAACTCAACAAATATTCACAGCACAATTTGCCTCTGTCCCCCAATAGACAGATTAGATAGATAAATCTATGTAGCCGCTCAGTCAACAGAAAGAATCCCACTTTTACATTGTTTCTGGGAGAAGAAATAAATAAGTAAATATATATATATACAATTAAATGTATTTATAAATGACTAATTAAATGATAAAAGATAGTGAAGAACTAAAGAAGTTCTAAATCACAGCGGCGCCACATATTTTCCAAGGACAGTACCATTAATATGAAAATGGCATCATTTGAAAGGGGGTATAATGGGCTACATCATGAGGGGGTCAGCTAAGAATTGCCGAAACATAAAAGGAATGCGGTCTACATGTACATTTGGGAAATAAGTAGAACAGTTGATGATTTTAGATTATAATAATTTTTATTATGTAATAATTTTATTCATAAACCACTTGGTTTTGGTAGTTGCTATTCAACAATATCAGGAAATGCACTGTACTCATGTTCATTCAAGATAAGGTCAGATGGAATTTTCTTTTGTGGTGGTTGAGACATGAAATCAGCACGGAAGGGTCTTTTCTGAGGCAGGGCTCTCTTTCGTTGTTTTTCCTGCTTATAGGTTGGATGTGATGGAAACACTGTCTGAACTGCTTGCTCAAGTAGCTTATGATGGCTCCCTTTGTGGTCATCCATCTCTTGGATAAATTCCTACATGAGTAATAAACACATGAAATATTTGTCCGTTATTATACACACCAAGTTATCAAAATCTATGGCTAAATTTCATTTTCTGCCATACTGGTAAGGCTAAGTGTGAGGTGAGAGATGGAACAAATTTGTACAGCCCCTTGAATACACTATTGGTCCATGCTGAATGGGTGTTAAGTTGATGATAGGAAACATCACTTGAAATATTTCTACCTGATGTATTTATATTGTTTTTTGAGAAATTAGTAAAAACAAATGATCAAATCTACAAAAATTAATTCACGTCTCAACGAAGTATACATTTCACAAACAGAATTAATAAAACAATTACTGATGTAAACATACTTTACCATTTTCTCATGTATTGCAATAAAATGAGTTAACTAAAACTTTCACAGGTTGGAACACTCCTTCCTTCATGTTCACTGTGAGCTCCCAAAATTGGCAAGTTCAGGTTACCTCTCCCATTTGTTTCTTACCTGGCATAGAAGGTCTGTCTTGAACATTTTCAGCCACTGAAGTCCGTTCTAAATAAACAGAAGAAACAGACAATAATATGTAAGAGTAGCATGTAACTTCTCCTGAAAGTTAATGGAAAAGTAAATGTCAAGTTAGCTAGTGCAAAAGTACAGTGAAATGTACACTGTCAGTAAAGAATTGCTGTACTATTTAAGTAAAATACCACTCGCGTAACAATTAATGCAAATATATTTTGTGAAATTTGACTAAAGCCAAGGGTCATTGCATACCAAAATATTTGGCGTAAGGTATGTAAACTGCCTAACAAACCTCACTTGTAAAAGTAAAGTTTTCATTTGGGATTACCATTTCTTGCATTGCAAATCGTCTGTTGTACCTTAAGAAATCTAATTGAACCATAGTTTATCAACGTTTTAATCCCTAAGCTTGCATGTGTGACCAGACACTTTTTGCACTGTCTTCATACATTATTCATGGTAAGTGATGTAAGGTGACACCCATGTGCCCTAGGGTTAGGGACACATGCCTCAGAGATACCTTCGGGTTTAGACCATGAGTATACATGCTAGTGCAGTAGTGGCTGAGTTAAGGCTCTAAGAGAATAAGGATTTAAAGTTAGTGTATTTCAGAGAATCTTGTTCTTTTCTTGCTGTGCTTTAATAAAACTGTAGACATTGCATTTTTCATTCTTAAAGTTTTGGGTTTCATATAGTATACTATTAATTTGTAGATCTAGTGTATTCTGCTTGAATGAAAAATACCAACGCACTTGTAATGTAAGCCAAGAACAGTCTGTCATTGCATGTGTATTACTAGACAATCTGAATTCCTCAGAATACTTGGTTTGTCAGGTATTTTACAAATCATATCCCAAATATATGGCATGAAGCATGACTTTAGTGTCACCCTTAAAGATTGGCACCATAACAATAGTTGACGTACAAAACAATCAATTTGAACCATTTCTAATCCTAGTCTGAGAACTTGGACTCACAAACTGGCATGAGCCAGTATAGAGTCCAAGGTCATACTGTACTAAAAAGTGTAAAAAGTAAATGGAAAATGCCTCGCCTCAAAAGTCCCAGGAAAGGACCAGTGAACACTGACGCTGGTTCCTAGCAGCATGTAAGGAATGAACACCGTAGAAGATAATAATAGTAATACTATCCTTGTGTCCCTACCATTGCCAAAAAATTGAAAAATTAGGCCATAAATGGCTAAGAAATGATAGAGAAGTGGCAGTCAATCATCAATGTGTGCCATTTCTGAACTGTTGCTCTACCATTTTTTGCCTAATTTCTCACTTTTTGCAAGGGTTAGTATAATCCTTACTTGCTAATAGTACTACTAGGAACCAGTTTCAAAAACCGGCTTGAGCCAGTGTAGAGTCCAAGCCAATACTGTACACAAAATTATCTATTACTATTAGTACATAGCAAATGTCTCGCTCCAAAAGTCCCAGAAAATGACCAGTTGTAACATTGAAGCTGGTTCCTAGAAGCAAGTACGGATCATAGAAGGTAATAATTATAATATCCTTGTGTTCCGACACGTGCAAAAAGTGAAAAAGTAGGCCTAGGTCCCAAATGGTGGAGCAATAGTGAAGAAATAGAACACATTTACAATGCAATTTCTACATCACTGCTCCGCCATTTTGCATGTTTTGGGCCAAGATTTTCACTTTTTGTGCGGGTAAGAATACTAGGATAATATTATTAGGCCTATCAATTTCTATGATCCTTATAGGCCTACTTGCTCACAGGACACAGAAAAAAAACAGCTTCAAGTGGTCATTTTCTGTGACTTTTGAAGGCATTTGTGACTGATACTTAATCCTACTTACTAGACAATTTTTGGTACAGTATTGACTTGGACTTCACTGGCTCATGCCAGTTTTTGAGTCCCGGTTGCTCAGATTAACTTAATAGACACTTTTTGTACAGTACGACCTTGCTCATGCCCGGTTCTGAGCCCGGGCGTTAGTACTTGGACTAGTCACTAACGAATTGTAGGCCTATAGGCCTAGCCTAACGTTACTACTATTGCTGGTAGGCTAGTGTAAAGTAAATCGTGATGATGTAGATACATGTACATTGAAAACACCTGTTTAAATTACCCACCTTTTCCACAGTTCGAGCAAAAAATGGCGGCATTGCTCAATTCGTGTCCACAGTTGCTGCAAAAAAACATGCTTTCGCACCGAAGAGTTTCAAAATGTCCGTCAAGCTGGAATGCCCGCGGTGCGGTACTGTACGGTACGCGTATCGGCGGACGTGTATACATGTAAATGTGTACATGTATGTATGATTATGTACTGTACATGTAGGCCTTGTGAACCATATATAGACTGGCTCCCAGTCATTTGCTTTTGCCGTGGGGAATTTGCTTTTGCCGTGGGGAATTTGCTTTTGCCGTGGGGAATTTGCTTTTGCCGTGACGCTTTTGCTTTTGCCGTGAGGAATTTGCTTTTGCCGTGGGGAATTTACTTTTGCCGTGGGGAATTTGCTTTTGCCGTGAGGAATTTGCTTTTGCCGTGGGGAATTTGCTTTTGCCGTGGGGAATGTGCTTTTGCCGTGGGGAATTTGCTTTTGCCGTGAAGCTTTTGCTTTTGCCGTGACAGTTGTGGGCCACCGTAGTTTTATCATCAAAACTGCTAAATGTTTTTTAGTGACTTTTCTCGTGAAAAGATGATGACCCTCGTTTCTAATAAATTTCATGTCGTGATGAAACGTTTTATTTTCAAATAAACTTCTTTTATAGTCTTCGTGTCTAATTTCATCTTTTAAAACTTGTTTTTTAATACCTTTGCCAACTTTTTGTTCTTCTATATTCATTAATTTCTCGAGTCGTTTAATGTTTTGTTTCTCTACTTTTTCGAGGTTTCCATCGTCTACTTTTTCGATTCGCTCAGCGTTTTGTTTCTTTACTTTCAAGAATCGTTCACTTTCTCGTTTCTTTACTTTCTCGAGTCGTTCAATGTTTTGTTTCTTTACTTTATCGAATCGTTCAACGTTTTGTTTCTCTACTTTTTTTAATCGTTGTTCGTTTTGTTTTTTATTTTCTCGAATCGTTTAGCGGTAGCAACCACCGGTGCGTTTTTATTTGCTCCAGCTCTGCTGGAGCTTGTGTATGCTGCTTTCTCGAGTCGTTCAATGTTTTGTTTCTCTGCTTTTTCGAGTCGATCAATGTTTTCACCGTCTACTTTATCAAGTCGTTCAATGTTTTGTTTCTCTACTTTTTCGAGTCGATCAATGTTTTCATCGTCTACTTTATCGAGTCGTTCAATGTTTTGTTTCTCTACTTTTTCGATTCGTTTAGTTTTGTTATTCGGTAGTTTTATCGAATACATTTTTGCTCTTAGTCCTACAAATTCTAAAATAGGTACGCCAGCTGTCTCATCTTTAAATTTACCCGGTTCTTTTTTATTTTCTTCAGAATATAAAAAATGATCTTTATCAAAATTACTAAGGTCGTAATCATCTTTGTGTTTTTCCATGTCTTTATAAACGTCATCCGTTTTAATCGCGACTTTTAAACTGTCTGTATCCGTGTAAAGAAGTGATATATTGTCATTGTATATCTTTTTTAAAGAATAACATTTCTTGTGCAAGGCAAGTTTAGCTAATTCTAAAATAACGAAACCGATAGCTATCGGTTTGTCGAGCAAAATTTTACGTTTATTCATGTGAATTGCAACTAAATCATTATTAAAAGTTTTGTAGCCTTTATAATTAAACTGCCCAAACATTCTAAGTGCACGTTTCTCATCAATTTCGTTGTCTAATCTCACGAGTGATACATTTTCTCGATTTCTTACATTTTCCATCGTTTTTCCAAAACATTAATTAATCATCAGTTTGAAAAAATCTTTCTCAAAATCTGACGTTGCATTTTTTCGTGAATTCGTATTTAAATCAATATAGGGTTTAATTAAGCCAAGGTTTTTGTTTAAATTTATAAGCACGATGAATTTTAGTCCATTTTACACCGAGTTCTAAATAGTATTGTAAATTTTGATAATAACAAAGATGTTTTGTTATTTTGTTTAAATTTACAACTAATTTTTTCTCTTTTGAAAGTTTATCCTCACCCAATAACTCGAGTTGATGCGGCGACAACCATTTTTTTTTTTTATGGTTGTCGACACTACCACCGGTGGAAAATCTTTAAAAAAAATCATGTAATTCTTCAGGATATTCTAAATCTACTTCAAAATTTTATCCAACTGACGATGTTAAAGATATGTTTAATATATCGAGCGAATCAATTTCTTGTCTGCTTAACCATTCATAATTCCCATATGGAAGATGTTTTCTCATCTTTTCACCGTAGTGATTATTTCCATCGAAACTTAGTATAAAAATCGATGGTTTTGACGGTCTGTAATTATAAGAATATTTATTGTTTGCTTCTTGATATCTCTTACCTACCATTGCTAAACCACCTCTAATACCTCCTTCTGTCATTAAAAACATGTTGATATCGGTCATCAATCCTATACATGCGTTTGTATATTTCAACGCTGCATCCCAAGTTAAGCTAGGACTCGTAATATAATCAGCGGGATCTAATCCGTACTGTTGCATGCTAGTTTTACGAAAATGTTCAAATACGTCAGTCAATAAACACACATCAGAACGTACGTACAAATCGTGATAATCTTGCATTGTTTTACAGTCAAATATTTCCCAAACCTGTTTTCCGCACATATATTCTTTTTCTGTAATGTGTGAGTTGTTTAAACTACTAAAAAAATTCTTTTGAAGGAAGACTAGTTTCTTTAAACCTTTTGAAACTAGCCATGTATTCGTACGGATAAACATCTTTCTTTAAAAGTAACTTTAATTTTTGGCGGTTAGGTTCGTGTAATTTACTTATGTGAAATGAATTTACGCATACTGATTCAGCGAGTTTATCGAGCGATGAAGGTAAACATTGAAAAGAGTCTACAAATTTTAGTTGATCGATTGCAAACATAATGTACTTTTCCATGCTTTTTGCAATACAGTATAACATTCCTTTCGTACAACTCACTCCTTGCATGATAAGATGAGTATCATAATTTTTTGAATTACGTATCAGCACTGGAATATTTGGTTTTTCTTTTTGAGTTAATTTTAAATTACATCTACTATGCGCAAGACCTCTATATTTTCCAGTTATGTGACAATGATCTCTAACTTTAATATATCCATTCTTAAATTGATCTATTTTGTATTGTATACATTTTTCAAATTTTTCTTTCTTAAATTCTTCTATTACTTCGTTAAATTTTTCTTTCTTAAATTCACTTATTTTTTCTTTTATTTCCTCTTCGTCTTCTATTTTTTCTTCTAGAATTAATTTTAATTATTTTATTTGATCTTGTTGAAATTATTTTTTATATTTTTCACGAAATTCTTCTTTCTGATAATATAATTCATTTAAATATTCTTTTTTACAAGACCAACAAGCACATTTATAATATTTTTCATTAAACGTATGAAAATCTGATTGACCACAAATCCAACACTCACTCGCATTTTTTAAATCTTCTACATCTTCTTTTGTCATAATCATATTTTTAACGTCTTTATACTTTGTTATACATTCACTTATCATTTTATTGATATTCACTACTTCTACATTGATCAGTCTATCTAATATGTGATCAACTGTATTTCTTCCAGTATATCCATATGATGATATTACTTTTCCATCATAGCGCACCACGTTGTAGTAATATGAGCAAGCGATATGTTCATCTAATGATATAATACATTCAAAGTCTGCATATACAGGGTGTCCCCATAAAAAGTATACCGAAATAAAAATTACTGTAATGGCAAAACTACTTTATATATGGGAAAGAGAAATATATCTCTAGAAAGGGCAGAATGTCCTCTTTGCAATGGTATACAGCTTGTGATGTTATTGACACAGATGAGTGAACAAACTAGCCAGATGTTAAGGGTACTGAAAGCAGGACTGTGACAAGTTTGCATATTTGAATAACATAGCTCAACCATGCAAGTGTGCAGAATACCAAATGCCTTTGCTTTTTCAACACATTCTTGAAAACAAGGAATGTACCTAAAACAATGTAATCTGCTTTGTTTTCGCTACTTACCTCAAAAGTTTAATGTGCAGGTTTTTTAAAATGTTTTTTGGACCTTTGTTATTCAAATATGCAAACTTGTCACAGTCCTGCTTTCAGTACCCTTAACATCTGTCAAATTTGTTCACTCATCTGTGTCAATAACATCACAAGCTGTATACCATTGCAAAGAGGACATTCTGCCCTTTCTAGAGATATATTTCTCTTTCCCATATATATAAAGTAGTTTTGCCATTACAGTAATTTTTATCTCGGTATACTTTTTATGGGGACACCCTGTATAACAAAGGGAACTTTTATCATTTTACCATAATTTTTTAATTTCATGACGTCATTAACTCCTTTTATCGGCAGTATCGTCTTACACGGTGCACACTCTGAATCATAACAATACTTTTTATGATCTTCTAACAAGTCTTTTCTCGTAAAACCATGAAAACATTTAAAACAATAATAGGTTTCGTTACACCTTTTTGTTTGATGTGAAAGTAATCGACTTATATTCTTAATAAATACGTAGTGAGATATAGTTTCATCCTTGTTATCATCAACATATTTACGAATCAATAATACATTTATATGCGGTACATCTTCTTTATTTTCCTCTTGATTAATTCGTAAAGGAAAAATCGAATCTTTTTTATCATAGTCAAAACTTAAAATGTTTATCATTATTTTTGTTTGAGCTTCTACTTTTTTTTATTTGTTTCAAATCAAACGGAAAATTAATACCATCAAAATTTAATCCATCTTCAAAATTGTAATAGGTAGACAGTCTGTTTGGATTTTTTAGTATTGTTTTATTTTCTAACACTTCGTTTTCTTTTTCTATCTTCTTAAAATATAATCCACAACGTAATGAATGTCGTATGCACTTTTCATCGGTGTTTTTGATGTTGATACATGCTTCTTTATCTTTTATCCATTTTTGTAGTTCAATATATCTACTTCCTCTAAAATGTACTGTTTTAGAAATATAATAATATAATTTTTCAATACGATCTAACACATAACCATAAGTTTCATAATCATCTTCTAGTTGTTTTTTTATTCGATCAAAAGATCGTGATAAACCAGTTTCAATCTCGTTATCATTGTTCAATTCATAAGCTTTATGAGTAGGATGAAATATTTTTTCTGGATTCAATGTATCTACGGATACGTTCTCTTTTTTTAATAATATTTGTAATTGTATCCGAAACCTTATTCCTCTAAAATCACGTCTATCAAAAATCTATTTTTTTATAATCTTTGGTTTTACGTCTGCTAAAAATATATTTACATCTGCTTCTTTGCTATGATTATGCGGTACTGTGATACTTCGTGTACGAAGAATTGCACTATCTTTTACTTGTTTATCAAATTTTATCTCTTCTTCCTTACCGCGAAACTTGTTTATAGCATTCTTGTAGTCTCTTTTTTTAATCGTCCTCTTCTCCCGCTCAATATTTTCTTTCGCTATAAACTGTCTTAATTCTCTTAAATTTAATTTTGATAATGGTTTATCTTCCTTAAATGTTTTCTGAAATCTTTTTACTGCATTATACCATGAACGTTTATTTATTCTATTCTTTGCACTCACTTGTAATAAACGATAAAAATATGTACCTTTATTTTCACCATAATTTTGTTAATTCTGATAACCTCCATTTCGATAAATATTTTTCTCAAGGCATAAACCGCTATTTATCTAAACAACAACACAATCTTAAATCGTTTTTTGCAATTTTTTTTTTGAAAAACCAATATCTTTTTTTTGGCTTGTAAATGTCATTCACCTTTGACCCTAGCTATAACCAAAAAAAAATTCTCCTATCAATACACAACAAATTTATTTTAAAACACATTTTTTTAATAATGTGTGCTCGGATCAGTAATATATATCGTTTCTTTGCGTGTTTTTTAAATTTGTTTAAATTATTTTGATTAGATAATTGCATACGATCGTTTTTGAAATGTTGGGGTTGGGGACGTAAAATACCAAATCTGACCCTAGTAGCCCCAACTTTGTGTAAACTATTTATCTGAAATTGGCAATTATAGACTGTGTTGTATATCCAGATGCAGACCCATATTGTATTTACCTATTTTAGGGGCGATATCGATACATTAAATCATCGATATTTTCACTTCCGCAAACATTCCCTCGCCCATAACATGATTTCTATGTCTCGGGAATCAGATAGCAATTATTACAGATCTTTGTATTAACAAATATTAATCTGAATATGCCTAAAATGGAGAATTAAAATGATTATAGAAACAAGTTCTTTTTTCTGCTCAAATCCCTTTTATACACACAATAGGATGACACATATATATGCAAACCACTGTCATTCCCAGTTTGTGGGTTATTTTGTCTTTAATGTATTTAATGTATTTCAAAGTCACGCCAACACATCAGACCCTCTCCCCGCTCCTTTTCTCACCCATCTCCACTCCTCCACACCCTCCCATACCCGCTCAATTCTCTTCTGTCTATTTCTTTACAGACCTTATTTATTGAGTAAGGTTGTTTTCAAGTTTTTGTTAGCACACTATTAAACTAAAATGTTGAATCAACCATATAAGAGTTCGGTCAGTGACAACACTTAATGCAGTTAAATTTAACTCAAAGAAAGTGATTAAATACGGTGCGGGGAGTCAAGTTGAGTCTAACTTTAATGTTAATTCAATGCGTTTAGTAGGAGATAAACTGTTGGTTCAAAACCAGTTTAAAAATGTTAAACATTTTCTGGGTAGTAGTAGGGGGATATCGATGAGGTCATCCAAAAAAATGGATGAGGTCATGGATGAGGTCATGGATGAGGTCATGAGGTCATGGATCATGGATGGATGATGGATGAGTTGATAATGGATGAGTTGATGATGGATGAAATGTATATTTTTATTTAAAAAAATTGCTACAAAAAACTTATCAAATTTGAGACGAAAAAAAGATATGTATATTTGAAGAACAAAAAACGTGAAAAAAAGAATTAAGATTATGTGTTTGAATAGATAAATGACGACATCTAACAAAAGATTGAGAGAATTTAAAAATTGTAATGAGGCGTTAGAAAAGATTATCGAAAGTTAACTTTAGAATTGGGGCGGTTGAGTAAATGGGGCGGTTGTGTACATTTTTTTTTTCATATGAAATCGCTGTCTTCAACAATCTTAAAACTATCAAAAGTCGGTTTTGCCGATGCTGTAAGTAAGCGTTGTTCGTCTTTTTCATCGTTTAATCTCATGAGATATATATGAACGTAATTTCGTACATTTTCCATCGATTTCCCAAAAACTGAATTATTCATCAGTTTGAAAAAATCTTTTACAAAATCAGACATTGCATTTTTTCGTAAATTCGTGTTTAAATCGAGGTTAGATTTCATCCACGGCGCCTGATCAAAACTTATAACGCGATGAATTTTAGTTAGTTTCATACCGAGTTGCAAGTACAATTGTAAATTCCGATAATGAAGCACGTATTTTGTTTTGTCATTTAAATTGGGAACTAATTTTTTCACTTTTGGTGCGCGCGAGTCGTTCAATAGCTTTTGCTGAGTATCCGACATCCATTCCAAAAGAAATCTATCGACTCTGGTGCGAGTGAAAATGCATTGTGAGAATCGTGTAATTCTTTAGGATATTTTAAATCGACTTCTAAAAAGTAACCTGTGGGTGATTCTGGTGAGATTGATTCTATATCGAGACAATTAATTTCTTCTTGGCTTAACTATTTAAAATTTCCAGTCGGAATGTATTGACTCATCGCCCAACCGTATAAATTATTCGCGTCTAAATAAATTATGTATGTCGTAGGTTTTGATGGATCGTAATCGAGACAATAAGGATTGTTTGCTTTGGCGTATCTCTTACTGATCATCGATACGCCTCCTCTCTTACCTTTTTCTATCATTAACACCATGTCGTAATCGGTCAACAATTTTAAACTGACGTTCGAATATTTTAACAAAGCGTCCCAAGCCAAGCCAGGACTCGTGTAATAATGAAGCGGATCCAATCCGTACTCTTTCATGCAAGTAGTACGAAAATTTTCAACCACGTCCGCCAACAAACAAGCATCCGTACGCACGCACAAATCGTGATAATCTCCCATAGTTTTACATTTAAATATTCGCCAAACCTTCTTTGCGTGCTCGTATTCTTCATCCGTAATGTGCTTGTTGTTTAAACTACTAAAAAAAAATCATTTTTACAAGGAAGACTCGTTTCATCAAACCGTTCAAAACTATACTCGTATGAATAAATACCTTTCTTTAAAAGTAGCTTTAATTTTTCTATATTTGATTCGTGTAATTTAGTAATGTGAAAAGAATCTTTATCGAGTGTTTTAACGAGTTTATCGAGTGAAGCGGGTAAAAATTGAAGAGAGTCTACAAATCGCAATTGTCCGATCGAAAAAGATCTATAGTTTTCCATGTTGTTTGGAATACAAGTTAATTTTCCTAATACTTGACTCACAACTTGCATAATAAAATGAGAATCGTATCCTCGTAAATTGTGGAACAAAATTGGAATAACTGTTTTACCGGGTTCTAGTCTTAGTTTTAAATTACAAACACTATGCGCTGCCCCTCGATATTTTCCAGTCACGTGACAATGATCGCGTACTTTGTTGCGACCATTGTTGTGATCATTGTTAAAATATTCTTCGCAAATCCAACATTTTTTCGCTTTTCTATGATTTTTTTCATCTTCTATAGTCATGATTATTTTTTTTGCGTTTTCTTTTCTAAACAGATCGTTGATCTTTTTTCTTTCCTTAACCATCGCATCTAAAAAGTGTTTGCCGCATTCTCACCTCGATATGTGTTGGATGATATTTCTTTACCATCGCATTGAATAACCGAGGTGGGGTGTAGGTGGGTTGGGGTGTTAGTGTCTGGTAACCTTGGATTGTGAGGGGATTTTTATGCGTGGGATGGGATGTAGGTGGGTTGGGGTGTTAGTGTCTGGTAACCTTGGATTGTGAGGGGGATTTTTATGTGTGGGATGGGGTGTAGGTGGGTTGGGGTGTTAGTGTCCGGTAACCTTGGATTGTGAGAGGGATTTTTGTGCGTGGGGTGGGGTATAGGTGGGTTGGGGTGTTAGTGTCTGGTAACTTTGGATTGTGCTTTAAGAGGAAGGGTCCGTTTGGAAGAGTATACGTTTAGTATGGCCTACATATTTATTCCACTCACTGCGTAATTATATCGGATTTTTGTTTTATTGTATAATGGAGAATCTTTAATTACTGTTGGTTTATTTAGAATTGTTTGTCTGCATGTATACTCACCTAAATGCTTAAGTGGTAGTTTGTATGTATTTATTTATGTGCGTGTTTATTTATTTCCCTTTGTTCAATTTAATTTTTGCAAACTGTTTTGTCTCTTCGTTTGTCATTTCTCTTTTAATTCACAAATTGTTAGGTTTCATTCCTCTTCTTTTTATCCGTTTCTTTGAAATATTATGTTTTGTTATGTACTCTAAGTTACCTGGTTTGAGTTCACGGTAGTCGGGGCACATATGTGTTTCTTTGGACAAGAACCGGATCCCAACGAGTTTGGGAAACTTCGCTGGGTGATGCCAGCTAAGCTTAAACACAGATGTGAATGTACCAGTATCATGCCTGGTGGTCTTAACACTTATACACCAAAGAGAGACTTTAAACCGTTCTATACTGACCATCCACTGTTTACCGACTATCAACCAGAGATTGACAAATACTTCAACTGCACAGGTAAGGATTTGTAAGATATATTTAAAATAATCTTGTCTCAGAATTATTAAGTATGTTAATATAACAATTGACAGGTACCTGTCGAATAATTGTGTAATCATGCATTCTGATTGGCTTTAATATTATTATCGAGTTGAAATGAGGGAGGCCTGTAAATATCGGTGCTGTTAACAAAACTGTATGCCTCCTTTTTTTTAATCAAGATATAAATATAAATTATAACATTAAAAAACACCCTGTTGAAGTTTCAGCTTATTACAATGTGAAAATAATTAAAATATATTCAGATTTTTCGTATTCATTCTAATGCGAAATTTACAAACGAATACTCTTTCCTAAATTAGAACTGGAAATGGTGACCCTTTTTAAGTGACAGAAAATAAGACTAAATTATTCCTAGGAGCTACTGATGACATGATCAGCACTACACCAAGTAAGTTTCCCAGTACAATTTCAAAACATTTATTTTTGAAATACCAATACTATACTAATCTATATTTAAACGTTTAATTATCTCCAAAAAAAGGAAATAATTTGAATAATGTGATCAGATCATAATACTTGGCAAACAATTATATTTCTCCAGATTGCAAAACCCCCTGTGGTAATGGAGGTTGGCTGGATGATGAAACCTGTCAATGTGTATGTGTGAACAACTGGAGAGCCAACAATTGTTCTCGTAAGTCGAATAATAAAGTTTGGTATGTTGTTCAATGAACACTATATACGTCTCGATAGTGATAATAACTGTCATATCTATGGCGCCTTTTCCATGAGGTGTAAAGCGCTCAAAATGTACAATTATGAGTCAGAATGGGAGTACAAAGTACGCGTTTTATTTTAATTCGTCAGTGTTGAAGGGAACAATGCGCTTTGAGCCGAGGTTCGTTTTCAATGTTTCCGTACATCATGTCAATGCAATTGGAGATGTCATATATTATTCAATAATATCATCCTGATAAATTATCATCCTGATAAATTACTTCTCCTGATAACCCAGTTTCCCAGTTTCAGAAACATTCCAACCAATTTAAATGAAACTAATAGTTGATTTCTACACATATTTCCTGAGCAGGATCAATATCTATTTACTGAATTTACGAAATTGTGATTGTGATCAAAGTTGTATTTGAACATCACAAACAACTTGGTGAATCCACTATGGCTCATTGCTGGATGTGTATCAGTTCTCCTTGGTACAAAACTGTTCAACTTTTCTGGATATCTCAAATAGTCTTACCGAACATTTTGTTCATTTGTAGATCCACCAAAACAATATAACTTAAGCTAAATCCTGTTGAAGTACTTAGATTATTAGTAAACATTTAACTTTAGTTGGTCTTTGACCCCTAACATCTTCAATCCACTAGGTGTACGTTCCCTTGCATAAGCAGTCTTGCATATAAGCTGGGATTGGTTCAGTTGGGAATACTTGGTGGAACCAGGATTTTCTGAGGATCACTTCAAACTGCATTATGTATAGGGCCTAAAAGCAAGTAATCAGGGGCGGAGCCTGTGCCCCTTGACCCTCCCATAGTTACGACACTGACTCACGATCATTGTAACAACAATTCATCAAAATTGGTTTAGCAATTTTGTACTATTAGTATCATTTTTTATGTTTTTGAAAGACAGAATGTTAAAGAGCCTACAAAATTTTATCGTAGATACATATTTCAACAAAAAGCTATCCTTCCGGACAGTTCAAACAAAATGGCAAGTCTATTTATAAGGTTAAGTGAATATTGAGTATGCTGTTTAAATTTGTTAAAATGTTCATTCTTAATCCTCGATTTGTGAGAACACAACAGAAACTCAGTATCACAGCAACACTGCAAGTGCACATAAATCCAAACCCAAAACCTTGCTCAGGTAAACAGTGGTAACCAAAGACTAAGTTAACACTACGAATTTATTTACTGCATCTCCCAGAGTCCGGCATTCTCTTGAAGACGATCACAGCATACTGAACGATACGTTGAGTTGTAACCTAGTTCTTTTCAGAACTAATTTCTACTCAATTGAGAATTTCATATGGTGTCAACGCAAACAGTCTTTACTAAGTTAACAAGATAACAGATTAAGATAACTGACTTTTGAAAAGTTAAAGAATTCACAAATCAACCATTTCCGGTTATGGCAAAGTTATTTTGCGTTATCTCATACGAGTACATGTTGCATTAATGAACAACTGCTGGTTTGATAAGATCAATAGCCCGACGTGCCATTTGGTTTTAAAGAGTAAAATAAATGATACCTTTTACTTGACCTCTTTTCAGAGTGTGCACTGACCTGCGAGAATGAAGGTACACTGGATAATGGCACCTGTCAATGTGATTGTGATCAAAACTGGACTGGTAAAAACTGTTCTCGTAAGTAAAAATAACAAAGATACGAAAATAAACCAACAGACAACTGCACCTGCTAACAGTTTAAGAGTTGATTTGTTTTTTGCCCTTACACCGACGTATGCATGTAGCACTGTATATATTCGACCAGTGCTTTCCGAGCGTCTGTGGAAAAAATCCCACCCGACTCCCCTGTGGATTTTTAGAATTGTTTGCATTCATTCAAATGTGATCCATTTAACTGTGTTATACATTTCACATGTAAGACGGAATCATTTCTAAGTTTGTTTGGTATATCACCAACTTTACAGTAAGTTTTTAGATTATAATTTAGTAATTTTGTAATCCGATGATTACCACATGTAATTTTTAAAGACACTTCTAATTTTCACGAAAGTAGGTGACTCGTTTTGGCAAAGGAAATAATCACATCCTGTTGAGAACATTAATCATGAAGAATCATGTTAATTGGAAGTTACAGCATTGGTATTTGGCTCCCTAGAACTAATCTCTTAAAGATTCATCACAAAAGGTTTTTAAAAAACGATGGAAAACTGTTGCATGTTCTTAATTTGTTTGATAAAAACGTTGCCGGACGGAACCTCTTTGAAATTTCTCTACAATGAAATCATTTTGCTACAGTTTCCATGCTCATGAGACCTGCACTGGCTATGTACAATTATGGGCTATGTATGCGCGCAAAAATTCACCTCAATTTAATGTGGGCGATTACCAAGACTATATTACCAAAATTCATCTTGTGAAATTATTCCGTCGGAAGTGCTTTCATTTTAGGCAATACTGAAAACAAATTTTAATTAAATATCGTCATCATTTTGTTTAAAAAAATTTGCTGAAATATTAATATCATTCTTCACACATTTCATGATTTTTCATGTTTTCTGAATGCATAATAAAGTGACAAAATCCACACATATAGAGTATGCCAAAAAGTGCAACATTCAGAAAACAAATAATTAAATGAAATCCACCCCTTTTTACCCAATCCCAAAGCCCTAGATCCAGAAATACAATCAATTAAGTGAAAGGGTGTAAATTTTACTTGGGCCACTGTCACCTGGACATGCTGGATCTGGGTTATGTGTATATAACACAAATGTGTGCAATATCTTTAATTTACCTGAAATGGACTTATAAATTATTTTCTCACAAAAGTATTATTTCAGCACAAAATGCAACTCACCATGTGAATATCATTGAGATAAGAGATCATTAGATCATATTGTTATGTTATACATTTATTGAAAAGAAAAGAAAATGTTGATTAATAATAAATAATAATAATGAAACTTATAAAGCGCAATCTATCTAGAAACCTAATCCGAGGCGCTGGTGATAATGAAAAAGACACAAAGATATGGAACATTAGATAATCATGTGCATTCATTTACTTCCACAGCCATGACAGCATTCACACCCCTGATAAGGTTCCCAACACACAGAGAGGCCCAACGAGAATTTGACATGCTTCCGCAATTTTGCTCTAGTTTCCTTAAAAAAACATCGGAATTGACCGGGGAAATAGTTTCATGTAGCTAAGAAACTGTTCTACCTATGACATTACACCAGGTTTCCATCAAAGTGTTTTTTGCCTTTCAAAATTGTTTTGTCAATGTTGCACTTTTTTGGCACACTCTGTATAGACCGTTTCACACGATAAATGGCGATAAATCGCATCCATGTTTTAAAAAAATAGCAAATCCCAGTCGTGTGAAAGCTATCCTTGTAATTTTAAGTTTAAATTCTTTAAATACTTTTTTAACCATGACAAAAAACCTTCTATTTATCTTTTCAGAGTGTGCACTGACCTGTGTGAATAGTGGTACGCTGGATAATGGCACCTGTCATTGTGATTGTGATCCAAATCAAAACTGGAGTAGTAAAAACTGTAGTCGTAAGTAAAATAATACGGATTATTGTGTAACTGTTTCCCTAAAATAAACCAACAAATTATAGAACAAACAAACAACTATTTGACGCGTATATGTGCCAGCTGTTCGCCACCTGTTCTATTTAGCTGGGGGTATCCCCCCGTTGAGGGACGTTCGAAATTAAGTACGGTACTTCGTTGACTCAAGATCACTGTAAAAGGGATCACTGTAAGATGTGCTCAAAGCAAATATCAATGTTTGACCTTTCACCATTTTAGTGAGGTTATATCATTAGGAAACTAAACCACATCAATTGTATTATCGCAAAAAAGTCATTTTATCCGAACTCCTTTTGTCTCGATTTCAGAAAACCTAAGGTCCACTGAAGGAAAACAAAGGGTCCTCTTACATTTACACGAGCAACAACGCACATATTCCTGGTGTTAATTACACAACTTTTGGACAATACTTGCGTGATTTTGTTTACTAATGGCATGACTTTGCAAGGGAAACATCTGAGAAATGAGACGATTTTTTTTTAACATAGGAGAATCATTTGTTTTCCTCCAGTGCACCAGACTGCGTTATATCCTGTGAGAATGGAGGTACACTGGATAATGGCATTTGTGTTTGATAAGAATATCCCGACGTGCCATTTGTTGGAATCAGTCTAAATCTTGTCGACTTGATCCGATTCCTACATGGTTACTAAAGAGCTGTCTCGATGAACTTGCACCTGTTATCACCAAGATTATAAATTTGTCGTTCCGGCATGGTCGTTTTCCTGACGCACTAAAACTCCCCACTGATTAAGAAACACAATCTCGCAGCAGATAACTTAAAAAACTACAGACCAATAGCAAATCTCAAGTCCATTGAGCGGGCCGCAGCTTCACAGATTCAAGGCTATCTTGCCAGAAATAGCCTTTTCGGCCGAATGCAGTCTGCTTACCGGAAAAACCGTAGTGTTGAAACGGCTTTACTTCGTGTTTATGATGACCTGCTACTCGCTGCAGACAAAGTTCATGAATCATTTTTAGTTCTCCTTCACTATTCTGCAGCATTCGACACAGTTGATCACCTCGTGCTATTGCAGCGTCTACGTCATAGATACGGCATCCTCGGCTCCGCTTTAGACTGGTTCACTTCACATTTCAAGAATCGTCAACAATCAGTTGTTATCAATAAAGCTGCTTCTCCTCTTCGTCATGTCAGCACCGGGGTTCCCCAAGGCTCTATTTTGGGCCTCTTGTGCTTCGCACTCTACACAGCCCCACTGGAAGACATCATTTCTTCTTACGACATCAAGTGCATGTTGTATTGTACACATTGCCCACTATCCAATGACGATGGACGCAGCCTAATACTTGACCTGCGTAGCTCCTATACTGTATTGTACACAATGCCCACTATCCAATGACGATGGATGCAGCTTAATACTAGACCTGCGTAGCTCCTATACTGTATTATACACATTGCCCACTATCCAATGACAATGGATGCAGCCTAATACTAGACCTGCGTAGGTCCTATACTGTATTATGCACATTGCCCACTATACAATGACGATGGATGCAGCCTAATACTAGACCTGCGTAGCTCCTATACTGTATTGTACATTTTGCCCACTATCCAATGACGATGGATGCAGCCTAATACTAGACCTGCGTAGGTCCTTTACTGTATTATACACATTGGCCATTATCCAATGACAATGGAGACGTGCTAGATGGCGACTGTATAATTATGGTCATTAAATGCAGGCAATTACCAAGATTATATAACCAAAATTCATCATGTAAACTTATTCCGTCGGAAGTGCTTTTATATTAGACAATACTGGAAATCAAATTTTAATAAAAATATTGTCGAACATTTTCCGTTAATAAAGATTCCCAATTTCAGCCAAGTGTCAACCAAAAAAATGAGATGAAATATTAAATTTTAATTAAATATCGTCAAACATTTTGTCGACCAAAAAATTTGCTGAAATATTAATATCATTCTACACACATTTCATGATTGTTCTTGTATACTGAATGTATAATAGAGTGACGAAATCTCCACACATACAATAAACTAATCATGTTGTAAAAATGTTTGGTGAACTTCCAAATAATTATTGCAAACTCAACATGTGTGAACTATACGCAATAAAAACACTAATACGGCAACGATTTTGCGGAAGAGACGTGCTAAAATGCAATAAGACATTGCTCTTAATGGGGTCCATCATTTAAAGGTGTGTAGCCTAACTACTTGACATGAAACGTTGGCCCTAGACGCTATATATTGCATTAACAGTTTATCTCATGTAGTACACTTGGTCACACGATACAAAATACATTAATATTATAATGTACACTTTGTAATGAGTTGTGATTTACCGAACTAAAAGATCCATCCTTTACAAAATCGCACCATGTACGTCCAAGTGAAACCCAGTCTGCAGATTCCATTCAGGTTTGGTATCGTAACATTGGGCGTGAACCCTGACTCCCTAACATGCATTTTTATTTTTGGCTGCGAATTTCGATTTTTCGAAAAGCAAATAACTAATTAAATACATACTGATCACTTTTTAGTTAAATATCAAGGAGCTTCGAGTTTTTGTTTCCGCAGATGATAAGCGTGTCAATGCAATTTGATAATAATATAAACAATATTATTTTACATCCCTTGCCTTTATTTTCCAGAGTGTACGATGTCCTGTGATCATGGTCAACTCAATGATCAGACATGTCAGTGTGAATGTGAGGAAGGCTGGATTGGCAATTTATGCTCAATAGGTACGTACAAACTATGGGATGTACATTGCAAAAACTGACGTTGTCAAAACTATATGGTGTTTATGTTGGGCAGTTCACTCAATATGAACACCATGGAAGAATAAAGTTGACATCACTGGTGTTATTTGAATAAGCGATCATTTTGAGCCGAGAACAACTAATACAAGTGGGGGCATTTTTACAATGGTAAAATAACACTCTCAAAACAATAAAAACACAAAACAAAATTTTTATTGATCTTTTACTGATATAAAAGAATAAAACGATCACATATTTAACTGTTTGATTTAAATCCACGACAGTCCCCCTTTAAGGGAACAATGCACTTTGAGCTGAAATAATAACAATAACTGCCATTATTGTTGAATGTTTCCGTAGATAATAAGATTGTGGATACAATCGAATAGAATTTCATCAATAATAATGTACAACCCTGACTTTATTTCCAGGGTGTGAGCTATCCTGTGAGAATGGTGTGCTCAGTGATCAGAAATGTCAGTGTGATTGTTACGCCAGCTGGAGTGGTAATTTATGCGCAGGTACGTATAAACTGTGGGATATACACTGCAACAACTGGGAGAGTTAAAACTACCCAAGTGGTGTAGGCAGTTCGCTCAATATGAACACCGTGGAAGAATAACGTTGATATCACTGAAATAGAATCTCATACATGGTTTAAACCAATAATAATGTACAACCCTGACTTTACTTCCAGAGTGTGAGCTATCCTGTGAGAATGATGGTTCGCTCAATTATCAGACATGTCAGTGTGAATGTCTTGGAGGCTGGAGCGGCAATTTATGCGCAGGTACGTACAAACTATGAGATACCGGTATGCACTGCACAAACTGGGAGAGACACCAGTTCGCTCAATATCAACACCACTGAATACAGTTAACATGCATCACTGGTGTTATTTGACCAAGGAACATTTAAAGGGACAATATCGTCACGATCAAAACAGACATTCCACAGGGCATGGAATCGGTGTCCTAGTTTAAGATGAAGACTGACTGAAAATTACTGGCTCATTTATGCAGCAGCGACGATAATATGACCTAATCATGTGAGGTATTATTTTCAGTCATTGAGTTAATCTAAAACTAGCACTCCGATTCCATGCCCTGTTGATCGTGATGATCCTCTTAAACTATGTCACATTTACATTTCACATTAAAACTAAAGAACACCAATTGTTTTCTATATTGTCTAAATGTTACCCTGACAAATTATTCCTCCTAAAGTGCTTTCATTTTGGAGAAAATTTCTAAAATCGCCACTTTGTCCAACAGTTTCTCAATTTCAGTCGTGCCCATCAAATGAGCTGAAACAATAAATATTTTTTTCACACATTTCATGATCCTCAATGTATGATTCTATGATAATCAAAATCATGAATTTATCATTTGATAAATCAAAATTTGATTTGGTGAACTTGCAAAGAATGTTCACATACTAACTCAGAGTAAACTGCACAAACAAACAAATAAATATTTCAAATCGACAAATATTTGACGGAAAGACATGTTCAAAATAGATGTAATAGATGTAGCATAATACTTAACATGAGTAGATCCTATACACTGATCTCTATACTAACTGGATAGGAGATCGCGCCGATTGGCTGAAGCTCGTTGTTTGCCATCTTTGTTACCCCAAGAAAGAAGGCGCATGCTACCTGACCTTTTGGGGGAACTAACATGGCGGCCGGTTGCTTCAACTTTTTATAGGCCAATCAGCGCCCATCTCCTATCCAGTTAGTATAGAGAGTGTTCTATACTGTATTATACACAATGTTCAATATCTAATGAGAATGGAGGCTTGCTAGATAGCTACATATTGTCACTGATCAAAGTTAGAAAGGCATGGCCTGTTTCACTGAGTGACAAAAATGGTTACACATTCATAACAGAAGTAATACGAGTCTAAATTTCATCAAATTAAGTGACTCGTATTGTCAAAGGGAAAATCACATCGTTTTCACAACATAATTCAAGGAAAATGTTAAGGGATAAGGTACATCATTGAGAAATACGTTTTTAAGAAATAATAATTACATTTTTAAGAAAGAAGAAATTATTAATGTTTTTTTAATTGTAACTTTTTGAAAATCGACAGAATAATTCTAATTTCAGTATGATAGCAGCAATCTGGACGGAATCTTTTCTTAGAATGATTAATGACTGCATCATCTTAACACCAAGTATGCTTTAGATAATTATTTGTTAAGTTGATAATCTGGTCATTACCAATGTTGTACCTTCCCTTTAAGTCTCAATGCAATATTGTCGAGCTTATTGTATAATGACTTATGGGGTATTATTTACTGCATTTTGCAGATTGTGAACTAGAATGCGACTGTACCCGTTTTCTCCACGGGTCTGATTGTGAGTGTACACTTTGCATTAACGATGTACAGTGTTCAGGTAGGTCAAAACATGGTTTTCACTATTTTTAAAACGTATTCCTTCTCGAATACTGTGTGGAATAGTCCCAATACGGTATATATTTCCCCGTATGATGACAATGAAAGATCGTGAATTGTTTGTTAATCAAACAGGACTGATAGCCGAGAAAGGAAAAATGAATAATTTAATAACAAAAACCCCCAGTTCTTTTCAGAACTAATTACTACTCAATTGAGATTCTACATGGTGTCACCGCAATTAGTCTTACTTAAAAACCAGTAAAATGTATCAAACCTTCCATTGCTATCCTACGAAAAAACAATGAATGTGGCATACGGAATGTTCCATGCAGTTTACCGTAACGAGAAGGTGAGAACTAGTTTTATGCTTTGAAAATACTGAGAATCAGCAGAGAGTAATCCAAAGTTGTCACATAGGACTTTATAAATAGTGCCCACTCATGATTGTCCATTGACAAACTGCACATTAAATATAATGTGAAGCTTTATTTGCAGTTAAAGGGACAATATCATCACGATCAAAGCAGACTTTCAACAGGACATGGAATCGGTGTCCTAGTTTAAGATGAACACAGTGACTGGAAATGACTAGATAATTTACACAGCAGTAACGGTAATATTACCTTCATGTGGGGTATTATTTTCAGTCACTAAGTTAATCTAAAAACTAGCACTCCTATTCCATGCTCTGTTGATCCTGACTATAATTATTAACCGAGATGCGGTTACCTTCTGGCAGATAATTTCCTGTTTTTAAAAAAGAGTACTCTTTTCTAAATTTCGTATTAGAATGAATACGAACAATCTCAATGCATGTTCAATATTTTCTCGTTGAAGATACAACGTAATAAGCTGAAACATTCACTGATTGGTTGTTTGATAGATATCTTGATTCAAAGAGAACAAGAATACTCATGGAAGAATTTTGACAATATTATTATTATCCAATGTTGAGCCTTCCTTTTACTTTACATATATTACCGTATTGTTGATCCCTTCCCACTGCACCGTCCTATATCTACCATGTATGAGTATTGTGACGCGACAGAGGTAGACTTCGTGCGCCATGATTGCCAGCGAAGTTAGACAGCGTGTATAGCGTGCAGCAGCGAAGCTCCGCCTAGTGCGCGCTGATTGGCTAGGGCGAGTCACTGCGCTTATGACGTGCAGATGCGCACTGCGGATAGAGCTGGCGAGCGGCTATATAAGGCGCTGCTTTCTAGCGTATAAGGCAGGTGGCCTAAGCTGACAGAGTTGGCATGGCATGGCATGGCATGGCATGGCATGGCATGGCATGGCATGGCATGGCATGGCATGGCATGGCATGGCATGGCATGGCATGGCATGGCATGGCATGGCATGGCATGGCATGGCATGGCATGGCATGGCATGGCATGGCATGGCATGGCATGGCATGGCATGGCATGGCATGGCATAAGCTGGCATAGTTAGCATGATCTGATAGAGTTAACACGAGCTGACAGCATCGTAGTTGGCATCTACTGATGAACCGGTAAGACACCTTTAGCGTGTAAGCTGGTTATTACAAAACGCAAGTTAATAACTTAATTATACCCCAAGCCCTTCGCATAACATATATGTATATGAAAAATCTACCACTGACCATTTATTTATAGCAGAAATATAGTGTGGAATTACTCTAAGAAACTTGTTTCACGTCCGCAATGACTCAAGTGTGTCATGAACTAAAGGCATGATCCCTTTAACGTGTTTCTTCTCTCAAAATGTTGTACACGTTCGTCCCTAATAGTCCGCATTATGTCAGGACAATGGAAGAGCTTATTATTTTACCAGAGATCGTACGTTGGTAAACTTGGCCGGACAAGACCTTCCTGAATAAGGACACAAAGCATACGACCTTATAACATAATGGGCTTGGTATCATACACTTTGTCCAATCAATTTACCAGTTGGTCTGAATCCAAAATGTCATTTACAGACCAACCATGTGGAATGTTTATTGATACATTTATATGTGACACCACTGATCTAATAGCTTGACTTTAGCCATATTCTAATCTACAACCTTCTGAATGACCACACTACCACTCAGCCTACTGGGTTATTATACATGTATCACACGTGTCTGTCGTTATTTTACCGGCAATTTGTATATCAACGGACATTTGTTTCCATTTCCCTTTAGAAAGGTACGGAAGCGCATTGCTGCCAAATTGAAGGGTAAAAACATTTTTTTTAAGTCGTTCGAACGAGATAATAAGTCGTTACATAGTAAGTCGTTCGAACGAGATAATTAAGTCGTTCGAACGAGATAATAAGTCGTTCGAACGAGATAATTAAGACGAAATCGCACTTGATGGCTTAATGTGTCTAAAGCCGTGTTCGCATTGGACTTTTGTTGGTTAACCCATATCCGCCTAACCATGTAAACACACAAAATACTGTATGTGCCTAAGCCCCCCGCACAGAGATACATTGTTTTTGCACACAATCAGAAAGATTCTTTTTTTTAGAGAATATTACAATCACTGACACAGACACATAATATACTGATGGAAAGAGGAGAACATGCACTTTATTATGATGGCAGACTTGTCTAATTTCATATCTATAATTATGAAATACAGTCATCGGAAAAACGTAGTAAATTGGAATTGGACAAAAACACGGTATGGAAAATCACGTAGGTCGGCGTTTGTAGCGTTTTACATATCTACGGGTTATCACGTAGATCGGCGGATATGGGTTAAGTTTCAGCCACGTCTTGTCAACTTAACAATATTAAGTCCAATGCGGACGGACGGTAATCTTCCGCGACTGCTAACTTACCGCGACAAAATTGTCAAGTTAACAGGCCAAATCGAGTAGCGGTAAGTTAACAATGCTAACTTGACAGCGATGAAAAGTCCAATGCGGACAGGCTCGTTGCGGTAACTTAACAATGCGTTCACGTGACTTCCTGTGTATTGCTGTGAGTGACCTCTGACATCTGACTTTCGCGCGTAACTGTGTACAGCAAGCTGCAGTCCAGAGCTGTTCCCAGAGAGTTCCCGCGTAAGGTCAGAGCCGCTTCCGTAAAGGTCAATGGAGAGCGCCCTCTAAAGAGCGCCCTCTCGAGGTTTGCCTTGCCGAGCAGTTAAGTTACCGCGCCTCGAAATAATCCAAGTGCGGACATTGATAACTTAACAGGAAGGAATGTTGACAATCATCCGCGGTAAGTTACCGCAGAATTTAGTCCAATGCGAACACGGCTTAATAATTGGCCAAGGAATTTGAATACCCATACCCTTTTTACAGTTGCGAATGAGGGTAATGCCTGAAAGAATATCGAATGAGATCCCAGTATTTTATGTAAAAATCAAGCTGCAACGTAGTATTGAACGTATTTCCCCCGATATGTATTGGATGATAAATATTTTGAAGGTATTCAACAACCAATGAAAGTTAAAATGAAAGACACAGGTGATTTTTAAATGTGATCACTATTTATTAAATTTATTACAGAAACATTTATTACAGAAAATTCACGTTCCTTGTTCGCTTATTTGTGTTCGGTTCCTTTATATTTGAACCATTAAAACGATGTTCTTGTTAAAATAATTGTTTGCTTGTTTTCGTTTGTTTGTTTTGGTTGTCTGCAGTTTGTACAACTTATAGATAGCCCACAGCGGTGGATCAAGAACTTAGTGGGGGACACTTTTTCAAAAATCAAAAACTTTCGCCCCTTTAATATTTCTAAGTACTATTTATTTCACCAGTGGGCCCTTACAATTTATTATGAAACATTTCCACTGGGAAAAAATAGGCTTTGTGGTTTATATTAATTCAAACTAACATTGGGATATCACAAATTCATTATGATGGCGTTTCGGAGGAAGTTGTAGAGCTCAGCTGCCTCAGCTGTGTAATGATCTGACAGGAACTTTTACATGATAAATGAGTATTGAAACAGAAACTATTCTAGACTCTTCGCATGTATGCTTTCATGTTAGCTTCTCATATACGTGTGTACAATATGCTTTTGTAACGTGTACATCAATTACATCAACTGTGTGTTCTTAAATCAAGGATATTACATATCTCCTTTTTTTCAGAGAAGTTTGCTCCAATGTTTTAAATAAACAAAATATCAAAAGATAGTAAATTCTTTGTGTGTTCAATCTCCAGTTCTTTCTTTTCTGAGTCTTTGTTTTGTTTTGTTAACAAGTTAACTTTAAACTGTTTGGGTTTTACATGTACTGCTACTGAGTGATTGTTTTATCACTTTTTCTCATCATTCAACAGTTCAAAATAAAATAAAACTGTTGTTTTCCTTTAATTTTCTGGTAAACAGTATAATTTTCTCACTTTCACTCAGTTGAATGTTTTCTCAACTGTTTGTTTCATAGAATGTTCAAAAGGAAACAATGACATTTTACTTCAACTTTTCTCAGTAATTTTTTTTTTCCTTGTTTTTCATTTCAAATGCTGAAAATGTTTAGGCTTTTTTTTTTTTTTCGTTTTATTCAACATAGTCTTTTAAGTAAGCTGGTCGTTGTCGGTTTCTCTTCGGTCTGGAGTAGGTCTCAGGCATCTTCTGCGATGTTGAAGGAGTGTCTTGCATCTGTTGTGCCGAGTTGTCTGAAGATAGATTGTTGTCTTCTGGTTGATTGTCTGGGGTGGTTTGTAGAAGTAGATTCTCTCTCCAGTCATCTGGGTCTTGTGGGATGCTGTCTTGGTTTAGTAGTGTATCATCTGTGTTGTGTACCACAGCGTTGGCAAGTTTAAACCGACTTGCATCACGGTACACCTCTCGTTCGTCCGTGACTCTTCTGGCTGCTATGGATGAGTTGTCAATGCGGTATATGATGTAGAAAACTGGTTCGTATGCTGTGCTCCATTTGTTCTTCTTGGCTTGTTTGAGTAGTACATAGTCTCCAACTATGAAGTTGTGTTGCTTTGTGTTTCTGTTTTCAGCATTCAGCTTCAATTTCTCCTTGTACTGTTTGTCTCGCTCATTAATGATGGCATCTTTGGTGGTTGGGGAGTTGTTTCTTGTTTGGTGATCTAGTTTGGTTCTCACCGGTCTGTTCATCAGTGCTTCATACGGTGTGACATTGGTTGCTGGGTGTGGAGTTGATCTGTATCCGATCAGCATATCTTGGATTGTGCTCTTTCCCTGGAGTTGGGAAATCTGTTCGCTGCGATTCAACAACTTCATGAAGCTTTCGGCTTCACCATTAGCTCTGGCATGCTCTGGTGTCACTCGGTGGTGGTAAAATCCTTCTTGCTCTGCAAATTCTGCAAACTCTTTGGAGTTGAAGGGTGGTCCATTATCACTCTCTAGTTGTCTAGGTGTTCCATGAGTTGCAAACATCTCTTTCAATTTATCTCTTGTTGGTTTGAATGCGGTGGAGTAGGTTGTGCGAACTTCTGGATATCTCGTTCGTTTGTCGATTGCTACAAGATTGTAGTGACCATCAGGGTATGGTCCTCCGAAGTCTACAGCGATGACTTCCCATGGCTTCCCTGGAATGGTTGTCATCTTCACTGGTTGTTGCTTGTGGTCTTTAGTTGTCACCTGGCATTCATAGCATTGGCCTATGATTTGCTCAACCATGCTGTTCATCAAAGGAAACCAATATTTCTCTCTAAGCATCTGCTTTGTCTTAGTCATTCCTAGATGTCCTAAGCTGTGTGCTGCTTTGATGACTTTTCTCTGCAAGCTGATTGGGACTATGATTCGGTTTATTCTGAATATGAGATCGTCTACTCTGTAGAGCTCGTGTCTTATCATGTAGAAAGGTGTGATATCTGGATCCTTTCTGTAGTGTTCCCAGTCACCCTTGTAGATTCTTTGACTTAGTTTCTGGAGCTGGGGATCTTGTTGCGTCTCATCTCGAATACGGTCAATGATGACAGCATGATCAGCTTCTACAACTTGCTTAATCATCTTCTCTGTGTTGTCTGTGCCTGTTTCTGGCATAGGGTGTCTAGATAGGAAATCTAGTGGATCTGCTTCATCTTTGCCTGGCTCATAGATTACTTCGAAATCAACATCCTGCATGTTCATCACCCATTTCTCGATTCTAGGGGGTAACTTAGCAGTAGTCTTGTTGAACATGGGGATTAATGGTTTGTGTGCAGTGATTATCTTGAATCGTGGTGCACCCTGAAGATAGATATGAAATCTGTTCTTTGCCCACTGGATAGATAGTGCATCTTTCTCGGTCTGACTGTATCTCTTCTCTGCATCAGTCATTGTACGGCTGATGAAGTGTACTGGTTGGAGTCCTCTGGGAGTCTCCTGGAACAGTCCAGCGGATAATCCTTCGTGGTAGCTTGCCTCAGCTCGTACTACGATAGGTCGTCTGGGGTCAAAGTAGGCCATCGTGTCTTCATTTGTGATGCTTTCTTTGAGTTTCTCGAATGCTGCGTGTTCCACTGGTCCCCACTTAAACTTCGTGTCTTTATGAGTCAGCTCTCTCAGTGGTGCAGTTAATGATGAATATCTCGGGATGAACTTTGCGAGGTATCCAATCATACCCAGGAAACTTCTCACTGCCTCTTTTGATTCTGGTGGCTCACTCTCCTTTACGGCTCTGACTTTCTCTGGGGTTGGTTTCAATCCGTATTTGGTGAATTTATATCCGTAGAATTCAAGCTCATCAACACCAAATTGGCACTTGGCTACGTTGAAAGTGATGCCAAAGTCTGCAGCTCTTTGCAAGACTTGTTCTAGCGTCTTATTGTGTTCTTCTATGTTACGTCCTCCCAGGAGGATGTCATCACGTTGGTTTAGGCAGTTGGGAATGTCACCAAAGATTCTGTAGATCATCTCATCAAACAGATCTTGTGATGATTTTGCACCAAAAACTAATCTTCTTGGGCGCATGTTGCCCCATGGGGTACTGAAAGTAACAATTGCTCTTGATTCAGGGTCTAACAAGAGTTGATGGTAGCCCTGTTTCATGTCTAACTTGGAGAATACTTTGCATTCATTGAATTTGTACATTAAATCTTCAACTACTGGCCCTTGTGTGATTCTGTTTCTCTCCATGTACTTGTTCGCAATGCTCAAGTCAACGCTGGCTCTGATCATGTGTGGTTCAAGCTCGTCTCGTGCCGTTGTACCAAATTTTGGTTTCGGTTGAACAACAAGTGGTGAACACCATGTCACTGGTCGCCTTGGGGAACTTCTTCAAATATGCCTATCTTGAGGCATTGGTCCAGCCATTCGCGTAGTGGTTTCTGCAAATAGTATGCAACTGGTCTCGGCTTCTGTGCTACTGGTACTGCCTCTGGTTTCATACTGAACTTAGCAAAGATTTCTTTTCCCTGCTTTATGTCTTTGATTATGCCGATACCTTTGAAAACATGGCTGAATTTCTCCGTTATTTCCTTTATCTGATCTGGTGCTGTGGTGTTTTCAGTGACTGCTCTGACATTAGGGGTATTCTCTGGAATTCTTAAGTCATTAGCTTCTGTAAGAGAACCATCTGGGTCAAGTTGTATCATACCAAGCTCGATGAGGGTATTTTTGCTGATGAGAGGGGGTGAGATGATTCTGCCTCGGACAACAATGAATTTCGCTTCTGTCCCGCAGGTCTTGTTTCTGACTACGGTTTGAAATTCACCTTTCACTGGTAGGTCACTCTGCAAGGTGTGTAACTTGACGTGACTTGCTCTCAGCACCTGTGGCTTGTTCGATCTATTCTGTAGTGCTTTGTACTGGTGCTCGTCCATGATATTCACCTCCGCTCCGCTATCTGGTTCTATTCTGACATCAACATCGTCGAGTCGCACCGTCATCATGCTTTCGATGTTATCTGTGTGTGCGATTCGTCGGACTTGTTTCAAGTGTTTGACGGCTTGGTCAAAGAAATCATCATCTGAAGAAGTCTGGTTTTCTTCTTCTCCTGTGGTCGTTTTCTTCACCTGACTCTTTTTGTACTTTGATTTACCATACTTCTGACTGGTAGTGGATTGTCGAGGGGCTTTGGTTTGATTTGTCTGACCAGCTCTGCATACGCTGGCGAAATGGTTCCATCTCTGGCATTTGTTGCATTTCTTGCCATAGGCTGGGCAATCTTTCCCTTTGCTGTGCACGCCTGTCAGTCCACAATAGTTGCATGGTGGTGATTTGTCAGATTTATACTTTCTGTCTGCTGGTTTTCTTGTGTACCTTTGCTGTTTCTGAACCTTGGCTACACTGCTAGCTTCATCTGGGGATTTCATTTTGCTTATCTGCAGTAATGTATCCTCTATTTGTGCAGCCTCTGTTAGCATTTGTGTTAATGACCACTTCTTATTGATTGCTTTCTGGATCAATATTTTGCTATCAATTGTCTGGATAAGATGCTGAAGGATTCTGTCATCACAGGTTTCTCCAAATTCACACTCATTGGCTTTCTCTCTCAACCTAGCTGAATATGCTGCAGTTGTTTCACCAGCATTAGGTTTCATCTTTAGGAACAAATATCTGGCATGATGTTTATTCTTTTGGGGTGTGAAGTATTCATTGAGCTTTGTCTTTAGCTTGTCATACTCATTCAATTCTGCTGTGGGATTTGGTAGACTTTTCTTTCCCACCATAGATGATCAAAGCATCTTTCTTGTCCACAGGTTCAGTTATTCTGAAGTATCTGAATTCCCGTTCAATTCCTTCTATCCATTCTTCCCATGCTTTCCCAGTGGTTATTTGGTCATCGGGGTGTACGAAGGGTTGTGTCTTCAGATTTCTTGTCTCAGTGACAACGGTTACTGCTATAGGATGGTCACCCATGCTTATACAGTATGCATACAACGTTACGTTAAACAAGTGTACTGACTAACGATCACTGATATTTCTAGCTCCGTCTTTTCCGAGCCGACTATTTCCCGTTTTGCTCTAGAAAATACAGCTTATCTTGACAAGAGATTGCTTACCAGTCGTCAGTAACTCTTTGACTGTTCATCCTCGTCGCCAATGTAATGATCTGACAGGAACTTTGACATGATAAATGAGTATTGACACAGAAACTATTCTAGACGATTCGCATGTATGCTTTCATGTTAGCTTCTCATATACGTGTGTACAATATGCTTTTGTAAGGTGTACATCAATTACATCAACTGTGTGTTCTTAAATCAAGAATATTACAAGCTGGATAAGACGGCTTGTTCCAGCCAGACTCTTCCATCAGAAGACAACACAAATAAAACAGTTTTATCGCATGGGTAGCAGCTTTTGGAGGTACGTTCATCTCGACACAGACGAATCTCACCGTCGGTGATTCTGCACAAGTGGTTCTGTGCTCCATGGAGGTGTGGAAGGATGAGCGAGGTCTACCACTTGGATTCATCCGATTCCGATAGGGACGAATACGATGAGTATTCCATAACAGAAGACTTCGTCAAGGTTATCCTGATGAGAAAGAGTGTTATGCAAAGACAATGTTAAAATCATGCTTTTAATTTAACGCTCTTTGAACACATGCATTTTAAGTTTGTGTATGGGGCACAATGTAACAATTTCAGGCGCGACCAACCCTTACTTTTACTGGGAGTTCGTCGGCTGGAATTTTTAATTAAGACCTTTCTTTACATACGTTTTGAAAAACCCAACGCATTTGACGTTTTTTTATGATAATACATTAACCAACATTATGCAAAACGAAAAAGGGCAGATCAGCGACCACATTTGTGAGAGAGGGAGAATCGTCGAGAGACGACTCACCTTGTTATGACCGTCTTCAATATTTTCATCTAAGTTCAAGTAATATCATGTGAAATGATTCCCATAGCTTGGGAAAACGATTATTTTATAGCTGTATCCCCTGGTTGGGATGTCTTGTCCTGCATCATGTACACTTTTGCTTGTATACACACGGGTCAATCGTGGGAGGGGAAAAGGGTAGCACGTTCCATGTTTTTCTCGCAATTTGTACAAATTTCCAATAACGTTTTGTTATCCTCCCTTTTTTGGCAGTGTGTTCCCCTTTTCATCGTGGCCCCACATTTTACGAGAGTAATTCCATAAAAGGAATGGAGGCCCCGATGGTATTGCACCACGGTGATTTTGCATGAAATCAAGATGAAGGTTTTAATAATGATACTGCCATTCGCTGGGGGAGATTCAAGTCGGGATTATAAACTAAGTTCACATGTAAGGTATATTCCTCACCTGTATCATCTCTAGAAAGCAGAATTGTATCAGATTCTAACATTGGGCCAAAACTTGCTGCCGAAATACCTAGTGACAACAATAAATCCAACTGCAGCACTGACAATGGATGCATAAATGAGGGCATTAATGAGAGCTTTTATCTGGAACCAATCTGCCAGGATTTTGTGTTAAAACAAATTCAGGGTCTCGCGACCAATAAGGCCACAGGTTGTGATAACTGCCCAGCCAGTCTGATTAAATTAGCTGCTCCAGTCATTGTTCACCAACTTACGTGCCTGATTAATCGCTCCATCACAACAGGCACATTCCCTCAAAAGTGGAAGAAGGCCAAAGTGACACCTATTCACAAGGAAGGTGACGTAAGTGAACCTAGTAATTATAGGCCAATATCTGTCTTGCCCATTTTCTCTAAAATCCTGGAGAGAGCCGTCTTCGATCAGCTTTATAAGTATATGAATCTCAATCAATTCCTCAATCAATATCAATCAGTATTTAGACCATTACATTCCACTTCGACAGCCTTAATCAACATTACTGATGACTGGCTCAACAGTTTTGATAATGGCGAAATTACAGGTGTTGTTATGCTTGATCTGAAAAAGGCATTCGACACAGTCGATCTGGATATCCTAATTCACAAACTCAAGCTATATGGTGTTGACAGAAAGGGTATCAAATGGTTCACTAGCTATCTACAGGATCGTTCCCACTTCACATCAATTCAAGGGAACAGTTCAACCTCTATCCCAATACGCTGTGGGATACCACAGGGGTCTATTATTGGCCCCCTCCTGTTTATTATATACATTAATGACCTTCCTAACAATGTTTCCAACTGCAAGGTCAGTATGTATGCAGATGACACAGCCCTATATTATGCAAGCAAAGATATAAACGAGCTTGTCAAGGTAATTAATGACGACCTTATTAATGTCACAGCTTGGTTGAACAAAAATAAACTTAGTCTTAATGTTAACAAGACGGAAGTCATTTTGTTGGGTACCAAATCGAGACTTCGTAACTTGCCACACAATGATATTAATATTAACATTAATGGGACGCCACTCAGTAGGGTGAAGAAATGTAAACATCTTGGAGTCATTGTAGACGAAAATCTTTCTTGGAGCGATCACATTGATCATGTGCGAAAAAAAGCTCTGTCGGGAATGCACGTCATTAGGAAAGTCAAAAACATCATCCCACAGAGTACCCGCAACCTATTGTACAATGCCATTGTTTCCTCGCATTTTGACTACTGTGACGTAGTGTGGGGTAACTGTGGGGTTACACTTCAAGAAAAGCTACAAAAGCTCCAAAACAGAAGCGCCCGCATTATTAGAAATGTCGACTGGAGTGTTCAAAGTAGTGTTATCTAAAAGAGCTTAATTGGATTTCTCTCAATGCAAAAAGACGCCAGCACGATGCCATCATGATGTACAAAATTATCAATAATCATGTGCCACAATATTTGACAAACAAATGTAACATTGTCAACTCGAGCTATGCATCGAGGAGAAGTAATATGTCTGTTTCCATCCCAATGCCTAAAACAGAGTCCCTAAAACGAAGTTTTAGTTACAGAGGTGCAACTACTTGGAACTCCATACAAGCCAATATTCAAAATGCTCCCAGTGTGCAATGTTTTAAAAAGAATATATATGTATGCATCTAATTATTCCCATGTTGACAATGTTCTTTATCAATGTACTTACTGCCTCTGCTTAATGTTCAGTTTTTATTTCATCTTACAAAGTACAGTCTATTTTTTATATTTTTAAATAAATAATTGATATATTATATATCTATATATATATATATATATTTCTCATTTGTAATTTATTTAACTTTTAATTTTATGTTTTCTGTGTATAGTTAAATCATATTCATTTTACAGTAATTACTTAAATATAACTTACTTATCCTCTTGTTTGGTTTTTAATTCTATTTTATTTTTACTGTATTCTTGTGCTTGTAGTTCCGTTTTATCCACCTGGCTTATAATTTATTTTACTTCTTTAAAATCTATTCTTGCTTTTTGGACACCGACTTTATGTTTTTGTTTGTTTTAAGATTATTTATAACTTGATGACTTAAATTATTTATTCTACTTTATATAATGTTCAAATTTTACCAGACGTTTTTATGCAACACGGCCCCTTGAAAAACAACCTTGGTTGAATGGGTTACCGTGTATAAATAAGTTTAAATAAATAAACAAGGAAGTCACCTGTGAAGCTACCATCGTCTTTGAGGGTTTGGAAGAGATTCATCCAGAATTGGCCACACTGTTTGCGTAAAAATAAAAACCACCACTCAATTCTCTGATTATGGTTGCTCGATCCGTACCGAAAACTGCGGTGAGCCAATTCGTCGGGGTGATCATATCTCAAGAACGTGTGCATTTGTTCGATATATGCATTTTCTGTCCCTCGGTCTGCTCGCATGATTTTCGGGCAACCCTTCCTGTAATGTAATAGTTGGCCACACTTTTTGAATTACTGTTAGTAGTGTACGCCTCCATCCAGATTATTTGCCTGGAAAATCCATCCACAGCACCGTTTATACAGATCCCATACGGTTTTAGTTTATCGTATGAGTCTGCATGCCACATGTAATCAGGTCCAGAATTCCGGTATGTCCTCCTCCTTAATCGATTACGTTTTCTTAACACAAGTCCTTCAGGATCAATGATATGAAGCAATAACCTCACGGTGTTTTGGCTAACAACCAGTCCATTTTGAGTACATTTTAAGTGCATCATTTTATATCCATGAAGCTGTCCATACGTATCCATCTCTGCCATCAAGAAAAGCGCCACGTCCAAAACATCCGACTGATTCTTCCTCCGAAATAATTGCGCTCTCGACAGAATCCGTCTCAGACTCCGGAGACTTATTACTATTCCATTTAGTTGAGCCAAGCAGTGTAGTATTTCACGATGACTTAAACCCAATCGAAAGTAGAATTTCATAAGTGTCACCAATTGCCCCATAACTAAACTCGATGAGTACAACATGAATTGAAAGCATGTATCGAGTTGTTTGAAGTTATCTTGTTCGAACGACTTAGTATCTCGTTCGAACGACTTACTATGTCGTTCGAACGACTTAGTATGTCGTTCGAACGACTTACTATGTCGTTCGAACGACTTACTATGTCGTTCGAATGACTTAGTATCTCGTTCGAACGACTTATTATCTCGTTCGAACGACTTACTATGTCGTTCGAACGACTTAGTATCTCGTTCGAACGACTTACTATGTCGTTCGAACGACTTATTATCTCGTTCGAATGACTTACTATGTCGTTCGAACGACTTTAAAAAAAATTACCCTTCAATTGGCAGCAATGCGCTTCCGTATTATCGGGACCAATCATGGTGCGGTAATTACAATGTTTACAACATGTTTAATTCTATTCACCATCTGAGTCCCTATATCCATTCATCAATAAATGCACTTACTAGTAATACATCTTATTATTATCTGTCATTAGATTACAAACATGAAGACTGTCAGTCCTACTATGAAGCTGGTAACAAAGTGAGTGGTGTCTACACCATCTATCCTCAACCTGACGTGTATCCAGACGGCTTGAAGGTCTACTGTTATATGTCACCGTCCCGTGGCTATATCGTAAGTTCACGTTTGTCTACCATTACCACATGCAGATTGAATCCCAAACATGGGACTAGTTAATTCAAAGGCGGTGGAGGTGGGGGAGGTGAATGAGAATAAGGAGCGATGAGTGGACTCGATGAAACCTTATCTTGCCCGGTCCCAATGATTTTAAAGGTTTGCTGTATTCATAAACCCAGATTCAAATGTAATTTAAACAATGTTGGTCGGATGGTCATATTTTGGAATAAAAACATTTTACGTCTTCGATTTGAATATTTGAATGAATGTATAATACAATTTGAGCTGAGAGATAGAGACCATTATAATGCTTTTGATATGACGTCATCTCATCGGTAAAAATAATTATTAAATTGTGTGCACTATGTAATGGCAGCTGCACTCAAATGCAGCGTTTGTGACGTCACAAGCGTTCTATACTTTTGAAGTAGTGGGGTTTACACTAAATGCAACACGACCGAATTCTGTCGATGACGTGCACAACTAATTCTTGCTGTTGAAAACACAGCAAAAACATTCCGCGTTTTTAAGAATATGTTTTGGAGAAACAAAATACCAAAATTTGTATTTCAGCAAACTTCATGGGATCCATACCTACTTGACATGGCACCCATGAGAGTGTGTTTGTTTATTCAAATATTGGCGCGATTATGCCACTACGGGTTAGTCAGCCACTACGGGTTAGTCAGCGATGTAATTACAGTGATTCTATACGGACAAGATAATTATATTAAATTATAGCTTTTTGGGGCTGGCGCTGCCCATTTTACGTCTTTGATTTGAATAATTATTTTGTATTTACAAATAATGCAAGTGGAGTTAGTCAGGAAAAACCTCAGACCACAACATTGTGCTGACGTCATCAGCAAAACGATCAGGGAATTGAAGCAGACGGATTAATGGGGCACGATCAACAGGGCATGGAATCGGAGTGCCAGCTTTAGATTAACTCGGTGATGGAAAATAATAACCCACATGATAAGGTCATATTACCGTTGCTGATGTATGAATGACTTAGTAATTTCACTGTGTTCATCTTTAACTAGGATACCGATTCCATGCCCTGTTGAAAGCTACTCTGATCGTGACAATAACACAAAGGCAACACGACTGAATTCTGTATACAACTTTTACTGGTGAAAAAAAACAGCGAAAAAATCACCTTCTCTTCAATTACAAATATGGAAGAAATACAAAATACAAAGATGTTCTTATCACGGCACCCATGAGGGCGTGTTTGTTTATTCAAATCTGGGTGCGGTCATGCCACTATGGTGACTGATTACAAGCAGCCACTCATAACAACTCTCCAGTTTTTGTGCTAAGTAAGTGTTTTGTAGCTACAAGTTTGTCTTAATTTTTATACTAGTGGATTTCTTATTACACCTGGAATCTACTGGACGTTTTATGTGAGTATGTGTACATTTGTTTTCTTATAATAAGTGAAAAACTGTTGTTTTTTTGTCTGTCTGTGCAGACATTTTTTACTGTTGAGTGTATACACATTTTGGATCTTCATTTAATTTGTGCAGTCAACTCTGATTTAGATTATAACCTGTAGCTAGAGATTATAACCCGTAGCTTGACCACAAGCCTTTTGTTTGGATCAACAACTTTGTGATCAGACAATGGAGGTCTACATCCTGTTTATTCTACTCCTGCTATCCAGACCATTGTGTCTCAATAGGCCGTATTCATAAAAATAAGTAATTGCTTTTACTAAAGTAACAACCCCCTTTTACTAACCTTTTACTTAAATGTGTATTCATAGAAATAAGCAATGACTTTCAAGTAAAAACTACACATTTTAAGCATTAGTAATTGCTTTTTACTTATAAGTAAATGCTAGAGAAATTAGCACCTACTTCAACTTGTATTCATAAAAATGACCTTCGACTAGCATTTACTAGTGATTGTACAAGCACCTAATTTTTGGCTTGCTGTTCAGCCAATACAGACATATCACATTTTCTGCCATGTTTTTACGTCCAAGACCACAACCTAAGGTGTATAACATCAGGCTTAATCGTTATGAAGTCAACCCTACCACTTACAGAACTTTATTTAGGTTTGACAACGAAAATGTGGAATGGCTTGCAAACACCTTCATACCACCAAATACCGAGACTCGTGGATGGTACTGTAGTACAATAGCAACTACTTGAGAACTTACTAGCCGTGGCAAGTAACAACTGTAATCATTTAGCAAATGGTTATGAATAAGATTTTTAGCAATTGCTTAGACTAGACCTTTTACTTACCTAGCTGTTGCTTTTACTTATAGCATTTACTAGTAAGTAATTACTTATTTTTATGAATACGGCCTAATGACTCATCAGTAGATGGCTACAAGATGCAACCTACAGATTGTTCAACTAAAATCCGCCATCTTAAATTCTTGAGACGTCCTATATCATACTATGATAATTCATCTGCCACCTTTCACCTGGAACTCTTAATTTCTGGTGACATAAACCCAAACCCTGGACCTGAAACACTGATCAACACACCCACAAACGCCACGATCAGCTCCATAAAATTTCCTACAGCCGCAATGAACTACTCAATCTTCGCAATGCTCCATGTACTGATGTAGCTTTATCTTATTCATCATTGAGTCAATTGAACTGTCTTGGAATACTTGCTAATCAACCCCAAACATACCGCCGCACACATAGAGGTAAAAAAGCAGGTCGCCGTAGAATGGACAGACTTACACAACTTGCACTCCAGCCTTACCAACCCCCAGCAGTGAACTCAACCACATCAACAAGCGACATTGGCATAAGATCAACTCCAAATGTTCACGATGAGTCTAAACTTCAGCTCTGTGTCTTAAATACTCAATCCATATGTAACAAATCGGATGAATTTGTTGACTTTGTACTTCAAAACAATTTGGATCTTGTTGCCATAACCGAGACATGGTTTAAACCTGATGATGATTTGCTACCCCGTGAGTGTACTCCTGCTGGCTACTCTCTCCATCCCCAGACCAATAAAGACCGGTGGAGGGGTTGCACTACTCTTTAGGTCCAGTTTATCTGTCAGCATGAAAAGTGTTAACATTGACTACCTAACATTTGAATCTCTGCATGCTGAGGTAACGTGCAACTCTAGATCTGTTCGCCTTGTTAATATTTATCGACCAGAAAGGGATGTTGATGGTAAACATGTAAACTTCTCCAGTTTTCTGCAGGAATTTGACAAATTAATTGTCGATTATCTCTTACACCCATCTGACATTATTTTAACCGGCGATTTTAACATTCATATGGACATAATTTCAAACAATTATGCAAATCAGTTTAAAGATCTGCTCTCTGCTCATGGACTTATACAGCACATCACAGCACCCACTCATCGGTATGGTCACTGTCTTGACCTCATGATAACGCGTGAAAATACTTCACCTCTTATCACGAATATAACTATTCATCCTGGATTATCTGATCATTATGCAATCATGGTAAATTTGAACCTTAAAAAACCTCCCATACCTACCATTTCTGTAACTACTCGCCACTGGAAAAAAGTAAATATTAAAGATTTATGTCATGATGTTGAATCTCAACTGGAAAATGTAAACCTTGAAGATGGTGGGCTGGATTCTTGTGTCAGTCTATTTGAATCTACTATCCGTAACATCTTGGATGATCATGCTCGAACTGTTAAACTCGAACTGTTAAACTACAATCTGAATCCCCCTGGTTCAATGATGATATCCGTGCTGCAAGGAAAATCCGCCGTCAACTTGAGCGAAGATGGCGTGACAATGGGAAACTTGGAGTACGTCGGCAAGAATACTGTAACCAACGTGATATTGTGAAGAACATGATTAACCAGGCAAAAATAACTCACTACTCATCTCTTGTGAAAGATAGCTCTGGTGATCAGAAAAAAAACTCTTTAACATTGTTGAAAAGCTGCTTCATAAACCCAAAGCTCCAGTGCTTCCATCTACACACTCCGACCAGGACCTCGCAAATGCTTTTTCAAACTTGTTTGTCACAAAAATTGAGAATATCCGCCGTTCTTTTCCCATTCTATCACAAACACCAACACGCAAGGATCCACAATGTAGACTGTCCATGTTTGAGCCTACTAGTGTTACGGAGATCAAGAAAATCATCATGAAATCACCATCAAAATCATGTGAACTTGATCCAGTACCAACTTCGCTAATAAAACAAAATATTGATGTGTTTGCTAAGTATATCACAATTATTGTAAACAGATCTCTTTCTTCCGGTTGTTTCCCTAATAGCCAGAAGGTTGCTCATGTTAAACCACTCCTAAAGAAACCCAATTTGGACAAGGAGGAAGTTTTCAAAAATTACCGACCAGTAGCGAATTTAAAGTACCTTGGAAAAACAATCGAGCGAGTTGTTTCATCACGGATCTCTGATCATGTTCGTGCTAATAACCTGTCGGACACATTTCAGTCAGCCTACAAACCATTTCATGGAACGGAAACTGCTCTTCTTCGCGTCAACAATGACATTTTATCTGCCATGGATGAGGGGAAAATCACTGCATTAGTTTTGTTAGACTTAAGCGCCGCTTTTGACACGGTCGATCATAAAATCCTTCTCTCCCGCCTTCAATATCATCTTGGAATACATGACACAGCCCTGGATTGGTGTAAGTCCTACCTGTTAAATAGGCCTCAGCATGTTTGTATTGGTAACGCTATCTCCGAGCCTGTTATTCTTGACTATTCTGTACCCCAAGGCTCTATGCTCGGCCCACAGCGGTTTACTGTTTATACCTTTCCAGTTCGTGATATCATTTTGAAGTATAATTTAAATTACCATGTTTACGCTGATGACACGCAGCTTTACATTACTTTTAAATCTTCTCAAGAACCTGCTGATTCCTGCATTAAAACACTGGAGAAATGTATTCAAGAGATTCGAAGTTGGATGAGACAAAATTTCCTGAAATTGAACGATGAAAAAACAGAATTTGTTCTATTTGGATCACGTCAGCAATTGTCTAAAGTTTCTCTTCCATGTATTACAATTGGTGACTCGCAGATAACCCCCTCATTACATGCACGTAATTTGGGTGTTATATTTGACTCGACAATGACTTTAAAACCACATATCTCCAACATTGTTCGCATATCATCATTTCACATCAGAAATATAAGCCGAATTAGGAAATACTTGAATAAAAGTGCTGCTGAACAAATTATACATGCGTTTGTCACATCAAGGCTCGATAACGGCAATGCTCTCCTTTACGGTCTCCCGCAGAATCAAATATCTCGTCTTCAGCACATACAAAACACAGCAGCTCGTGTTGTGACTTTGTCCAGAAAGTCATGCCATATCACGCCAATCTTGAAAGAACTGCACTGGCTTCCTGTTTCACAGAGAATTGTTTTTAAACTTATGCTAATTGTTCACAAATCTTTCAATAACATTGCTCCAATTTATATTTCTGAACTGCTTAAAGTCTACACTCCATCACGCAAGTTGCGCTCCAGCAACATGTCACTCCTAAAGGCCCTGTCACAAGAAACCGAATTGCAAGAACGTTCGTAAACCTTATTGAAAAATTAATATTTTTCTAGTACGGTGGAGAACGGACATAAAATGCAATTCATAAACTGTCTCATACCGCCCCAGTACCGTTCTGTTTCCGTACCAGTACCGTATACAGCATAAAATGGTCAATTTTATCCAGAATTTAGCAATTTTGTCCGAGCCGAGACAGTACTGTTGACGAATTCACCGTTGCTAAACCTAACCATTACCGTTCTAAGACCGTTCTAAGACCGAACACACGAATCAATACCGTTCTATAAACTGTTGCGCACCGCACATAACTTACCAAAACCTTACCAACACCTTACCAATACCGAACGCATACCGACCGGCAACCGTCGGAAACGGGTGGCTAGCGAGTGTATAAATAAGCGTCTCCGTTCAAATTAAAATCTTTACAGTTCCGGATATCGACGAGAACACTACGAGAACACTACTAAATCATTCTCCAGATTCAAGATGGGCAAAAGAGGACGCGGTGATGGTGACCGTGGTGCTGCTAGTCGTGGTGCCGGTGGTCGTGGCGTTGGTGGTCGTTGTGAATCTCCTGCCCCTGAAGCTGCAGATGTAATAACAGCTGATGTCCACGATGTCCTCCCTCCCCGTGGTGGTCGTCGTGCTGGTCGTGGTGCTGCTGCTCGTGGTAGAGGTCGTGTTATTGCTGCTCGTGGTCGTGGTAGGGGTGCTGTTGGCCATGATGAGCCTGCCATTCACGGGGGGACTAGCAGCAGCAGTTCTCCAGCAAGAGAAGAGGAGGTGCAGGCTGAAGCTGATTTGGAGGTTGAGGATGAGGCTGAGCCAGCTGCTTCACAGTCCAAGAGCACGAAGAGGAAGGCTAAAATCAGCTACCAGGTGAAGGCTAATGATGAGACGAAGCTGATTGAGTGGATCGAAGGCGAGGAGTTTTTGTGGAACCATCTCAATTCCAATTATAAGAATACCCAGATGAAAGCTGCCAGGTGGGAGGAGAAGGGACAGGAGTTGGGCTACACTGGAACTCATTTGAAGGGCTGGTGGTCGCAGATGAGGGATATGTGGACAAAAATTTGATCATATTTATACTACATGTGTGTCATGCACGGATTGTTCGGAGAACGGTCGTGATTAGTGCGTGATAGACGGTAGATACACGGTAGTTATAAGTTTACGACGTTGTAAGGAACGGAGCGAACGGGGAAGGTAAGGTGAAGTGCGGTATCGGCTCTGTATCAGAACGCTATCCAATCGTTCGTGATCCGGTACTGGTACGCTGATATCAAACCTTGCCGTATCAGTAACGGCTTATAAACGGCAAAAGAGATCCAATACCGAGCTGATAGCGTGCAAGTAACGACCCGTTAACGTGCTCCAATTCGGTGGCAATTTTTGAACATGTTTAAAAAAAAAATTCAGCAATTCCGTGCTGTCCTTATAACCCCGAGACAGCCAGTGTCAATAACTTATCAGTAACGACAGAGAAACGACCACTTACCGATCACTCCTTATCAATACCGATTCCACATAAATCAGTACGGTTTACGAACGTTCTTGCAATTCGGTTTCTTGTGACAGGGCCTTTAAGGAACCAACTTCAAAACGGAACTGGGGTGATAGGTCGTTTTCTGTCGCAGCTCCAAGACTCTGGAATCATCTTCCAACTAAACTCAAATCTTGTCATAGTATAACCAGATTGAAGTCGATGCTTAAAACTCATCTTATGTCACAACTCTTCAAAGATGATGTATATTTGTAATTGCATTGTAGGTACATGTATCTCGGTACATAATTTTAATTTTTTTTCCCCTATGCTATCATTGTATATTGTTTGTATTCATGTTTTTTCTTTGTTTCCGCGCCTTGAGCGCCCAGCAGGGTGGATATGTGCGCGCTATAAATCTTTATTGTTGTTGTTGTTGTTGTTGTTGTTGTTGTTGTTGTTGTTGTTGTTGTTGTTGTTGTTGTTGTTGTTATTATTATTTATTATTTATTATTGTTATTGTTGTTATTTATTGTTGTTATTGTTATTGTTATTTATTGTTATTATTGTTATTATTATTTATTTATTGTTATTGTTATTTATTGTTATTATTTATTATTGTTATTTATTTATTGTTATTTATTATTTATTATTGTTATTATTATTATTATTATTGTTATTATTATTATTATTGTTATTATTATTTATTATTATTATTATTTATTTATTATTATTATTTATTTATTTATTATTATTATTATTATTATTATTATTTATTTGTTATTGTTATTATTGTTATTTATTATTATTTATTATTATTTATTGTTATTATTGTTATTATTTATTATTTATTATTGTTATTTATTGTTATTGTTATTTATTTATTTATTATTTATTTATTTATTTATTGTTATTTATTATTTATTTTATTTATTTATTGTTATTTATTTATTATTGTTGTTATTTATTGTTATTTATTGTTATTGTTGTTGTTGTTACTACTACTATGGGTTATAGTCGGCGTCTCAGCGAAGTGATTGTAATGATTCTACAGACAAGAAAATGGTATGATACCAGAAATAATATAGCAAAACAAAAAACGACAAAGAAAGAAAACAAATAAGGATCAGACGAGTGATCGTTCGTCTCACTAGAATTGTTGGCACTAAATCTAAAAAGCTATTCCATTCAATAAAACATTCAAGTTAAATTTCAATACTATCAATGATGTAAAATTATGTTTACAACAACATACCAAATAAAAGCAATAATGTACGCGTAACTTATAAGACTATGTAAACAAAGTAAAGACAATAAATATGAAAGACTTTAATTTAATCCCCACCACTTATAATAGGCCTATACAAAGTGGCATAGTATGTACGCATTAGAGTACAACAGTTTGAAGACAAACCAGGGGAATTCATCCGCGTGTAAACTATATAGTGATCTCAACATTGCCTTATCACTGGAATAAAAATCTGCCTATTGATCAGTGTTGGAACAAAGGCTTTGATCCTCAAGGTCAAGGCCAAGGCCAAGGCTTAACCATCAAGGCCAAGGCTTAACCCTCAAGGCCAAGGCCCTCTAGTATAAAATTACTACTAATATAAAACATGTCACATCATAACGAATCGCTTATAGTAAGAATACAAACTTCACGTACAAATTTATGACTGAGTAGAAGTTCAGGTCTTCGTGGATACCATTTAAATATAACAAAAAGAATGGTTTGCTTCCATACTGATGCACATTATTCTAAACCGAGTATAACAAAAGCTGGGGATCTAAGAACGGCTGTTTTTAACTGATGTTACCTCGTTATTATGTAACATGGAATTAATTTTATTTTCTGGGCCATCATGGTTAGAAATATTAGCATTACCTAAAACAGACCAGACTATATCACCCAGAATTTGTCAAAAATCATGGACCAAAATCCACTGAATGGCTTTGAGATTACTTCAGCACCTGTATCAAAGTTCAGAAAATCCCAAAAATATGGAGACATGCTAAAGTAATGGGAATTCTAAAACCGGACAAGGCCGCCGAAGACCCGGGCAGCTACCGTCCAATAAGCCTACTGTGCATAATATACAATCGTATCCAACCCATTGTGGATCCTCAACTCCCACCTGAGCAGGCCGTCTTCCGTACAGGACGCTGTACAACAGACCAAGTAACACTCCTCACAGAAGACAACTTCCAAAAAGGTCTCAAGAACGGTGCTGTACTGGTCGATCTATCAGCAGCATATGACACGGTATGGCATAAAGGTCTTGCCCTAAAACTACACAAAATCATACCTGATAATACCTTAGTAAACTTTCTCATGACAATGATCACCTGCAGAAGCTTTACAATGACGGTTGGCGAAGAAACCAGTAAAAAAATGCTTCCTGAAAAACGGGATCAGGCAGGGCTCAGTGCTCGCACCGATTTAATTCAACATTTACACTGCTGACCTACCAACCACTGTCTCAAATAAATATATCTACGCAGATGACAAAGCACTCCCAACCTCTGCCAAAAACTTTAACAAGCTTGAAACAACACTTGGCACCGATATGGAATCCTTAAGCCGTTACTTCAAAAACTGGAGACTCCGACTATCACCAAAACTGTTTAGCAACTAGACTGGCTAACTACAAAATCAAAGTCGTTTGCAATGGCACAACCATCCCGTATGATGATTTCCCCAAGTATCTTGGTGTTACTTTGGACAGATCTCTAACATACAAAAGCTATCTCACACAGCTCGCACAGAAAGCCAACACTCGCAACTGTCTCATTAGACAACTAGCAGGCCTTTCCTGGGGCGCAGACTACAACGTTCTTCGAATCTCGGCAATAGCTTTAGTATACTCTGTTGCACAGTACTGTGCACCGGTATAGGCAAGGAGCACCCACACCAGCAAGATTGACGTAGCCCTTAACAACACCATGCGCATCATCTCAGGATGTATCAGATCAACTACCACTCAATACCTTCCAGTAGTCAGTGGAATTGCTCCTTATGAAGTGAGACGTCAGCACCAATACCTTGCTCTTGCGCGACGTGCCGCTGGGTGTGACTCCCATCTGCTTCATCAACTGTTGACAAACACCAATCAAAAACCTGCACCACAACTGCGACTGCCATCAAGAAATCGTTACCATCGACAAGCCCACAAACTGCTAGAAATTAGCATTGGATCGCACCCAAAGACTTGGGCACTAACCACGTGGCGGAATATGTGGCAAGAATCAGAATCCAGGACGTGGATATTTAACCATTTTGCCACTGTTGGGTCAAACTTAACAGACTAAGAACTGGCCATGGCCGATTTGGACATAACATGCTCCGCATGGGACTAAGTGACAACGCTAAATGTACCTGTGGTCATGATGACCAGACTGTACATCACATCGTTCATGACTGTATTATTTACAGATGTGATGGAAATTTAACTGAACTCGACCAGTCTGTATTAAACTGGATCCATAACCTAACCTTGTCATGTTAACTTTGTATGAACCATACGATAAATAAATAAATAAAGCAGTCCACAGCACGAATCAGATGATGTTCTATCTACCCCATATAACTGTATGCAAGTTAAGTATAATTATATCTCCCTGGCCCCACAAGTACAAGTATACAAACAATTATTATAGCTTTGTTTTGGGGGAAGCAGCAAAATGTACTATCATGGTAACAAAATGTGATGCTGTAAAAGTGAAAGTGTGTCAACACACAAATCTAGGGTGTTTTCCCTCCTCCATGGTAAAACATGATTAAATTAGATACTGCAGACTTTGCAGACGGCTGACTCCAAGTTGTATGTTTGTAGAAAAGCAAAATTTCAAACAAATTTACCTGAAAAATTCAAAAATCGATGGGCCTTGAAGAGCAAGGCCCTAAAGTTCTGAGCTTTGACCCTCAAGGCCAAGGCCAAGGCCAAGGCTTTTGCCCTCAAGCCTTAAGGCTAAGGCCAAGGCCCTAAAATCAAGCCTTAAGGCAGCCTTAAGGCCAAGGCTCAGTATCAAGGCACTACATCACTGCTATTGATGATTATAAATCGTGGCTTTGTAAGATGAACAATAAAATAAGTGTAGCTCCGTAACTTAGCTTGTTCACTCTTGAACTTACAAGCAAATTTTGAACGAAGAAAAGCCAGTAAGTTATCGTGTATGCCCAAATCATTTCTCTGTGCCAGGGACGAGCCCAGGGTATCGGAAAGGGGACACACGGCAAAAGGGTTGGAGAAGTACACTGACAAGGGGAACGCGGCAAAAGGGTGGAGATACACTGACAAGGAACACGACAAAAAGGGGTGGGGAGGTTCACTGACACAGGAGGAACAAGGCAAAATGGGTGGAGAGGTACACTGACAAGGGAGGAACTAGGCAAAAGGGTTGGAGAGGTACACTGACAAGGGGAACACGGCAAAAGGGGTGGGGAGGTACACTGACAAGGGGAACAGGGCAAAAGGGGTGGGGAGGTACACTGACAAGGAGGTACGCGGCAAAAGGGGTGGGGAGGTTCACTGACAAGGGAGGAACAAGGCAAAAGGGGTGGAGAGGTACACTGACAAGGGGAACACGGCAAAAGGGGTGGGAGGTACACTGACAAGGGGAACACGGCAAAAGGGGTGGAGAGGTACACTGACAAGGGGAACACGGCAAAAGGGGTGGGGAGGTTCACTGACAAGGGAGGAACAAGGCCAAAGGGGTGGAGAGGTACACTGACAAGGGAGGAACAAGGCAAAAGGGTGGGAGGTACACTGACAAGGGAACACGGCAAAGGGTGGGAGGTACACTGACAAGGGAACATGGCAAAAGCGGTGGGAAGGTACACTGACAAGGGAACAAGGCCAAAGGGGGGGGG
>CM055816.1:2578498-2664768 GCA_029582265.1 Zoroaster sp. YZ-2022
ATTTTGAATTTATCACGCCGTCATCGTTAATTTATTCACTTAAAGGCAGTGACGAGCCAGGATTTTCAAGTGGGGAATACATTTTGAGGGAAAATTTTACTGAAACACAACTCAAAATGAACGGACAAATAATGTCAAAAGACAGACTAAATTGCCAACGTTCAGAAGACCAGAATACAAAAGTTTGTGACTGCTTAAAGGGAAGGTACAGCACTAGTAATGTTGGAAAAAATTACTTAGCTACTAGTCTTTAAAAACAGTAAATATAAACAGAAAATAGTTAAAATGCATTCAGATATTCGCTATTCATTCTAACGCGAAATTTAAGAAAGAGTATTCAGTCCTAAATTTGAAATAGAAATTATTTCACTTTTCTTAAAAGTGACATCACCCCAGACCAACTTATTTTCTTAGGAAGATTGATACCGTCATCCTCTAAGTTTCACGTTTTAATTCTAAAATCTGGTTTTTTAAGGGAAGGTACAATGCTGGCAATATTGGCAAACCTGCTTCTGTATACGAGTATGCTTATACACTCTTTGAAACATGACATACGTTAATTAACCTGTAACAATTACAGCTTATTATGTTGTGTCATTAACCGTTATTAGTCCGGCTGCTAAAGTTCTATATGGACACATTATACACTTTTTGGTAAAAGCATGATATATTGCATCGGGGTTCAGAAAGGCCAATATCCTTTGATGCTTTGGACCTATCTTGGGTCCAACATTGAGGACGGCTTTGAAAAGTGGAAGAAGCTCCAAAATTATAACTTTGAAAGATATATATTACTGATCCGAGCACACATTATTAAAAAATGTTTTAAGAATAAATTGGTTGTGTATTGATAGGAGATAATTTTTTATAGCTAGGTCAAGGTGAATGACCTTTAGAAGACAAAAAGATACTGTTTTTTTTTTTAAATTGCAAAAACGATTTAAGATTGTGTTTAGAAAATATGGAAAATGAAAATGCGTTCCATGTAAATGGCTTTAGTTGGAAAACAAGAAGTGTTGTATACTTAGCGTAGCAGGGAGTGAATATTGTGCGTTACATGAGTGGCGAATTCGATGTGGAAAAAGTATGTCGTTCCGTGTCGAAGATGTAAAAAGGGTACAAAACCTCGATAAATTTATGTACAAAATGTGCAAAGATATTAAATGTAAAACGTTTAAAGCTTGCTGAAGGAAAAGCTATACGTTTGTTTAATCGCGTGATGAACGAGTTGTTAGAAAAGACAACCTCTGCTGAAGCACGATTATAGTTTATAAATTAAAATTATACGGCGGAGGTCGTTCAGAGCTTTGCAAATCGCTGTATGATTTTGTTATAGTAATGTTTACTTTAAATTCAAAAGTTTTTCTGTGAGATCTTTTTTTTCTTTCTCTTTATTGACAACGATGGGTTTTTATCATCAACGGGTTTAAATTTAGTTCTGATATTTTCTTTCATTTGAGAAAATTTATTTAGCTCTTCGCAGATTAAATTAAATTCTTCTTGGCTAATTGCACTATCTTCGATCGCTTTTGAAACGTGGTCGTCGATGGTGTTGAGTTTAGATGATGCTAAAACTCTAACTCGTCGTGTTTTTAGCTTTTTAATAATTTATATTTAGCGTATTTAATCGCAAACGCTGCACCTCTAACCCTAAAGCTAGTCCTTCTAAAACAAATCCAACCGGAGATGCTACAACGCTGGCGATGCTGGCGATTCTGATAGCTCCTGCTCCCATACAGCCCAATCCATCCATCGTTTCTACGATAGAACAAGTTTTAATGATTTTATTATATTTTTTATATACACTTTCGCGTTGGTTTCTTCTTCACGTAATTCTTTTTGAATATCGTAGATTTTTTGCAAACGAAACGTGTTAACGTTTTCTATATTTAGATCGTTGCTGGTGTGCAAAATTGGATAAAGTTTGGTTGATTCTACGCTCATTATTTCTATTAATAATAATAACAGATTTTAATTCAAGGGAAAACTATTAATGTTTAAATGGTAGCAGATTCCAGCTTCAAGCGAGCCAAAAAAGGTCGCCTGTAAATCCACTTTTCTATCGTACGCGCTGTTGTTTTCTATTTGAAGCAGATTCCACATTCTAAAAGCTTTGCTTCATTCTCATTAAATCTAAATCGCCAACGAGAACCTTCAGAGAATCATCAAGTTCTCTTCAAGAGGAAAAACGTCTTTCCTCTCTGGAATATTTTGACGTTTTGAAACGTTTGAATAATAATTCTTATTATAACTTACTTTACAATAAGTTGTACAGTTTACTATTGGTACATAGACGTAAAACCCTGGTTGAGAAGTAATATGCCACCTGATGTGAAAAATATCTAAATTATACAAAGTTATCCAATGTAAACCTTGTAAATCATCTCTATGAACATAGCCAGTTTTTTCAAAGATGTACGGATTGTCACTAGGTTTGCTTTTACGGCTAGGTCCATAAATACTCGCCATATTTATATATAAATACATTAATAATTTTTAAACCAACGGTAAACTTTTAATTTTGATATTGAAACTGATTTTAGTGTGAACCAAAACATGTTGCTTGTACAAAAACTTTTTTTATTATCTCGTGTATGAAAGCACAATTCAAAATCTACATGCTGTGAATTATCATTGAAAACAAATGTTTTTCCTCGAGCTGAGAAGGAATATAATATACGTCATTGGCAAAATTACCAGTCGTCGAATGTGAAAAAGTATCGCCGTGTTTCCTAAATTTTGTAAAAATTGGCGTATGTTGGTGAATCGTTAAACATGTAAAGGGTAGTTTAAACGCACCGTGCCATCCTATTATAATTTGATATTTTCAACTAAAGGTATCTTTAGTAAAATTTCATCACTATCGATATAGCCATGTTCTTCGTAAATGTTTTATTTTGTTGCACCAGCGCATGCTGTTGTATAACCTTGAGATTAAACTAGGGGACCATAAATACCGCCTTTTATATTTATAACTATAAATTTCAAAAGTTAAATTAGAACAAGTAGTTTTAAAGGGTTTTTTAGAACCGGTATGAAGGGAACCAAATCAAAAAACGAGCCGTTCAAGTTTGAAAAAATTTATAAACGATCTCTCTAACTTACCAACAAAATTTTAAAGTCGATCCGGGAAAAGGAATTTATAGGGTGTTAATACTTTTAATATGAGTAAAAATAATGTAAAAATCCAAAGTGAAGCCGGTAATCATAGAGCGCAAGGTATAGTAGAACAGTGATTCAATAGAACGTTAGCTGAAAGATTATGTTATTCTCATCAATACGCTAAAGATATGCTTAATGATAATGAAAAGAAATGTTGAATAGGTTTAAAGATTGCCGTTGTTGTTTTATAAAGCATTAAATAATGAAAAAACCAGACTCATAAATTTTAAACCTAAAAAAGATGCGATTAAACAACAAGCTCGTCGAACAAAATCCAGCCTCACCAAGAGCAGGTACAGAAAAATTCCGCTAAAACACTCTAGTTAGATATTTATACGCACCGGTGAGGCTGAAAAAGATACGAGACGTCGCGACCAATTAATATGGTGTAATTTATAACATTAGTAAAATATAAAAGCACAAAATCAACATCTTTGTAGTATTTTAGACGCGCTTACACATGCTGGCGACTCCAAAACGTAGTTTTGTAAGAAGTACAAATTATTCCAATAGATACAGAAAATCCTCACAAAAAATATAATTTTTTAAACACTCTAGTTAGATATATTATATACGCACCGGTGTGAGTGAAAAAAAAGATACGAGACGTCGCGACCGATCCAATATGGATTATAAAATTTATAACATTAGTAAAACTATAAAGCACAAAATCAACCCCATCTTGTATTATTTAGACTGCGCTTACATGCTGGCGTAGCTCCCAAACACGTAGTTTTGTAAAGAAGAATTACAAATTATTCCAATAGATACAGAAAATCCTCCTAAAAAAAAACTAAAATTCTTAAATTTTACAATGAGTCTGAGGTAAATAGTTTATTCCATCTGGTAAAATATATGTTTTATATGGTGGCCCACAACTGTCACGGCAAAAGCAAATTCCCCACGGCAAAAGCAAATTCCCCACGGCAAAAGCAAATTCGACACGGCAAAAGCAAATGCGTCACGGCAAAAGCAAATGCGTCACGGCAAAAGCAAATTCCCCACGGCGAAAGCAAATTCATCACGGCGAAAACAAATTCCCCACGGCAATAGCAAGCAAATTCCCATGTATACGGGTTAAAGGTCAAATTTGGTCGCGCTGAACTATGGGATAGTTAAATGTGTATGGTCAGCACGCCCGGTGGTGCGGTTGATCCATAGAGTTATATAATATAAGAACTAGAGCGCGCAGTCGCTATGTCGTGTACGTGGAGACACGGCCGCCATTTTCAAAATGGGCAAAATGAATGTGAAATGCCCGGATGTGCTCACAAAACGGGGGGCCGTTTAAAGTTGATTTTTATGAATTATTTCGTTTGTTTTGACCTGAATGAAAGATAGTCGGTAACATTGATTAATTTACCGAATAAAATGGTAGAAAATGCATTTTAAAATTATAATTTCTCTTCGCCCAACTATCCCCGGTATGTAATACATGTACACTCGGTTAAAACACTTTGCCCGCGCTACTGTCGCTCACTATCCCAACAGTCACAGTAAAACCTATTTCCTGATTGTAAGTTGCAAAGTACACCAAACAATGAGACACAGAGATCATTTGACATCTTCATCAAAATAAATATTATTATTTATATTCAACAAATTTTGAGAAAACAATCATTGTAGCAGCCGGCCTGCATGCCCTTCCCTACCTGTGATTTTTTTTTAGCAAAATGAATAAACATGTTATAAAATTAATTCATAAATCAATAAATAAATAAAAATTAAAAATATACATTGACAAAAATAAAGAATCCTGAAAAATGGGTAGTGGGACTGAGGGTTAGAGGCAGAGGACAAAGCCCCTTAATATTTAATATTGTAGGATTAGGCCTACACACTGTCCATATCCCAACAAAGAAACTAGAGGTTTGGAAAAATACCGGATATTTCTTTCTTTCCTTGAGGAAAAGGGAGATTTGTAAAATAGGCCACTGAAAAATCACAGGCCTGTAAAAAAACTTGTTGAAATAGTTTTTCTATAAATTAATTAATCAATACGCCAATAAATAATTAAATAGAAAAATATATATATAATACATAATTTAATTAAGAAATTAATGTATTTAGTGTAAACCAACTCAACAAATATTCACAGCACAATTTGCCTCTGCCCCCAATACACAGATTAGATAGATAAATCTATGTAGCCGCTCAGTCAACAGAAAGAATCCCACTTTTACATTGTTTCTGGGAGAAGAAATAAATAAGTAAATATATATATATATATACAATTAAATGTATTTATAAATGACTAATTAAATGATAAAAGTTAGTGAAGAACTAAAGAAGTTCTAAATCACAGCGGCGCCACATATTTTCCAAGGACAGTACCATTAATATGAAAATGGCATCATTTGAAAGGGGGTATAATGGGCTACATCATGAGGGGTCAGCTAAATTGCTGAAACAAAAAAGAATGCGGTCTACATGTACATTTGGGAAATAAGTAGAACAGTTGATGATTTTAGATTATAATAATTTTATTATGTAATAATTTTATTCATAAACCACTTGGTTTGGTAGTTGCTATTCAACAATATCAGGAAATGCACTGTACTCATGTTCATTCAAGATAAGGTCAGATGGAATTTTCTTTTGTGGTGGTTGAGACATGAAATCAGCACGGAAGGGTCTTTTCTGAGGCAGGTCTCTCTTTCGTTGTTTTTCCTGCTTATAGGTTGGATGTGATGGAAACACTGTCTGAACTGCTTGCTCAAGTAGCTTATGATGGCTCCCTTTGTGGTCATCCATCTCTTGGATAAATTCCTACATGAGTAATAAACACATGAAATATTTGTCCGTTATTATACACACCAAGTTATCAAAATCTATGGCTAATTTCATTTTCTGCCATACTAGTGAGAAGGCTAAGTGTGAGGTGAGAGATGGAACAAATTTTTACAGCCCCTTGAATACACTATTGGTCCATGCTGAATGGGTGTTAAGTTGATGATAGGAAACATCACTTGAAATATTTCTACCTGATGTATTTATATTGTTTTTTGAGAAATTAGTAAAAACAAATGATCAAATCTACAAAAATTAATTCACGTCTCAACGAAGTATAAATTTCACAAACAGAATTAATAAAACAATTACTGATGTAAACATACTTTACCATTTTCTCATGTATTGCAATAAAATGAGTTAACTAAAACTTTCACAGGTTGGAACACTCCTTCCTTCATGTTCACTGTGAGCTCCCAAAATTGGCAGAGTTCAGGTTACCTCTCATTTGTTTCTTACCTGGCATAGAAGGTCTGTCTTGAACATTTTCAGCCACTGAAGTCCGTTCTAAATAAACAGAAGAAACAGACAATAATTTGTAAGAGTAGCATGTAACTTCTCCTGAAAGTTAATAGAAAAGTAAATGTCAAGTTAGCTAGTGCAAAAGTACAGTGAAATGTACACTGTCAGTAAAGAATTGCTGTAGTATTTAAGTCAAATACCACTCGCGTAACAATTAATGCAAATATATTTTGTGAAATTTGACTAAAGCCAAGGGTCATTGCATACCAAAATATTTGGCGTAAGGTATGTAAACTGCCTAACAAACCTCACTTGTAAAAGTAAAGTTTTCATTTGGGATTACCATTTCTTGCATTGCAAATCGTCTGTTGTACCTTAAGAAATCTAATTGAACCATAGTTTATCAATGTTTTAATCCCTAAGCTTGCATGTGTGACCAGACACTTTTTGCACTGTCCTCATACATTATTCATGGTAAGTGATGTAAGGTGACACCCATGTGCCCTAGGGTTGGGGACACATGCCTCAGAGATATCTTCGGGTTTAGACCATGAGTATACATGCTAGTGCAGTAGTGGCTGAGTTAAGGCTCTGCGAGAATAAGGATTTAAAGTTAGTGTATTTCAGAGAATCTTGTTCTTTTCTTGCTGTGCTTTAATAAAACTGTAGACTTTGCATTTTTCATTCTTAAAGTTTAGGGTTTCATATAGTATACTATTAATTTGTAGATCTAGTGTATTCTGCTTGAATGAAAAATACCAACGCACTTGTAATGTAAGCCAAGAACAGTCTGTCATTGCATGTGTATTACTAGACAATCTGAATTCCTCAGAATACTTGGTTTGTCAGGTATTTTACAAATCATATCCCAAATATATGGCATGAAGCATGACTTTAGTGTCACCCTTAAAGATTGGCACCATAACAATAGTTGACGTACAAAACAATCAATTTCAACCATTTCTAATCCTAGTCTGAGAACTTGGACTCACAAACTGGCATGAGCCAGTATAAGTCAGGTCATACTGTACTAAAAAGTGTAAAAAGTAAATGGAAAATGCCTCGCCTCAAAAGTCCCAGGAAAGGACCAGTGAACACTGAAGCTGGTTCCTAGCAGCATGTAAGGAATGAACACTGTAGAAGATAATAATAGTAATACTATCCTTGTGTCCCTACCATTGCAAAAAAAAAGAAAAATTAGGCCATAAATGGCTAAGAAATGATAGAGAAGTGGCAGTAAATCATCAATGTGTGCCATTTCTGAACTGTTGCTCTACCATTTTTTGCCTAATTTCTCACTTTTTGCAAGGGTATGGACACAGGGTTAGTATAATCCTTACTTGCTAATAGTACTACTAGGAACCAGTTTCAAAAACCGGCTTGAGCCAGTGTAGAGTCCAAGCCAATACTGTACAAAAAATTATCTATTACTATTAGTACATAGCAAATGTCTCGCTCCAAAAGTCCCAGAAAATGACCAGTTGTAACATTGAAGCTGGTTCCTAGAAGCAAGTACGGATCATAGAAGGTAATAATTATAATATCCTTGTGTTCCGACACGTGCAAAAAGTGAAAAAGTAGGCCTAGGTCCCAAATGGTGGAGCAATAGTGAAGAAATAGAACACATTTACAATGCAATTTCTACATCACTGCTCCGCCATTTTGCATGTTTTGGGCCAAGATTTTTGTGGGGGTAAGAATACTAGGATAATATTATTAGGCCTATCAATTTCTATGATCCTTATAGGCCTACTTGCTCACAGGACACAGAAAAAAAACAGCTTCAAGTGGTCATTTTCTGTGACTTTTGAAACATTGTGACTGATACTTAATACTGTAATAGACAATTTTTGGTACAGTATTGACAGACTTCACTAACTCATGCCGAAGTTTTGAGTCCCGGTTGCTCAGATTAACTTAATAGACACTTTTTGTACAGTACGACCTTGCTCACGCCCGGTTCTGAGCCTGGGCGTTAGTACGTGGACTAGTCACTAACGAATTATAGGCCTAGGCCTAGCCTAACGTTACTACTATTGCTGGTAGGCTAGTGTAAAGTAAATCGTGATGATGTAGATACATGTACATTGAAAACACCTGTTTAAATTACCCACCTTTTCCACAGTTCGAGCAAAAAATGGCGGCATTGCTCAATTCGTGTCCACAGTTGCTGCAAAAAAACATGCTTTCGCACCGAAGAGTTTCAAAATGTCCGTCAAGCTGGAATGCCCGCGGTGCGGTACTGTACGATACGCGTATCGGCGGACGTGTATACATGTAAATGTGTACATGTATGTATGATTATGTACTGTACATGTAGGCCTTGTGAACCATATATAGACTGGCTCCCAGTCATTTGCTTTTGCCGTGGGGAATTTGCTTTTGCCGTGACGCTTTTGCTTTCGCCGTGAGGAATTTGCTTTTGCCGTGGGGAATTTGCTTTTGCCGTGGGGAATTTGCTTTTGCCGTGAGGAATTTGCTTTTGCCGTAGAATTTGCTTTTGCCGTGGGGAATTTGCTTTTGCCGTGACGCATTTGCTTTTGCCGTGGGGAATTTGCTTTTGCCGTGGGGAATTTGCTTTTGCCGTGACGCTTTTGCTTTTGCCGTGACAGTTGTGGGCCACCGTAGTTTTATCATCAAAACTGCTTAATGATTTTTAGTGACTTTTCTCGTGAAAAGATGATGACCCTCGTTTCTAATAAATTTCATATCGTGATGAAACGTTTTATTTTCAAATAAACTTCTTTTATAGTCTTCGTGTCTAATTTCATCTTTTAAAACTTGTTTTTTAATACCTTTGCCAACTTTTTGTTCTTCTATATTCATTAATTTCTCGAGTCGTTTAATGTTTTGTTTCTCTACTTTTTCGAGGTTTCCATCGTCTACTTTTTCGATTCGCTCAGCGTTTTGTTTCTTTACTTTCAAGAATCGCTCACTTTCTCGTTTCTTTACTTTCTCGAGTCGTTCAATGTTTTGTTTCTTTACTTTATCGAATCGTTCAACGTTTTGTTTCTCTACTTTTTTTAATCGTTGTTCGTTTTTTTGTTTTTTTTTCTCGAATCGTTTAGCGGTAGCAACCACCGGTGCGTTTTTATTTGCTCCAGCTCTGCTGGAGCTTGCGTATGCTGCTTTCTCGAGTCGTTCAATGTTTTTCTACTTTATCGAGTCGTTCAATGTTTTGTTTCTCTACTTTTTCGATTCGTTTAGTTTTGTTATTCGGTAGTTTTATCGAATACATTTTGCTCTTAGTCCTACAAATTCTAAAATAATTTTTGTAACTGTCTCATCTTTAAATTTACCCGGTTCTTTTTAATTTTCTTCAGAATATAAAAAATGATCTTTATCAAAATTACTAAGGTCGTAATCATCTTTGTGTTTTTCCATGTCTTTATAAACGTCATCCGTTTTAATCGCGACTTTTAAACTGTCTGTATCCGTGTAAAGAAGTGATATATTGTCATTGTATATCTTTTTAAAAGAATTTTACATTTCTTGTGCAAGGCAAGTTTAGCTAATTCTAAAATAACGAAACCGATAGCTATCGGTTTGTCGAGCAAAATTTTACGTTTATTCATGTGAATTGCAACTAAATCATTATTACAAGTTTTGTAGCCTTTATAATTAAACTGCCCAAACATTCTAAGTGCACGTTTCTCATCAATTTCGTTGTCTAATCTCACGAGTGATACATTTTCTCGATTTCTTACATTTTCCATCGTTTTTCCAAAACATGAATTAATCATCAGTTTGAAAAAATCTTTCTCAAAATCTGACGTTGCATTTTTTCGTGAATTCGTATTTAAATGAATATAGGGTTTAATTAAGCCAAGGTTTTTGTTTAAATTTATAAGCACGATGAATTTTAGTCAATTTTACACCGAGTTTTGTAAATTTTGATAATAACAAAGATGTTTTGTTATTTTGTTTAAATTTACAACTAATTTTTTCTCTTTTGAAAGTTTATCCTCACCCAATAACTCGAGTTGATGCGGCGACAACCATTTTTTTTTTATGGTTGTCGACACTACCACCGGTGGAAAATCTTTTAAAAAATCATGTAATTCTTCAGGATATTCTAAATCTACTTCAAATTGTATCCAACTGACGATGTTAAAGATATTTTTAATATATCGAGCGAATCAATTTCTTGTCTGCTTAACCATTCATAATTCCCATATGGAAGATGTTTTCTCATCTTTTCACCGTAGTGATTATTTCCATCGAAACTTAGTATAAAAATCGATGGTTTTGACGGTCTGTAATTATAAGAATATTTATTGTTTGCTTCTTGATATCTCTTACCTACCATTGCTAAACCACCTCTAATACCTCCTTCTGTCATTAAAAACATGTTGATATCAGTCATCAATCCTATACATGCGTTTGTATATTTCAACGCTGCATCCCAAGTTAAGCTAGGACTCGTAATATAATCAGCGGGATCTAATCCGTACTGTTGAATGCTAGTTTTACGAAAATGTTCAAATACGTCAGTCAATAAACACACATCAGAACGTACGTACAAATCGTGATAATCTTGCATTGTTTTACAGTCAAATGTTTCCCAAACCTGTTTTCCGCACATATTTTCTTTTTCTGTAATGTGTGAGTTGTTTAAACTACTAAAATAATTCTTTTGAAGGAAGACTAGTTTCTTTAAACCTTTTGAAACTAGCCATGTATTCGTACGGATAAACACCTTTCTTTAAAAGTAACTTTAATTTTTGGCGGTTAGGTTCGTGTAATTTACTTATGTGAAATGAATTTACGCATACTGATTCAGCGAGTTTATCGAGCGATGAAGGTAAAAATTGAAAAGAGTCTACAAATTTTAGTTGATCGATTGCAAACATAATGTACTTTTCCATGCTTTTTGCAATACAGTATAAAATTCCTTTCGTACAACTCACTCCTTGCATGATAAGATGAGTATCATAATTTTTTGAATTATGTATCAGCACTGGAATATTTGGTTTTTCTTTTTGAGTTAAATTTAAATTACATCTACTATGCGCAAGACCTCTATATTTTCCAGTTATGTGACAATGATCTCTAACTTTAATATATCCATTCTTAAATTGATCTATTTTGTATTGTATACATTTTTCTAATTCTTCTTCTAATTTTTCTTTCTTAAATTCTTCTATTACTTCGTTAAATTTGTCTTTCTTAAATTCACTTATTTTTTCTTTTATTTCCTCTTCGTCTTCTAATTTTAATTATTTTATTTGATCTTGTTGAAATTCTTTTTTATATTTTTCACGAAATTCTTCTTTCTGATAATATAATTCATTTAAATATTCTTTTTTACAAGACCAACAAGCACATTTATAATATTTTTCATCTGATTGACCACAAATCCAACACTCACTCGCATTTTTTAAATCTTCTACATCTTCTTTTGTCATAATCATATTTTTAACGTCTTTATACTTTGTTATACATTCACTTATCATTTTATTGATATTCACTACTTCTACATTGATCAGTCTATCTAATATGTGATCAACTGTATTTCTTCCAGTATATCCATACGATGATATTACTTTTCCACCATAGCGCACCACGTTGTAGTAATATGAGCAAGCGATATGTTCATCTAATGATATAATACATTCAAAGTCTGCATATCTAACAAAGGGAACTTTTATCATTTTACCATAATTTTTTAATTTCATGACGTCATTAACTCCTTTTATCGGCAGTATCGTCTTACACGGTGCACACTCTGAATCATAACAATACTTTTTATGATCTTCTAACAAGTCTTTTCTCGTAAAACCATGAAAACATTTAAAACAATAATAGGTTTCGTTACACCTTTTTGTTTGATGTGAAAGTAATCGACTTATATTCTTAATAAATACGTAGTGAGATATAGTTTCATCCTTGTTATCATCAACATATTTACGAATCAATAATACATTTATATGCGGTACACCTTCTTTATTTTCCTCTTGATTAATTCGTAAAGGAAAAATCGAATCTTTTTTATCATAGTCAAAACTTAAAATGTTTATCATTATTTTATTTTGAGCTTCTAGTTTTTTTATTTGTTTCAAATCAAACGGAAAATTAATACCATCAAAATTTAATCCATCTTCAAAATTGTAATAGGTAGACAGTCTGTTTGGATTTTTTATTATTATTTTATTTTCTAACACTTCGTTTTCTTTTTCTATCTTCTTAAAATATAATCCACAACGTAATGAATGTCGTATGCACTTTTAATCGGTGTTTTTGATGTTGATACATGCTTCTTTATCTTTTATCTATTTTTGTAGTTCAATATATCTACTTCCTCTAAAATGTACTGTTTTAGAAATATAATAATATAATTTTTCAATACGATCTAACACATAACCATAAGTTTCATAATCATCTTCTAGTTGTTTTTTTATTCGATCAAAAGATCGTGATAAACCAGTTTCAATCTCGTTATCATTGTTCAATTCATAAGCTTTATGAGTAGGATGAAATATTTTTTCTGGATTCAATGTATCTACGGATACGTTCTCTTTTTTTAATATTATTTGTAATTGTATCCGAAACCTTATTCCTCTAAAATCACGTCTATCAAAAATCTATTTTTTTATAATCTTTGGTTTTACGTCTGCTAAAAATATATTTACATCTGCTTCTTTGCTATGATTATGCGGTACTGTGATACTTCGTGTACGAAGAATTGCACTATCTTTTACTTGTTTATCAAATTTTATCTCTTCTTCCTTACCGCGAAACTTGTTTAATGCATTCTTGTAGTCTCTTTTTTTTAATCGTCCTCTTCTCCCGCTCAATATTTTCTTTCGCTATAAACTGTCTTAATTCTCTTAAATTTAATTTTGATAATGGTTTATCTTCCTTAAATGTTTTCTGAAATATTTTTACTGCATTATACCATGAACGTTTATTTATTCTATTATTTGCACTCACTTGTAATAAACGATAAAAATATGTACCTTTATTTTCACCATAATTTTTTAAATTCTGATAACCTCCATTTCGATAAATATTTTTCTCAAGGCATAAACCTCTATTTATCTAAACAACAACACAATCTTAAATCGTTTTTTGCAATTTTGTTTTTGAAAAACCAATATCTTTTTTTTGGCTTGTAAATGTCATTCACCTTTGACCCTAGCTATAACAAAAAAAATTATCTCCTATCAATACACAACAAATTTATTTTAAAACACATTTTTTTATTAATGTGTGCTCGGATCAGTAATATATATCGTTTCTTTGCGTGTTTTTTTAATTTGTTAAAATTATTTTGATTAGATAATTGCATACGATCGTTTTTGAAATGTTGGGGGTGGGGACGTAAAATACCAAATCTGACCCTAGTAGCCCCAACTTTGTGTAAACTATTTATCTGAAATTGGCAATTATAGACTGTGTTGTATATCCAGATGCAGACCCATATTGTATTTACCTATTTTAGGGGCGATATCGATACATTAAATCATCGATATTTTCACTTCCGCAAACATTCCCTCGCCCATAACATGATTTCTATGTCTCGGGAATCAGATAGCAATTATTACAGATCTTTGTATTAACAAATATTAATCTGAATATGCCTAAAATGGAGAATTAAAATGATTATAGAAACAAGTTCTTTTTTCTGCTCAAATCCCTTTTATACACACAATAGGATGACACATATATATGCAAACCACTGTCATTCCCAGTTTGTGGGTTATTTTGTCTTTAATGTATTTAATGTATTTCATAGTCACGCCAACCCATCAGACCCTCTCCCCGCTCCTTTTCTCACCCATCTCCACTCCTCCACACCCTCCCATACCCGCTCAATTCTCTTCTGTCTATTTCTTTACAGACCTTATTCATTGAGTAAGGTTGTTTTCAAGTTTTTGTTAGCACAGTATTAAACTAAAATGTTGAATCAACCATATAAGAGTTCGGTCAGTGACAACACTTAATGCAGTTAAATTTAACTCATAGAAAGTGATTAAATACGGTGCGGGGAGTCAAGTTGAGTCTAACTTTAATGTTAATTCAATGCGTTTAGTAGGAGATAAACTGTTGGTTCAAAACCAGTTTAAAAATGTTAAACATTTTCTGGGTAGTAGTAGGGGGATATCGATGAGGTCATCCAAAAAAATGGATGAGGTCACGGATGAGGTCATGGATGAGGTCATGAGGTCATGGATAATGGATGGATGATGGATGAGTTGATAATGGATGAGTTGATGATGGATGAAATGTATATTTTTATTTTAAAAAATTGCTACAAAAAACTTATCAAATTTGAGACGAAAAAAAGATATGTATATTTGAAGAAAAAAAACGTGAAAAAAAGAATTAAGATTATGTGTTTGAATAGATAAATGACGACATCTAACAAAAGATTGAGAGAATTTAAAAAATTTAATGAGGCGTTAGAAAAGATTATCGAAAGTTAACTTTAGAATTGGGGCGGTTGAGTAAATGGGGCGGTTGTGTACATTTATTTTTTCATATGAAATCGCTGTCTTCAACAATCTTAAAACTATCAAAAGTCGGTTTTGCCGATGCTGTAAGTAAGCGTTGTTCGTCTTTTTCATCGTTTAATCTCATGAGATATATATGAACGTAATTTCGTACATTTTCCATCGATTTCCCAAAAACTGAATTATTCATCAGTTTGAAAAAATCTTTTACAAAATCAGACATTGCATTTTTTCGTAAATTCGTGTTTAAATCGAGGTTAGATTTCATCCACGGCGCCTGATCAAAACTTATAACGCGATGAATTTTAGTTAGTTTCATACCGAGTTGCAAGTACAATTGTAAATTCCGATAATGAAGCACGTATTTTGTTTTGTTGTTTAAATTGGGAACTAATTTTTCACTTTTGGTGCGCGCGAGTCGTTCAATAGCTTTGCTGAGTATCCGACATCCATTCCAAAAAATTCTATCGACTCTGGTGCAGTGAAAATGCATTGTGAGAATCGTGTAATTCTTTAGGATATTTTAAATCGACTTCTAAAAAGTAACCTGTGGGTGATTCTGGTGAGATTGATTCTATATCGAGACAATTAATTTCTTCTTGGCTTAACTATTTAAAATTTCCAGTCGGAATGTATTGACTCATCGCCCAACCGTATAAATTATTCGCGTCTAAATAAATTATGTATGTCGTAGGTTTTGATGGATCGTAATCGAGACAATAAGGATTGTTTGCTTTGGCGTATCTCTTACTGATCATCGATACGCCTCCTCTCTTACCTTTTTCTATCATTAACACCATGTCGTAATCGGTCAACAATTTTAAACTGACGTTCGAATATTTTAACAAAGCGTCCCAAGCCAAGCCAGGACTCGTGTAATAATGAAGCGGATCCAATCCGTACTCTTTCATGCAAGTAGTACGACAATTTTCAACCACGTCCGCCAACAAACAAGCATCCGTACGCACGTACAAATCGTGATAATCTCCCATAGTTTTACATTTAAATATTCGCCAAACCTTCTTTGCGTGCTCGTATTCTTCATCCGTAATGTGCTTGTTGTTTAAACTACTAAACAAAATCATTTTTACAAGGAAGACTCGTTTCATCAAACCGTTCAAAACTATCCATATACTCGTATGGATAAATACCTTTCTTTAAAAGTAGCTTTAATTTTTCTATATTTGATTCGTGTAATTTAGTAATGTGAAAAGAATCTTTATCGAGTGTTTTAACGAGTTTATCGAGTGAAGCGGGTAAAAATTGAAGAGAGTCTACAAATCGCAATTGTCCGATCGAAAAAGATCTATAGTTTTCCATGTTGTTTGGAATACAAGTTAATTTTCCTAATACTTGACTCACAACTTGCATAATAAAATGAGAATCGTATCCTCGTAAATTGTGGAACAAAATTGGAATAACTGTTTTACCGGGTTCTAGTCTTAGTTTTAAATTACAAACACTATGCGCTGCCCCTCGATATTTTCCAGTCACGTGACAATGATCGCGTACTTTGTTGCGACCATTGATGTGATCATTGTTAAAATATTCTTCGCAAATCCAAAATTTTTTCGCTTTTCTATGATTTTTTTCATCTTCTATAGTCATGATTATTTTTTTTGCGTTTTCTTTTCTAAACAGATCGTTGATCTTTTTTCTTTCCTTAACCATCGCATCTAAAAAGTGTTTTGCCGCATTCTCACCTCGATATGTGTTGGATGATATTTCTTTACCATCGCATTGAATAACCGAGGTGGGGTGTAGGTGGGTTGGGGTGTTAGTGTCTGGTAACCTTGGATTGTGAGGGGATTTTTATGCGTGGGATGGGGTGTAGGTGGGTTGGGGTGTTAGTGTCTGGTAACCTTGGATTGTGAGGGGGATTTTTATGTGTGCGATGGGGTGTAGGTGGGTTGGGGTGTTAGTGTCTGGTAACCTTGGATTGTGAGAGGGATGTTTATGCGTGGGGTGGGGTGTAGGTGGGTTGGGGTGTTAGTGTCTGGTAACTTTGGATTGTGCTTTAAGGGTCCGTTTGGAAGAGTATACGTTTAGTATGGCCTACATATTTATTCCACTCACTGCGTAATTATATCGGATTTTTGTTTTATTGTATAATGGAGAATCTTTAATTACTGTTGGTTTATTTAGAATTGTTTGTCTGCATGTATATTCACCTAAATGCTTAAGTGGTAGTTTGTATGTATTTATTTATGTGCGTGTTTATTTATTTCCCTTTGTTCAATTTAATTTTTGCAAACTGTTTTGTCTCTTCGTTTGTCATTTCTCTTTTAATTCACAAATTGTTAGGTTTCATTCCTCTTCTTTTTATCCGTTTCTTTGAAATATTATGTTTTGTTATGTACTCTAAGTTACCTGGTTTGAGTTCACGGTAGTCGGGGCACATATGTGTTTCTTTGGACAAGAACCGGATCCCAACGAGTTTGGGAAACTTCGCTGGGTGATGCCAGCTAAGCTTAAACACAGATGTGAATGTACCAGTATCATGCCTGGTGGTCTTAACACTTATACACCAAAGAGAGACTTTAAACCGTTCTATACTGACCATCCACTGTTTACCGACTATCAACCAGAGATTGACAAATACTTCAACTGCACAGGTAAGGACTTGTAAGATAAATTTAAAATAATCTTGTCTCAGAATTATTAAGTATGTTAATATAACAATTGACAGGTACCTGTCGAATAATTGTGTAATCATGCATTCTGATTGGCTTTAATATTATTATCGAGTTGAAATGAGGGAGGCCTGTAAATATCGGTGCTGTTAACAAAACTGTATGCCTCCTTTTTTTAAATCAAGATATAAATATAAATTATAACATTAAAAAACACCCTCTTGAAGTTTCAGCTTATTACAATGTGAAAATAATTAAAATATATTCAGATTTTTCGTATTCATTCTAATGCGAAATTTACAAACGAATACTCTTTCCTAAATTAGAACTGGAAATGGTGACCCTTTTTAAGTGACAGAAAATAAGACTAAATTATTCCTAGGAGCTACTGATGACATGATCAGCACTACACCAAGTAAGTTTCCCAGTACAATTTCAAAACATTTATTTTTGAAATACCAATACTATACTAATCTATATTTAAACGTTTAATTATCTCCAAAAAAAGAAAATAATTTGAATAATGTGATCAGATCATAATACTTGGCAAACAATTATATTTCTCCAGATTGCAAAACCCCCTGTGGTAATGGAGGTTGGCTGGATGATGAAACCTGTCAATGTGTATGTGTGAACAACTGGAGAGCCAACAATTGTTCTGGTAAGTCGAATAATAAAGTTTGGTATGTTGTTCAATGAACACTATATACGTCTCGATAGTGATAATAACTGTCATATCTATGGCGCCTTTTCCATGAGGTGTAAAGCGCTCAAAATGTACAATTATGAGTCAGAATGGGAGTACAAAGTACGCATTTTATTTTAATTCGTCAGTGTTGAAGGGAACAATGCGCTTTGAGCCGAGGTTCGTTTTCAATGTTTCCGTACATCATGTCAATGCAATTGGAGATGTCATATATTATTCAATAATATCATCCTGATAAATTATCATCCTGATAAATTACTTCTCCTGATAACCCAGTTTCCCAGTTTCAGAAACATTCCAACCAATTTAAATGAAACTAATAGTTGATTTCTACACATATTTTCCTGAGCAGGATCAATATCTATTTACTGAATTTACGAAATTGTGATTGTGATCAAAGTTGTATTTGAACATCACAAACAACTTGGTGAATCCACTATGGCTCATTGCTGGATGTGTATCAGTTCTCCTTGGTACAAAACTGTTCAACTTTTCTGGATATCTCAAATAGTCTTACCGAACATTTTGTTCATTTGTAGATCCACCAAAACAATATAACTTAAGCTAAATCCTGTTGAAGTACTTAGATTATTAGTAAACATTTAACTTTAGTTGGTCTTTGACCCCTAACATCTTCAATCCACTAGGTGTACGTTCCCTTGCATAAGCAGTCTTGCATATAAGCTGGGATTGGTTCAGTTGGGAATACTTGGTGGAACCAGGATTTTCTGAGGATCACTTCAAACTGCATTATGTATAGGGCCTAAAAGCAAGTAATCAGGGGCGGAGCCTGTGCCCCTTGACCCTCCCATAGTTACGACACTGACTCACGATCATTGTAACAACAATTCATCAAAATTGGTTTAGCAATTTTGTACTATTAGTATAATTTGTTATGTTTTTGAAAGACAGAATGTTAAAGAGCCTACAAAATGTTATCGTAGATACATATTTCAACAAAAAGCTATCCTTCCGGACAGTTCAAACAAAATGGCAAGTCTATTTATAAGGTTAAGTGAATATTGAGTATGCTGTTTAAATTTGTAAAAATGTTCATTCTTAATCCTCGATTTGTGAGAACACAACAGAAACTCAGTATCACAGCAACACTGCAAGTGCACATAAATCCAAACCCAAAACCTTGCTCAGGTAAACAGTGGTAACCAAAGACTAAGTTAACACTACGAATTTATTTACTGCATCTCCCAGAGTCCGGCATTCTCTTGAAGACGATCACAGCATACTGAACGATACGTTGAGTTGTAACCTAGTTCTTTTCAGAACTAATTTCTACTCAATTGAGAATTTCATATGGTGTCAACGCAAACAGTCTTTACTAAGTTAACAAGATAACAGATTAAGAGAACTGACTTTTGAAAAGTTAAAGAATTCACAAATCAACCATTTCCGGTTATGGCAAAGTTATTTTGCGTTATCTCATACGAGTACATGTTGCATTAATGAACAACTGCTGGTTTGATAAGATCAATAGCCCGACGTGCCATTTGGTTTTAAAGAGTAAAATAAATTATACCTTTTACTTGACCTCTTTTCAGAGTGTGCACTGACCTGCGAGAATGAAGGTACACTGGATAATGGCACCTGTCAATGTGATTGTGATCAAAACTGGACTGGTAAAAACTGTTCTCGTAAGTAAAAATGACAAAGATACGAAAATAAACCAACAGACAACTGCACCTGCTAACAGTTTAAGAGTTGATTTGTTTTTTGCCCTTACACCGACGTATGCATGTAGCACTGTATATATTCGACCAGTGCTTTCCGAGCGTCTGTGTAAAAAATCACACCCGACTCCCCTGTTGACTTTTAGAATTGTTTGCATTCATTCAAATGTGATCCATTTAACTGTGTTATACATTTCACATGTAAGACGGAATCATTTCTAAGTTTGTTTGGTATATCACCAACTTTACAGTAAGTTTTTAGATTATAATTTAGTAATTTTGTAATCCGATGATTACCACATGTAATTTTTAAATACACTTCTAATTTTTCACGAAAGTAGGTGACTCGTTTTGGCAAAGGAAATAATCACATCCTGTTGAGAACATTAATCATGAAGAATCATGTTAATTGGAAGTTACAGCATTGGTATTTGGCTCCCTAGAACTAATCTCTTAAAGATTCATCACAAAAGGTTTTTAAAAAACGATGGAAAACTGTTGCATGTTCTTAATTTGTTTGATAAAAACGTTGCCGGACGGAACCTCTTTGAAATGTCTCTACAATGAAATCATTTTGCTACAGTTTCCATGCTCATGAGACCTGCACTGGCTATGTACAATTATGGGCTATGTATGCGCGCAAAAATTCACCTCAATTTAATGTGGGCGATTACCAAGACTATATTACCAAAATTCATCTTGTGAAATTATTCCGTCGGAAGTGCTTTCATTTTAGGCAATACTGAAAACAAATTTTAATTAAATATCGTCAACATTTTGTTTAAAAAAATTTGCTGAAATATTAATATCATTCTTCACACATTTCATGATTTTTCATGTTTTCTGAATGCATAATAAAGTGACAAAATCCACACATATAGAGTATGCCAAAAAGTGCAACATTCAGAAAACAAATAATTAAATGAAATCCACCCCTTTTTACCCAATCCCAAAGCCCTAGATCCAGAAATACAATCAATTAAGTGAATGGGTGTAAATTTTACTTGGGCCACTGTCACCTGGACATGCTGGATCTGGGTTATGTGTATATAACACAAATGTGTGCAATATCTTTAATTTACCTGAAATGGACTTATAAATTATTTTCTCACAAAAGTATTATTTCAGCACAAAATGCAACTCACCATGTGAATATCATTGAGATAAGAGATCATTAGATCATATTGTTATGTTATACATTTATTGAAAAGAAAAGAAAATGTTGATTAATAATAAATAATAATAATGAAACTTATAAAGCGCAATCTATCTAGAAACCTAATCCGAGGCGCTGGTGATAATGAAAAAGACACAAAGATATGGAACATTAGATAATCATGTGCATTCATTTACTTCCACAGCCATGACAGCATTCACACCCCTGATAATGTTCCCAACACATAGAGAGGCCCAACGAGAATTTGACATGCTTCCGCAATTTTGCTCTAGTTTCCTTAAAAAAACATCGGAATTGACCGGGGAAATAGTTTCATGTAGCTAAGAAACTGTTCTACCTATGACATTACACCAGGTTTCCATCAAAGTGTTTTTTGCCTTTCAATTTTTTTTTGTCAATGTTGCACTTTTTTGGCACACTCTGTATAGACCGTTTCACACGATAAATGGCGATAAATCGCATCCATGTTTTAAAAAAATAGCAAATCCCAGTCGTGTGAAAGCTATCCTTGTAATTTTAAGTTTAAATTCTTTAAATACTTTTTTAACCATGACAAAAAACCTTCTATTTATCTTTTCAGAGTGTGCACTGACCTGTGTGAATAGTGGTACGCTGGATAATGGCACCTGTCATTGTGATTGTGATCCAAATCAAAACTGGAGTAGTAAAAACTGTAGTCGTAAGTAAAATAATACGGATTATTGTGTAACTGTTTCCCTAAAATAAACCAACAAATTATAGAACAAACAAACAACTATTTGACGCGTATATGTGCCAGCTGTTCGCCACCTGTTCTATTTAGCTGGGGTATCCCCCCGTTGAGGGACGTTCGAAATTAAGTACGGTACTTCGTTGACTCAAGATCACTGTAAAAGGGATCACTTTCAGATGTGCTCTAAGCAAATATCAATGTTTGACCTTTCACCATTTTAGTGAGGTTATATCATTAGGAAACTAAACCACATCAATTGTATTATCGCAAAAAAGTCATTTTATCCGAACTCCTTTTGTCTCGATTTCAGAAAACCTAAGGTCCACTGAAGGAAAACAAAGGGTCCTCTTACATTTACACGAGCAACAACGCACATATTCCTGGTGTTAATTACACAACTTTTGGACAATACTTGCGTGATTTTGTTTACTAATGGCATGACTTTGCAAGGGAAACATCTGAGAAATGAGACGATTTTTTTTTAACATAGGAGGATCATTTGTTTTCCTCCAGTGCACCAGACTGCGTTATATCCTGTGAGAATGGAGGTACACTGGATAATGGCATTTGTGTTTGATAAGAATATCCCGACGTGCCATTTGTTGGAATCAGTCTAAATCTTGTCGACTTGATCCGATTCCTACATGGTTACTAAAGAGCTGTCTCGATGAACTTGCACCTGTTATCACCAAGATTATAAATTTGTCGTTCCGGCATGGTCGTTTTCCTGACGCACTAAAACTCGCCGACATCTCCCCACTGATTAAGAAACACAATCTCGCAGCAGATAACTTAAAAAACTACAGACCAATAGCAAATCTCAAGTCCATTGAGCGGGCCGCAGCTTCACAGATTCAAGGCTATCTTGCCAGAAATAGCCTTTTCGGCCGAATGCAGTCTGCTTACCGGAAAAACCGTAGTGTTGAAACGGCTTTACTTCGTGTTTATGATGACCTGCTACTCGCTGCAGACAAAGTTCATGAATCATTTTTAGTTCTCCTTGACTATTCTGCAGCATTCGACACAGTTGATCACCTCGTGCTATTGCAGCGTCTACGTCATAGATACGGCATCCTCGGCTCCGCTTTAGACTGGTTCACTTCACATTTCAAGAATCGTCAACAATCACTTGTTATCAATAAAGCTGCTTCTCCTCGTCATGTCAGCACCGGGGTTCCCCAAGGCTCTATTTTGGGCCTCTTGTGCTTCGCACTCTACACAGCCCCACTGGAAGACATCATTTCTTCTTACGACATCAAGTGCATGTTGTATTGTACACATTGCCCACTATCCAATGACGATGGACGCAGCCTAATACTTGACCTGCGTAGCTCCTATACTGTATTGTACACAATGCCCACTATCCAATGACGATGGATGCAGCTTAATACTAGACCTGCGTAGCTCCTATACTGTATTATACACATTGCCCACTATCCAATGACAATGGATGCAGCCTAATACTAGACCTGCGTAGCTCCTATACTGTATTATGCACATTGCCCACTATACAATGACGATGGATGCAGCCTAATACTAGACCTGCGTAGCTCCTATACTGTATTGTACACTTTGCCCACTATCCAATGACGATGGATGCAGCCTAATACTAGACCTGCGTAGGTCCTTTACTGTATTATACACATTGGCCATTATCCAATGACAATGGAGACGTGCTAGATGGCGACTGTATAATTATGGTCATTAAATGCAGGCAATTACCAAGATTATATAACCAAAATTCATCATGTAAACTTATTCCGTCGGAAGTGCTTTTATATTAGACAATACTGGAAATCAAATTTTAATAAAAATATTGTCGAACATTTTCCGTTAATAAAGATTCCCAATTTCAGCCAAGTGTCAACCAAAAAAATGAGATGAAATATTAAATTTTAATTAAATATCGTCAAACATTTTGTCGACCAAAAAATTTGCTGAAATATGAATATCATTCTACACACATTTCATGATTGTTCTTGTATACTGAATGTATAATAGAGTGACGAAATCTCCACACATACAATAAACTAATCATGTTGTAAACATTTTTGGTGAACTTCCAAATAATTATTGCAAACTCAACATGTGTGAACTATACGCAATAAAAACACTAATACGGCAACGATTTTGCGGAAGAGACGTGCTAAAATGCAATAAGACATTGCTCTTAATGGGGTCCATCATTTAAAGGTGTGTAGCCTAACTACTTGACATGAAACGTTGGCCCTAGACGCTATATATTGCATTAACAGTTTATCTCATGTAGTACACTTGGTCACACGATACAAAATACATTAATATTATAATGTACACTTTGTAATGAGTTGTGATTTACCGAACTAAAAGATCCATCCTTTACAAAATCGCACCATGTACGTCCAAGTGAAACCCAGTCTGCAGATTCCATTCAGGTTTGGTATCGTAACATTGGGCGTGAACCCTGACTCCCTAACATGCATTTTTATTTTGGCTGCGAATTTCGATTTTTCGAAAAGCAAATAACTAATTAAATACATACTGATCACTTTTTAGTTAAATATCAAGGAGCTTCGAGTTTTTGTTTCCGCAGATGATAAGCGTGTCAATGCAATTTGATAATAATATAAACAATATTATTTTACATCCCTTGCCTTTATTTTCCAGAGTGTACGATGTCCTGTGATCATGGTCAACTCAATGATCAGACATGTCAGTGTGAATGTGAGGAAGGCTGGATTGGCAATTTATGCTCAATAGGTACGTACAAACTATGGGATGTACATTGCAAAAACTGACGTTGTCAAAACTATATGGTGTTTATGTTGGGCAGTTCACTCAATATGAACACCATGGAAGAATAAAGTTGACATCACTGGTGTTATTTGAATAAGCGATCATTTTGAGCCGAGAACAACTAATACAAGTGGGGGCATTTTTACAATGGTAAAATAACACTCTCAAAAACAATAAAAACACAAAACAAAAATTGTATTGATCTTTTACTGATATAAAATAATAAAACGATCACATATTTAACTGTTTGATTTAAATCCACGACAGTCCCCCTTTAAGGGAACAATGCACTTTGAGCTGAAATAATAACAATAACTGCCATTATTTTTGAATGTTTCCGTAGATAATAAGATTGTGGATACAATCGAATAGAATTTCATCAATAATAATGTACAACCCTGACTTTATTTCCAGGGTGTGAGCTATCCTGTGAGAATGGTGTGCTCAGTGATCAGAAATGTCAGTGTGATTGTTACGCCAGCTGGAGTGGTAATTTATGCGCAGGTACGTATAAACTGTGGGATATACACTGCAACAACTGGGAGAGTTAAAACTACCCAAGTGGTGTAGGCAGTTCGCTCAATATGAACACCGTGGAAGAATAACGTTGATATCACTGAAATAGAATCTCATACATGGTTTAAACCAATAATAATGTACAACCCTGACTTTACTTCCAGAGTGTGAGCTATCCTGTGAGAATGATGGTTCGCTCAATTATCAGACATGTCAGTGTGAATGTCTTGGAGGCTGGAGCGGCAATTTATGCGCAGGTACGTACAAACTATGAGATACCGGTATGCACTGCACAAACTGGGAGAGACACCAGTTCGCTCAATATCAACACCACTGAATACAGTTAACATGCATCACTGGTGTTATTTGACCAAGGAACATTTAAAGGGACAATATCGTCACGATCAAAACAGACATTCCACAGGGCATGGAATCGGTGTCCTAGTTTAAGATGAAGACTGACTGAAAATTACTGGCTCATTTATGCAGCAGCGACGATAATATGACCTAATCATGTGAGGTATTATTTTCAGTCATTGAGTTAATCTAAAACTAGCACTCCGATTCCATGCCCTGTTGATCGTGACGATCCTCTTAAACTATGTCACATTTACATTTCACATTAAAACTAAAGAACACCAATTGTTTTCTATATTGTCTAAATGTTACCCTGACAAATTATTCCTCCTAAAGTGCTTTCATTTTGGAGAAAATTTCTAAAATCGCCACTTTCTCCAACAGTTTCTCAATTTCAGTCGTGCCCATCAAATGAGCTGAAACAATAAATATTTTTTTCACACATTTCATGATCCTCAATGTATGATTCTATGATAATCAAAATCATGAATTTATCATTTGATAAATCAAAATTTGATTTGGTGAACTTGCAAAGAATGTTCACATACTAACTCAGAGTAAACTGCACAAACAAACAAATAAATATTTCAAATCGACAAATATTTGACGGAAAGACATGTTCAAAATAGATGTAATAGATGTAGCATAATACTTAACATGAGTAGATCCTATACACTGATCTCTATACTAACTGGATAGGAGATCGCGCCGATTGGCTGAAGCTCGTTGTTTGCCATCTTTGTTACCCCAAGAAAGAAGGCGCATGCTACCTGACCTTTTGGGAACTAACATGGCGGCCGGTTGCTTCAACTTTTTATAGGCCAATCAGCGCCCATCTCCTATCCAGTTAGTATAGAGAGTGTTCTATACTGTATTATACACAATGTTCAATATCTAATGAGAATGGAGGCTTGCTAGATAGCTACATATTGTCACTGATCAAAGTTAGAAAGGCATGGCCTGTTTCACTGAGTGACAAAAATGGTTACACATTCATAACAGAAGTAATACGAGTCTAAATTTCATCAAATTAAGTGACTCGTATTGTCAAAGGGAAAATCACATCGTTTTCACAACATAATTCAAGGAAAATGTTAAGGGATAAGGTACATCATTGAGAAATACGTTTTTAAGAAATAATAATTACATTTTTAAGAAAGAAGAAATTATTAATGTTTTTTTAATTGTAACTTTTTGAAAATCGACAGAATAATTCTAATTTCAGTATGATAGCAGCAATCTGGACGGAATCTTTTCTTAGAATGATTAATGACTGCATCATCTTAACACCAAGTATGCTTTAGATAATTATTTGTTAAGTTGATAATCTGGTCATTACCAATGTTGTACCTTCCCTTTAAGTCTCAATGCAATATTGTCGAGCTTATTGTATAATGACTTATGGGGTATTATTTACTGCATTTTGCAGATTGTGAACTAGAATGCGACTGTACCCGTTTTCTCCACGGGTCTGATTGTGAGTGTACACTTTGCATTAACGATGTACAGTGTTCAGGTAGGTCAAAACATGGTTTTCACTATTTTTAAAACGTATTCCTTCTCGAATACTGTGTGGAATAGTCCCAATACGGTATATAATTCCCCGTATGATGACAATGAAAGATCGTGAATTGTTTGTTAATCAAACAGGACTGATAGCCGAGAAAGGAAAAATGAATAATTTAATAACAAAAACCCCCAGTTCTTTTCAGAACTAATTACTACTCAATTGAGATTCTACATGGTGACACCGCAATTAGTCTTACTTAAAAACCAGTAAAATGTATCAAACCTTCCATTGCTATCCTACGAAAAAACAATGAATGTGGCATACGGAATGTTCCATGCAGTTTACCGTAACGAGAAGGTGAGAACTAGTTTTATGCTTTGAAAATACTGAGAATCAGCAGAGAGTAATCCAAAGTTGTCACATAGGACTTTATAAATAGTGCCCACTCATGATTGTCCATTGACAAACTGCACATTAAATATAATGTGAAGCTTTATTTGCAGTTAAAGGGACAATATCATCACGATCAAAGCAGACTTTCAACAGGACATGGAATCGGTGTCCTAGTTTAAGGTGAACACAGTGACTGGAAATGACTAGATAATTTACACAGCAGTAACGGTAATATTACCTTCATGTGGGGTATTATTTTCAGTCACTAAGTTAATCTAAAAACTAGCACTCCTATTCCATGCTCTGTTGATCCTGACTATAATTATTAACCGAGATGCGGTTACCTTCTGGCAGATAATTTCCTGTTTTTAAAAAAGAGTACTCTTTTCTAAATTTCGTATCAGAATGAATACGAACAATCTCAATGCATGTTCAATATTTTCTCGTTGAAGATACAAAGTAATAAGCTGAAACTTTCACTGATTGGTTGTTTGATATATATCTTGATTCAAAGAGAACAAGAATACTCATAGAAGAATTTTGACAATATTATTATTATCCAATGTTGAGCCTTCCTTTTACTTTACATATATTATTGTTGATCCCTTCCCACTGCACCGTCCTATGTCTACCATGTATGAGTATTGTGACGCGACAGAGGTAGACTTCGTGCGCCATGAAAATAGCCAGCGAAGTTAGACAGCGTGTATAGCGTGCAGCAGCGAAGCTCCGCCTAGTGCGCGCTGATTGGCTAGGGCGAGTCACTGCGCTTATGACGTGCAGATGCGCACTGCGGATAGGGCTGGCGAGCGGCTATATAAGGCGCTGCTTTCTAGCGTATAAGGCAGGTGGCCTAAGCTGACAGAGTTGGCATGGCATGGCATGGCATGGCATGGCATGGCATGGCATGGCATGGCATGGCATGGCATGGCATGGCATGGCATGGCATGGCATGGCATGGCATGGCATGGCATGGCATGGCATGGCATGGCATGGCATGGCATGGCATGGCATGGCATGGCATGGCATGGCATGGCATAAGCTGGCATAGTTAGCATGATCTGATAGAGTTAACACGAGCTGACAGCATCGTAGTTGGCATCTACTGATGAACCGGTAAGACACCTTTAGCGTGTAAGCTGGTTATTACAAAAACGCAAGTTAATAACTTAATTATACCCCAAGCCCTTCGCATAACATATATGTATATGGAAAATCTACCACTGACCATTTATTTATAGCAGAAATATAGTGTGGAATTACTCTAAGAAACTTGTCTCACGCCCGCAATGACTCAAGTGTGTCATGAACTAAAGGCATGATCCCTTTAACGTGTTTCTTCTCTCAAAATGTTGTACACGTTCGTCCCTAATAGTCCGCATTATGTCAGGACAATGGAAGAGCTTATTATTTTACCAGAGATCGTACGTTGGTAAACTTGGCCGGACAAGACCTTCCTGAATAAGGACACAAAGCATACGACCTTATAACATAATGGGCTTGGTATCATACACTTTGTCCAATCAATTTACCAGTTGGTCTGAATCCAAAATGTCATTTACAGACCAACCATGTGGAATGTTTATTGATACATTTATATGTGACACCACTGATCTAATAGCTTGACTTTAGCCATATTCTAATCTACAACCTTCTGAATGACCACACTACCACTCAGCCTACTGGGTTATTATACATGTATAACACGTGTCTGTCGTTATTTTACCGGCAATTTGTATATCAACGGACATTTGTTTCCATTTCCCTTTAGAAAGGTACGGAAGCGCATTGCTGCCAAATTGAAGGGTAAAAACATTTTTTTAAAGTCGTTCGAACGAGATAATAAGTCGTTACATAGTAAGTCGTTCGAACGAGATAATTAAGTCGTTCGAACGAGATAATAAGTCGTTCGAACGAGATAATTAAGACGAAATCACACTTGATGGCTTAATGTGTCTAAAGCCGTGTTCGCATTGGACTTTTGTTGGTTAAGTTTCAGCCACGTCTTGTCAACTTAACAATATTAAGTCCAATGCGGACGGACGGTAATCTTCCGCGACTGCTAACATACCGCGACAAAATTGTCAAGTTAACAGGCCAAATCGAGTAGCGGTAAGTTAACAATGCTAACTTGACAGCGATGAAAAGTCCAATGCGGACAGGCTCGTTGCGGTAACTTAACAATGCGTTCACGTGACTTCCTGTGTATTGCTGTGAGTGACCTCTGACATCTGACTTTCGCGCGTAACTGTGTACAGCAAGCTGCAGTCCAGAGCTGTTCCCAGAGAGTTCCCGCGTAAGGTCAGAGCCGCTTCCGGAAAGGTCAATGGAGAGCGCCCTCTAAAGAGCGCCCTCTCGAGGTTTGCCTTGCCGAGCAGTTAAGTTACCGCGCCTCGAAATAATCCAAGTGCGGACATTGATAACTTAACAGGAAGGAATGTTGACAATCATCCGCGGTAAGTTACCGCAGAATTTAGTCCAATGCGAACACGGCTTAATAATTGGCCAAGGAATTTGAATACCCATACCCTTTTTACAGTTGCGAATGAGGGTAATGCCTGAAAGAATATCGAATGACATCCCAGTATTGAACGTATTTCCCCCGATATGTATTGGATGATAAATATTTGGAAGGTATTCAACAACCAATGAAAGTTAAAATGAAAGACACAGGTCATTTTTAAATGTGATCACTATTTATTAAATTTATTACAGAAACATTTATTACAGAAAATTCACGTTCCTTGTTCGCTTATTTGTGTTCGGTTCCTTTATATTTGAACCATTAAAACGATGTTCTTGTTAAAATAATTGTTTGCTTGTTTTCGTTTGTTTGTTTTGGTTGTCTGCAGTTTGTACAACTTATAGATAGCCCACAGCGGTGGATCAAGAACTTAGTGGGGGACACTTTTTCAAAAATCAAAAACTTTCGCCCCTTTAATATTTCTAAGTACTATTTATTTCACCAGTGGGCCCTTACAATATATTATGAAACATTTCCACTGGGAAAAAATAGGCTTTGTGGTTTATATTAATTCAAACTAACATTGGGATGTCACAAATTCATTATGATGGCGTTTCGGAGGAAGTTGTAGAGCTCAGCTGCCTCAGCTGTGTAATGATCTGACAGGAACTTTTACATGATAAATGAGTATTGACACAGAAACTATTCTAGACTCTTCGCATGTATGCTTTCATGTTAGCTTCTCATATACGTGTGTACAATATGCTTTTGTAACGTGTACATCAATTACATCAACTGTGTGTTCTTAAATCAAGGATATTACATATCTCCTTTTTTTCAGAGAAGTTTGCTCCAATGTTTTAAATAAACAAAATATCAAAAGATAGTAAATTCTTTGTGTGTTCAATCTCCAGTTCTTTCTTTTCTGAGTCTTTGTTTTGTTTTGTTAACAAGTTAACTTTAAACTGTTTGGGTTTTACATGTACTGCTACTGAGTGATTGTTTTATCACTTTTTCTCATCATTCAACAGTTCAAAATAAAATAAAACTTTTGTTTTCCTTTAATTTTCTGGTAAACAGTATAATTTTCTCACTTTCACTCAGTTGAATGTTTTCTCAACTGTTTGTTTCATAGAATGTTCAAAAGGAAACAATGAAATTTTACTTCAACTTTTCTCAGTAATTTTTTTTTTCCTTGTTTTTCATTTCAAATGCTGAAAATGTTTAGGCTTTTTTTATTTTTTTCGTTTTATTCAACATAGTCTTTTAAGTAAGCTGGTCGTTGTCGGTTTCTCTTCGGTCTGGAGTAGGTCTCAGGCATCTTCTGCGATGTTGAAGGAGTGTCTTGCATCTGTTGTGCCGAGTTGTCTGAAGATAGATTGTTGTCTTCTGGTTGATTGTCTGGGGTGGTTTGTAGAAGTAGATTCTCTCTCCAGTCATCTGGGTCTTGTGGGATGCTGTCTTGGTTTAGTAGTGTATCATCTGTGTTGTGTACCACAGCGTTGGCAAGTTTAAACCGACTTCCATCACGGTACACCTCTCGATCGTCCGTGACTCTTCTGGCTGCTATGGATGAGTTGTCAATGCGGTATATGATGTAGAAAACTGGTTCGTATGCTGTGCTCCATTTGTTCTTCTTGGCTTGTTTGAGTAGTACATAGTCTCCAACTATGAAGTTGTGTTGCTTTGTGTTTCTGTTTTCAGCATTCAGCTTCAATTTCTCCTTGTACTGTTTGTCTCACTCATTAATGATGGCATCTTTGGTGGTTGGGGAGTTGTTTCTTGTTTGGTGATCTAGTTTGGTTCTCACCGGTCTGTTCATCAGTGCTTCATACGGTGTGACATTGGTTGCTGGGTGTGGAGTTGATCTGTATCCGATCAGCATATCTTGGATTGTGCTCTTTCCCTGGAGTTGGGAAATCTGTTCGCTGCGATTCAACAACTTCATGAAGCTTTCGGCTTCACCATTAGCTCTGGCATGCTCTGGTGTCACTCGGTGGTGGTAAAATCCTTCTTGCTCTGCAAATTCTGCAAACTCTTTGGAGTTGAAGGGTGGTCCATTATCACTCTCTAGTTGTCTAGGTGTTCCATGAGTTACAAACATCTCTTTCAATTTATCTCTTGTTGGTTTGAATGCGGTGGAGTAGGTTGTGCGAACTTCTGGATATCTCGTTCGTTTGTCGATTGCTACAAGATTGTAGTGACCATCAGGGTATGGTCCTCCGAAGTCTACAGCGATGACTTCCCACGGCTTCCCTGGAATGGTTGTCATCTTCACTGGTTGTTGCTTGTGGTCTTTAGTTGTCACCTGGCATTCATAGCATTGGCCTATGATTTGCTCAACCATGCTGTTCATCAAAGGAAACCAATATTTCTCTCTAAGCATCTGCTTTGTCTTAGTCATTCCTAGATGTCCTAAGCTGTGTGCTGCTTTGATGACTTTTCTCTGCAAGCTGATTGGGACTATGATTCGGTTTATTCTGAATATGAGATCGTCTACTCTGTAGAGCTCGTGTCTTATCATGTAGAAAGGTGTGATATCTGGATCCTTTATGTAGTGTTCCCAGTCACCCTTGTAGATTATTTGACTTAGTTTCTGGAGCTGGGGATCTTGTTGCGTCTCATCTCGAATACGGTCAATGATGACAGCATGATCAGCTTCTACAACTTGCTTAATCATCTTCTCTGTGTTGTCTGTGCCTGTTTCTGGCATAGGGTGTCTAGATAGGAAATCTAGTGGATATGCTTCATCTTTGCCTGGCTCATAGATTACTTCGAAATCAACATCCTGCATGTTCATCACCCATTTCTCGATTCTAGGGGGTAGCTTAGCAGTAGTCTTGTTGAACATGGGGATTAATGGTTTGTGTGCAGTGATTATCTTGAATCGTGGTGCACCCTGAAGATAGATATGAAATCTGTTCTTTGCCCACTGGATAGATAGTGCATCTTTCTCGGTCTGACTGTATCTCTTCTCTGCATCAGTCATTGTACGGCTGATGAAGTGTACTGGTTGGAGTCCTCTGGGAGTCTCCTGGAACAGTCCAGCGGATAATCCTTCGTGGTAGCTTGCCTCAGCTCGTACTACGATAGGTCGTCTGGGGTCAAAGTAGGCCATGGTGTCTTCATTGGCGATGCTTTCTCAGAGTTTCTCAAATGCTGCGTGTTCCACTGGTCCCCACTTAAACTTCGTGTCTTTATGAGTCAGCTCTCTGAGTGGTGCAGTCAATGATGAATATCTCAGGATGAATTTGGAGAGGTATCCAATCATACCCAGGAAACTTCTCACTGCCTCTTTTGATTCTGGTGGCTCACTCTCCTTTACGGCTCTGACTTTCTCTGGGGTTGGTTTCAATCCGTATTTGGTGAATTTATATCCGTAGAATTCAAGCTCATCAACACCAAATTGGCACTTGGCTACGTTGAAAGTGATGCCAAAGTCTGCAGCTCTTTGCAAGACTTGTTCTAGCGTCTTATTGTGTTCTTCTATGTTACGTCCTCCCAGGAGGATGTCATCACGTTGGTTTAGGCAGTTGGGAATGTCAGCAAAGATTCTGTAGATCATCTCATCAAACAGATCTTGTGATGATTTTGCACCAAAAACTAATCTTCTTGGGCGCATGTTGCCCCATGGGGTACTGAAAGTAACAATTGCTCTTGATTCAGGGTCTAACAAGAGTTGATGGTAGCCCTGTTTCATGTCTAACTTGGAGAATACTTTGCATTCATTGAATTTGTACATGAAATCTTCAACTACTGGCCCTTGTGTGATTCTGTTTCTCTCCATGTACTTGTTCGCAATTCTCAAGTCAACGCTGGCTCTGATCATGTGTGGTTCAAGCTCGTCTCGTGCCGTTGTACCAAATTTTGGTTTCGGTTGAACAACAAGTGGTGAACACCATGTCACTGGTCGCCTTGGGGAACTTCTTCAAATATGCCTATCTTGAGGCATTGGTCCAGCCATTCGCGTAGTGGTTTCTGCAAATAGTATGCAACTGGTCTCGGCTTCTGTGCTACTGGTACTGCCTCTGGTTTCATACTGAACTTAGCAAAGATTTCTTTTCCCTGCTTTATGTCTTTGATTATGCCGATACCTTTGAAAACATGGCTGAATTTCTCCGTTATTTCCTTTATCTGATCTGGTGCTGTGGTGTTTTCAGTGACTGCTCTGACATTAGGGGTATTCTCTGGAATTCTTAAGTCATTAGCTTCTGTAAGAGAACCATCTGGGTCAAGTTGTATCATACCAAGCTCGATGAGGGTATTTTTGCTGATGAGAGGGGGTGAGTTGATTCTGCCTCGGACAACAATGAATTTCGCTTCTGTCCCGCAGGTCTTGTTTCTGACTACGGTTTGAAATTCACCTTTCACTGGTAGGTCACTCTGCAAGGTGTGTAACTTGACGTGACTTGCTCTCAGCACCTGTGGCTTGTTCGATCTATTCTGTAGTGCTTTGTACTGGTGCTAGTCCATGATATTCACCTCCGCTCCGCTATCTGGTTCTATTCTGACATCAACATCGTCGAGTCGCACCGTCATCATGCTTTCGATGTTATCTGTGTGTGCGATTCGTCGGACTTGTTTCAAGTGTTTGACGGCTTAGTCAAAGAAATCATCATCTGAAGAAGTCTGGTTTTCTACTTCTCCTGTGGTCGTTTTCTTCACCTGACTCTTTTTGTACTTTGATTTACCATACTTCTGACTGGTAGTGGATTGTCGAGGGGCTTTGGTTTGATTTGTCTGACCAGCTCTGCATACGCTGGCGAAGTGGTTCCATCTCTGGCATTTGTTGCATTTCTTGCCATAGGCTGGGCAATCTTTCCCTTTGCTGTGCACGCCTGTCAGTCCACAATAGTTGCATGGTGGTGATTTGTCAGATTTATACTTTCTGTCTGCTGGTTTTCTTGTGTACCTTTGCTGTTTCTGAACCTTGGCTACACTGCTAGCTTCATCTGGGGATTTCATTTTGCTTATCTGCAGTAATGTATCCTCTATTTGTGCAGCCTCTGTTAGCATTTGTGTTAATGACCACTTCTTATTGATTGCTTTCTGGATCAATATTTTGCTATCAATTGTCTGGATAAGATGCTGAAGGATTCTGTCATCACAGGTTTCTCCAAATTCACACTCATTGGCTTTCTCTCTCAACCTAGCTGAATATGCTGCAGTTGTTTCACCAGCATTAGGTTTCATCTTTAGGAACAAATATCTGGCATGATGTTTATTCTTTTGGGGTGTGAAGTATTCATTGAGCTTTGTCTTTAGCTTGTCATACTCATTCAATTCTGCTGTGGGATTTGGTAGACTTTTCTCTAATCTTGCAATTTCTTTCCCACCATAGATGATCAAAGCATCTTTCTTGTCCACAGGTTCAGTTATTCTGAAGTATCTGAATTCCCGTTCAATTCCTTCTATCCATTCTTCCCATGCTTTCCCAGTTGTTATTTGGTCATCGGGGTGTACGAAGGGTTGTGTCTTCAGATTTCTTGTCTCAGTGACAACGGTTACTGCTATAGGATGGTCACCCATGCTTATACAGTATGCATACAACGTTACGTTAAACAAGTGTACTGACTAACGATCACTGATATTTCTAGCTCCGTCTTTTCCGAGCCGACTATTTCCCGTTTTGCTCTAGAAAATACAGCTTATCTTGACAAGAGATTGCTTACCAGTCGTCAGTAACTCTTTGACTGTTCATCCTCGTCGCCAATGTAATGATCTGACAGGAACTTTGACATGATAAATGAGTATTGACACAGAAACTATTCTAGACGATTCGCATGTATGCTTTCATGTTAGCTTCTCATATACGTGTGTACAATATGCTTTTGTAAGGTGTACATCAATTACATCAACTGTGTGTTCTTAAATCAAGAATATTACAAGCTGGATAAGACGGCTTGTTCCAGCCAGACTCTTCCATCAGAAGACAACACAAATAAAACACAGTTTTATCGCATGGGTAGCAGCTTTTGGAGGTACGTTCATCTCGACACAGACGAATCTCACCGTCGGTGATTCTGCACAAGTGGTTCTGTGCTCCATGGAGGTGTGGAAGGATGAGCGAGGTCTACCACTTGGATTCATCCGATTCCGATAGGGACGAATACGATGAGTATTCCATAACAGAAGACTTCGTCAAGGTTATCCTGATGAGAAAGAGTGTTATGCAAAGACAATGTTAAAATCATGCTTTTAATTTAACGCTCTTTGAACACATGCATTTTATGTTTGTGTATGGGGCACAATGTAACAATTTCAGGCGCGACCAACCCTTACTTTTACTGGGAGTTCGTCGTCTGGAATTTTTAATTAAGACCTTTCTTTACATACGTTTTGAAAAACCCAACGCATTTGACGTTTTTTTATGATAATACATTAACCAACATTATGCAAAACGAAAAAGGGCAGATCAGCGACCACATTTGTGAGAGAGGGAGAATCGTCGAGAGACGACTCACCTTGTTATGACCGTCTTCAATATTTTCATCTAAGTTCAAGTAATATCATGTGAAATGATTCCCATAGCTTGGGAAAACGATTATTTTATAGCTGTATCCCCTGGTTGGGATGTCTTGTCCTGCATCATGTACACTTTTGCTTGTATACACACGGGTCAATCGTGGGAGGGGAAAAGGGTAGCACGTTCCATGTTTTTCTCGCAATTTGTACACATTTCCAATAACGTTTTGTTATCCTCCCTTTTTTGGCAGTGTGTTCCCCTTTTCATCGTGGCCCCACATTTTACGAGAGTAATTCCATAAAAGGAATGGAGGCCCCGATGGTATTGCACCACGGTGATTTTGCATGAAATCAAGATGAAGGTTTTAATAATGATACTGCCATTCGCTGGGGGAGAGTCAAGTCGGGATTATAAACTAAGTTCACATGTAAGGTATATTCCTCACCTGTATCATCTGTAGAAAGCAGAATTGTATCAGATTCTAACATCGGGCCAAAACTTGCTGCCGAAATACCTAGTGACAACAATAAATCCAACTGCAGCACTGACAATGGATGCATAAATGAGGGCATTAATGAGAGCTTTTATCTGGAACCAATCTGCCAGGATTTTGTGTTAAAACAAATTCAGGGTCTCGCGACCAATAAGGCCACAGGTTGTGATAACTGCCCAGCCAGTCTGATTAAATTAGCTGCTCCAGTCATTGTTCACCAACTTACGTGCCTGATTAATCGCTCCATCACAACAGGCACATTCCCTCAAAAGTGGAAGAAGGCCAAAGTGACACCTATTCACAAGGAAGGTGACGTAAGTGAACCTAGTAATTATAGGCCAATATCTGTCTTACCCATTTTCTCTAAAATCCTGGAGAGAGCCGTCTTCGATCAGCTTTATAAGTATATGAATCTCAATCAATTCCTCAATCAATATCAATCAGTATTTAGACCATTACATTCCACTTCGACAGCCTTAATCAACATTACTGATGACTGGCTCAACAGTTTTGATAATGGCGAAATTACAGGTGTTGTTATGCTTGATCTGAAAAAGGCATTCGACACAGTCGATCTGGATATCCTAATTCACAAACTCAAGCTATATGGTGTTGACAGAAAGGGTATCAAATGGTTCACTAGCTATCTACAGGATCGTTCCCACTTCACATCAATTCAAGGGAACAGTTCAACCTCTATCCCAATACGCTGTGGGATACTACAGGGGTCTATTATTGGCCCCTCCTGTTTATTATATACATTAATGACCTTCCTAACAATGTTTCCAACTGCAAAGGTCAGTATGTATGCAGATGACACAGCCCTATATTATGCAAGCAAAGATATAAACGAGCTTGTCAAGGTAATTAATGACGACCTTATTAATGTCACAGCTTGGTTGAACAAAAATAAACTTAGTCTTAATGTTAACAAGACGGAAGTCATTTTGTTGGGTACCAAATCGAGACTTCGTAACTTGCCACACAATGATATTAATATTAACATTAATGGGACGCCACTCAGTAGGGTGAAGAAATGTAAACATCTTGGAGTCATTGTAGACGAAAATCTTTCTTGGAGCGATCACATTGATCATGTGCGAAAAAAAGCTCTGTCGGGAATGCACTTCATTAGGAAAGTCAAAAACATCATCCCACAGAGTACCCGCAACCTATTGTACAATGCCATTGTTTCCTCGCATTTTGACTACTGTGACGTAGTGTGGGGTAACTGTGGGGTTACACTTCAAGAAAAGCTACAAAAGTTCCAAAACAGAAGCGCCCGCATTATTAGAAATGTCGACTGGAGTGTTCAAAGTAGTGTAATCTAAAAGAGCTTAATTGGATTTCTCTCAATGCAAAAAGACGCCAGCACGATGCCATCATGATGTACAAAATTATCAATAATCATGTGCCACAATATTTGACAAACAAATGTAACATTGTCAACTCGGGCTATGCATCGAGGAGAAGTAACATGTCTGTTTCCATCCCAATGCCTAAAACAGAGTCCCTAAAACGAAGTTTTAGTTACAGAGGTGCAACTACTTGGAACTCCATACAAGCCAATATTCAAAATGCTCCCAGTGTGCAATGTTTTAAAAAGAATATATATGTATGCATCTAATTATTCCCATTTTGACAATGTTCTTTATCAATGTACTTACTGCCTCTGCTTAATGTTCAGTTTTTATTTCATCTTACAAAGTACAGTCTATTGTTTATATTTTTAAATAAATAATTGATATATTATATATCTATATATATATATATATATATATATATATATATATATATTTCTCATTTGTAATTTATTTAACTTTTAATTTTATGTTTTCTGTGCATAGTTAAATCATATTCATTTCACAGTAATTACTTAAATATAACTTACTTATCCTCTTGTTTGGTTTTTAATTCTATTTTATTTTTACTGTATTCTTGTGCTTGTAGTTCCGTTTTATCCACCTGGCTTATAATTTATTTTACTTCTTTAAAATCTATTCTTGCTTTTTGGACACCGACTTTATGTTTTTGTTTGTTTTAAGATTATTTATAACTTGATGACTTTAATTATTTATTCTACTTTATATAATGTTCAAATTTTACCAGACGTTTTTATGCAACACGGCCCCTTGAAAAACAACCTTGGTTGAATGGGTTACCGTGTATAAATAAGTTTAAATAAATAAATAAGGAAGTCACCTGTGAAGCTACCATCGTCTTTGAGGGTTTGGAAGAGATTCATCCAGAATTGGCCACACTGTTTGCGTAAAAAAAACCACCACCACTCAATTCTCTGATTATGGTTGCTCGATCCGTACCGAAAACTGCGGTGAGCCAATTCGTCGGGGTGATCATATCTCAAGAACGTGTGCATTTGTTCGATATATGCATTTTCTGTCCCTCGGTCTGCTCGCATGATTTTCGGGCAACCCTTCCTGTAATGTAATAGTTGGCCACACTTTTTGAATTACTGTTAGTAGTGTACGCCTCCATCCAGATTATTTGCCTGGAAAATCCATCCACAGCACCGTTTATACAGATCCCATACGGTTTTAGTTTATCGTATGAGTCTACATGCCACATGTAATCAGGTCCAGAATTCCGGTATGTCCTCCTCCTTAATCGATTACGTTTTCTTAACACAAGTCCTTCAGGATCAATGATATGAAGCAATAACCTCACGGTGTTTTGGCTAACAACCAGTCCATTTTGAGTACATTTTAAGTGCATCATTTTATATCCATGAAGCTGTCCATACGTACCCATCTCTGCCATCAAGAAAAGCGCCACGTCCAAAACATCCGACTGATTCTTCCTCCGAAATAATTGCGCTCTCGACAGAATCCGTCTCAGACTCCGGAGACTTATTACTATTCCATTTAGTTGAGCCAAGCAGTGTAGTATTTCACGATGACTTAAACCCAATCGAAAGTAGAATTTCATAAGTGTCACCAATTGCCCCATAACTAAACTCGATGAGTACAACATGAATTGAAAGCATGTATCGAGTTGTATGAAGTTATCTTGTTCGAACGACTTAGTATCTCGTTTGAACGACTTACTATGTCGTTCGAACGACTTAGTATGTCGTTCGAACGACTTACTATGTCGTTCGAACGACTTACTATGTCATTCGAATGACTTAGTATCTCGTTCGAACGACTTATTATCTCGTTCGAACGACTTACTATGTCGTTCGAACGACTTAGTATCTCGTTCGAACGACTTACTATGTCGTTCGAACGACTTATTATCTCGTTCGAATGACTTACTATGTCGTTCGAACGACTTTAAAAAAAATTACCCTTCAATTGGCAGCAATGCGCTTCCGTATTATCGGGACCAATCATGGTGCGGTAATTACAATGTTTACAACATGTTTAATTCTATTCACCATCTGAGTCCCTATATCCATTCATCAATAAATGCACTTACTAGTAATACATCTTATTATTATCTGTCTTTAGATTACAAACATAAAGACTGTCAGTCCTACTATGAAGCTGGTAACAAAGTGAGTGGTGTCTACACCATCTATCCTCAACCTAACGTGTATCCAGACGGCTTGAAGGTCTACTGTTATATGTCACCGTCCCGTGGCTATATCGTAAGTTCACGTTTGTCTACCATTACCACATGCAGATTGAATCCCAAACATGGGACTAGTTAATTCAAAGGCGGTGGAGGTGGGGGAGGTGAATGAGAATAAGGAGCGATGAGTGGACTCGATGAAACCTTATCTTGCCCGGTCCCAATGATTTTAAAGGTTTGCTGTATTCATAAACCCAGATTCAAATGTAATTTAAACAATGTTGGTCGGATGGTCATATTTTGGAAAAAAAACATTTTACGTCTTCGATTTGAATATTTGAATGAATGTATAATACAATTTGAGCTGAGAGATAGAGACCATTATAATGCTTTTGATATGACGTCATCTCATCGGTAAAAATAATTATTAAATTGTGTGCACTATGTAATGGCAGCTGCACTCAAATGCAGCGTTTGTGACGTCACAAGCGTTCTATACTTTTGAAGTAGTGGGGTTTACACTAAATGCAACACGACCGAATTCTGTCGATGACGTGCACAACTAATTCTTGCTGTTGAAAACACAGCAAAAACATTCCGCGTTTTAAGAATATGTTTTGGAGAAACAAAATACCAAAATTTGTATTTCAGCAAACTTCATGGGATCCATACCTACTTGACATGGCACCCATGAGAGTGTGTTTGTTTATTCAAATATTGGCGCGATTATGCCACTACGGGTTAGTCAGCCACTACGGGTTAGTCAGCGATGTAATTACAGTGATTCTATACGGACAAGATAATTATATTAAATTATAGCTTTTTGGGGCTGGCGCTGCCCATTTTACGTCTTTGATTTGAATAATTATTTTGTATTTACAAATAATGCAAGTGGAGTTAGTCAGGAAAAAACTCAGACCACAACATTGTGCTGACGTCATCAGCAAAACGATCAGGGAATTGAAGCAGACGGATTAATGGGGCACGATCAACAGGGCATGGAATCGGAGTGCCAGCTTTAGATTAACTCGGTGATGGAAAATAATAACCCACATGATAAGGTCATATTACCGTTGCTGATGTATGAATGACTTAGTAATTTCACTGTGTTCATCTTTAACTAGGATACCGATTCCATGCCCTGTTGAAAGCTACTCTGATCGTGACAATAACACAAAGGCAACACGACTGAATTCTGTATACAACTTTTACTGGTGAAAAAAAACAGCGAAAAAATCACCTTCTCTTCAATTACAAATATGGAAGAAATACAAAATACAAAGATGTTCTTATCACGGCACCCATGAGGGCGTGTTTGTTTATTCAAATCTGGGTGCGGTCATGCCACTATGGTGACTGATTACAAGCAGCCACTCATAACAGCTCTCCAGTTTTTGTGCTAAGTAAGTGTTTTGTAGCTACAAGTTTGTCTTAATTTTTATACTAGTGGATTTCTTATTACACCTGGAATCTACTGGACGTTTTATGTGAGTATTTGTACATTTGTTTTCTTATAATAAGTGAAAAACTGTTGTTTTTTTGTCTGTCTGTGCAGACATTTTTTACTGTTGAGTGTATACACATTTTGGATCTTCATTTAATTTGTGCAGTCAACTCTGATTTAGATTATAACCTGTAGCTAGAGATTATAACCCGTAGCTTGACCACAAGCCTTTTGTTTGGATCAACAACTTTGTGATCAGACAATGGAGGTCTACATCCTGTTTATTCTACTCCTGCTATCCAGACCATTGTGTCTCAATGACTCATCAGTAGATGGCTACAAGATGCAACCTACAGATTGTTCAACTAAAATGCGCCATCTTAAATTCTTGAGACGTCCTATATCATACTATGATAATTCATCTGCCACCTTTCACCTGGAACTCTTAATTTCTGGTGACATAAACCCAAACCCTGGACCTGAAACACTGATCAACACACCCACAAACGCCACGATCAGCTCCATAAAATTTCCTACAGCCGCAATGAACTACTCAATCTTCGCAATGCTCCATGTACTGATGTAGCTTTATCTTATTCATCATTGAGTCAATTGAACTGTCTTGGAATACTTGCTAATCAACCCCAAACATACCGCCGCACACATAGAGGTAAAAAAGCAGGTCGCCGTTGAATGGACAGACTTACACAACTTGCACTCCAGCCTTACCAACCCCCAGCAGTGAACTCAACCACATCAACAAGCGACATTGGCATAACTTCAACTCCAAATGTTCACGATGAGTCTAAACTTCAGCTCTGTGTCTTAAATACTCAATCCATATGTAACAAATCGGATGAATTTGTTGACTTTGTACTTCAAAACAATTTGGATCTTGTTGCCATAACCGAGACATGGTTTAAACCTGATGATGATTTGCTACCCCGTGAGTGTACTCCTGCTGGCTACTCTCTCCATCCCCAGACCAATAAAGACCGGTGGAGGGGTTGCACTACTCTTTAGGTCCAGTTTATCTGTCAGCATGAAAAGTGTTAACATTGACTACCTAACATTTGAATCTCTGCATGCTGAGGTAACGTGCAACTCTAGATCTGTTCGCCTTGTTAATATTTATCGACCAGAAAGGGATGTTGATGGTAAACATGTAAACTTCTCCAGTTTTCTGCAGGAATTTGACAAATTAATTGTCGATTATCTCTTACACCCATCTGACATTATTTTAACCGGCGATTTTAACATTCATATGGACATAATTTCAAACAATTATGCAAATCAGTTTAAAGATCTGCTCTCTGCTCATGGACTTATACAGCACATCACAGCACCCACTCATCGGTATGGTCACTGTCTTGACCTCATGATAACGCGTGAAAATACTTCACCTCTTATCACGAATATAACTATTCATCCTGGATTATCTGATCATTATGCAATCATGGTAAATTTGAACCTTAAAAAACCTCCCATACCTACCATTTCTGTAACTACTCGCCACTGGAAAAAAGTAAATATTAAAGATTTATGTCATGATGTTGAATCTCAACTGGAAAATGTAAACCTTGAAGATGGTGAGCTGGATTCTTGTGTCAGTCTATTTGAATCTACTATCCGTAACATCTTGGATGATCATGCTCGAACTGTTAAACTCGAACTGTTAAACTACAATCTGAATCCCCCTGGTTCAATGATGATATCCGTGCTGCAAGGAAAATCCGCCGTCAACTTGAGCGAAGATGGCGTGACAATGGGAAACTTGGAGTACGTCGGCAAGAATACTGTAACCAACGTGATATTGTGAAGAACATGATTAACCAGGCAAAAATAACTCACTACTCATCTCTTGTGAAAGATAGCTCTGGTGATCAGAAAAAACTCTTTAACATTGTTGAAAAGCTGCTTCATAAACCCAAAGCTCCAGTGCTTCCATCTACACACTCCGACCAGGACCTCGCAAATGCTTTTTCAAACTTTTTTGTCACAAAAATTGAGAATATCCGCCGTTCTTTTCCCATTCTATCACAAACACCAACACGCAAGGATCCACAATGTAGACTGTCCATGTTTGAGCCTACTAGTGTTACGGAGATCAAGAAAATCATCATGAAATCACCATCAAAATCATGTGAACTTGATCCAGTACCAACTTCGCTAATAAAACAAAATATTGATGTGTTTGCTAAGTATATCACAATTATTGTAAACAGATCTCTTTCTTCCGGTTGTTTCCCTAATAGCCAGAAGGTTGCTCATGTTAAACCACTCTTAAAGAAACCCAATTTGGACAAGGAAGTTTTCAAAAATTACCGACCAGTAGCGAATTTAAAGTACCTTGGAAAAACAATCGAGCGAGTTGTTTCATCACGGATCTCTGATCATGTTCGTGCTAATAACCTGTCGGACACATTTCAGTCAGCCTACAAACCATTTCATGGAACGGAAACTGCTCTTCTTCGCGTCAACAATGACATTTTATCTGCCATGGATGAGGGGAAAATCACTGCATTAGTTTTGTTAGACTTAAGCGCCGCTTTTGACACGGTCGATCATAAAATCCTTCTCTCCCGCCTTCAATATCATCTTGGAATACATGACACAGCCCTGGATTGGTGTAAGTCCTACCTGTTAAATAGGCCTCAGCATGTTTGTATTGGTAACGCTATCTCCGAGCCTGTTATTCTTGACTATTCTGTACCCCAAGGCTCTATGCTCGGCCCACAGCGGTTTACTGTTTATACCTTTCCAGTTCGTGATATCATTTTGAAGTATAATTTAAATTACCATGTTTACGCTGATCACACGCAGCTTTACATTACTTTTAAATCTTCTCAAGAACCTGCTGATTCCTGCATTAAAACACTGGAGAAATGTATTCAAGAGATTAGAAGTTGGATGAGACAAAATTTCCTGAAATTGAACGATGAAAAAACAGAATTTGTTCTATTTGGATCACGTCAGCAATTGTCTAAAGTTTCTCTTCCATGTATTACAATTGGTGACTCGCAGATAACCCCCTCATTACATGCACGTAATTTGGGTGTTATATTTGACTCGACAATGACTTTAAAACCACATATCTCCAACATTGTTCGCATATCATCATTTCACATCAGAAATATAAGCCGAATTAGGAAATACTTGAATAAAAGTGCTGCTGAACAAATTATACATGCGTTTGTCACATCAAGGCTCGATAACGGCAATGCTCTCCTTTACGGTCTCCCGCAGAATCAAATATCTCGTCTTCAGCACATACAAAACACAGCAGCTCGTGTTGTGACTTTGTCCAGAAAGTCATGCCATATCACGCCAATCTTGAAAGAACTGCACTGGCTTCCTGTTTCACAGAGAATTGTTTTTAAACTTATGCTAATTGTTCACAAATCTTTCAATAACATTGCTCCAATTTATATTTCTGAACTGCTTAAAGTCTACACTCCATCACGCAAGTTGCGCTCCAGCAACATGTCACTCCTAAAGGAACCAACTTCAAAACGGAACTGGGGTGATAGGTCGTTTTCTGTCGCAGCTCCAAGACTCTGGAATCATCTTCCAACTAAACTCAAATCTTGTCATAGTATAACCAGATTTAAGTCGATGCTTAAAACTCATCTTATGTCTCAACTCTTCAAAGATGATGTATATTTGTAATTGCATTGTAGGTACATGTATCTCGGTACATAATTTTAATTTTTTTTCCCCTATGCTATCATTGTATATTGTTTGTATTCATGTTTTTTCTTTGTTTCCGCGCCTTGAGCGCCCAGCAGGGTGGATATGTGCGCGCTATAAATCTTTATTATTATTGTTATTGTTATTGTTATTGTTGTTGTTGTTGTTGTTGTTGTTGTTGTTGTTGTTGTTGTTGTTGTTGTTGTTGTTGTTGTTGTTGTTGTTGTTGTTGTTGTTGTTGTTGTTGTTGTTGTTACTATGGGTTATAGTCGGCGTCTCAGCGAAGTGATTGTAATGATTCTACAGACAAGAAAATGGTATGATACCAGAAATAATATAGCAAAACAAAAAACGACAAAGAAAGAAAACAAATAAGGATCAGACGAGTGATCGTTCGTCTTACTTGAATTGTTGGCACTTCTAAATCTAAAAAGCTATTCCATTAAATAAAACATTCAAATTAAATTTCAATACTATCAATGATGTAAAATTATGTTTACAACAACATACCAAATAAAAGCAATAATGTACGCGTAATTTATAAGACTATGTAAACAAAGTAAAGACAATAAATATGAAAGACTTTAATTTAATCCCCACCACTTATAATAGGCCTATACAAAGTGGCATAGTATGTACGCATTAGAGTACAACAGTTTGAAGACAAACCAGGGGAATTCATCCGCGTGTAAACTATATAGTGATCTCAACATTGCCTTATCACTGGAATAATAATCTGCCTATTGATCAGTGTTGGAACAAAGGCTTTGATCCTCAAGGTCAAGGCCAAGGCCAAGGCTTAACCATCAAGGCCAAGGCTTAACCCTCAAGGCCAAGGCCCTCTAGTATAAAATTACTACTAATATAAAACATGTCACATCATAACGAATCGCTTATAGTAAGAATACAAACTTCACGTACAAATTTATGACTGAGTAGAAGTTCAGGTCTTCGTGGATACCATTTAAATATAACAAAAAGAATGGTTTGCTTCCATACTGATGCACATTATTCTAAACCGAGTATAACAAAAGCTGGGGATCTAAGAACGGCTGTTTTAACTGATGTTACCTCGTTATTATGTAACATGGAATTAATTTTATTTTCTGGGCCATCATGGTTAGAAATATTAGCATTACCTAAAACAGACCAGACTATATCACCCAGAATTTGTCAAAAATCATGGACCAAAATCCACTGAATGGCTTTGAGATTACTTCAGCACCTGTATCAAAGTTCAGAAAATCCCAAAAATATGGAGACATGCTAAAGTAATGGGAATTCTAAAACCGGACAAGGCCGCCGAAGACCCGGGCAGCTACCGTCCAATAAGCCTACTGTGCATAATATACAATCGTATCCAACCCATTGTGGATCCTCAACTCCCACCGTACAGGACGCTGTACAACAGACCAAGTAACACTCCTCACAGAAGACAACTTCCAAAAAGGTCTCAAGAACGGTGCTGTACTGGTCGATCTATCAGCAGCATATGACACGGTATGGCATAAAGGTCTTGCCCTAAAACTACACAAAATCATACCTGATAATACCTTAGTAAACTTTCTCATGACAATGATCACCTGCAGAAGCTTTACAATGACGGTTGGCGAAGAAACCAGTAAAAAAATGCTTCCTGAAAAACGGGATCACGCAGGGCTCAGTGCTCGCACCGATTTAATTCAACATTTACACTGCTGACCTACCAACCACTGTCTCAAATAAATATATCTATGCAGATGACAAAGCACTCCCAACCTCTGCCAAAAACTTTAACAAGCTTGAAACAACACTTGGCACCGATATGGAATCCTTAAGCCGTTACTTCAAAAACTGGAGACTCCGACTATCACCAAAACTGTTTAGCAACTAGACTGGCTAACTACAAAATCAAAGTCGTTTGCAATGGCACAACCATCCCGTATGATGATTTCCCCAAGTATCTTGGTGTTATTTTGGACAGATCTCTAACATACAAAAGCCATCTCACACAGCTCGCACAGAAAGCCAACACTCGCAACTGTCTCATTAGACAACTAGCAGGCCTTTCCTGGGGCGCAGACTACAACGTTCTTCGAATCTCGGCAATAGCTTTAGTATACTCTGTTGCACAGTACTGTGCACCGGTATGAAACGGAGCACCCACACCAGCAAGATTGACGTAGCCCTTAACAACACCATGCGCATCATCTCAGGATGTATCAGATCAACTACCACTCAATACCTTCCAGTAGTCAGTGGAATTGCTCCTTATGAAGTGAGACGTCAGCACCAATACCTTGCTCTTGCGCGACGTGCCGCTGGGTGTGACTCCATCTGCTTCATCAACTGTTGACAAACACCAATCAAAAACCTCCACCACAACTGCGACTGCCATCAAGAAATCGTTACCATCGACAAGCCCACAAACTGCTAGAAATTAGCATTGGATCGCACCCAAAGACTTGGGCACTAACCACGTGGCGGAATATGTGGCAAGAATCAGAATCCAGGACGTGGATATTTAACTACATTTTGCCACTGTTGGGTCAAACTTAACAGACTAAGAACTGGCCATGGCCGATTTGGACATAACATGCTCCGCATGGGACTAAGTGACAACGCTAAATGTACCTGTGGTCATGATGACCAGACTGTACATCACATCGTTCATGACTGTATTATTTACAGATGTGATGGAAATTTAACTGAACTCGACCAGTCTGTATTAAACTGGATCCATAACCTAACCTTGTCATGTTAATTTTGTATGAACCATACGATAAATAAATAAATAAAGCAGTCCACAGCACGAATCAGATGATGTTCTATCTACCCCATATAACTGTATGCAAGTTAAGTATAATTATATCTCCCTGGCCCCACAAGTACAAGTATACAAACAATTATTATAGCTTTGTTTTGGGGGAAGCAGCAAAATGTACTATCATGGTAACAAAATGTGATGCTGTAAAAGTGAAAGTGTGTCAACACACAAATCTAGGGTGTTTTCCCTCCTCCATGGTAAAACATGATTAAATTAGATACTGCAGACTTTGCAGACGGCTGACTCCAAGTTGTATGTTTGTAGAAAAGCAAAATTTCAAACAAATTTACCTGAAAAATTCAAAAATCGATGGGCCTTGAAGAGCAAGGCCCTAAAGTTGCAAGGCTTTGACCCTCAAGGCCAAGGCCAAGGCCAAGGCTTTTGCCCTCAAGCCTTAAGGCTAAGGCCAAGGCCAAGGCCCTAAAATCAAGCTTTAAGGCAGCCTTAAGGCCAAGGCTCAGTATCAAGGCACTACATCACTGCTATTGATGATTATAAATCGTGGCTTTGTAAGATGAACAATAAAATAAGTGTAGCTCCGTAACTTAGCTTGTTCACTCTTGAACTTACAAGCAAATTTTGAACGAAGAAAAGCCAGTAAGTTATCGTGTATGCCCAAATCATTTCTCTGTGCCAGGGACGAGCCCAGGGTATCGGAAAGGGGACACACGGCAAAAGGGTTGGAGAAGTACACTGACAAGGGGGGAACGCGGCAAAAGGGGTGGAGAGATACACTGACAAGGGGAACACGACAAAAGGGGTGGGGAGGTTCACTGACACAGGAGGAACAAGGCAAAATGGGTGGAGAGGTACACTGACAAGGGAGGAACTAGGCAAAAGGGTTGGAGAGGTACACTGACAAGGGGAACACGGCAAAAGGGGTGGGGAGGTACACTGACAAGGGGAACACGGCAAAAGGGGTGGGAAGGTACACTGACAAGGGGAACACGGCAAAAGGGGTGGAGAGGTACACTGACAAGGGGAACACGGTAAAAGGGTTGGGGAGGTACACTGACAAGGGGAACACGGCAAAAGGGGTGGGGAGGTACACTGACAAGGGGAACAGGGCAAAAGGGGTGGGGAGGTACACTGACAAGGAGGTACGCGGCAAAAGGGGTGGGGAGGTTCACTGACAAGGGAGGAACAAGGCAAAAGGGGTGGAGAGGTACACTGACAAGGGAACACGGCAAAAGGGGTGGGAGGTACACTGACAAGGGGAACACGGCAAAAGGGGTGGAGAGGTACACTGACAAGGGGAACACGGCAAAAGGGGTGGGGAGGTTCACTGACAAGGGAGGAACAAGGCCAAAGGGGTGGAGAGGTACACTGACAAGGGAGGAACAAGGCAAAAGGGGTGGAGAGGTACACTGACAAGGGGAACACGGCAAAAGGGGTGGGGAGGTACACTGACAAGGGGAACATGGCAAAAGCGGTGGGAAGGTACACTGACAAGGGGAACACGGCAAAAGGGTTGGGGAGGTACACTGACAAGGGGAACACGGCAAAAGGGGTGGGGAGGTACACTGACCAGGGAACACGGCAAAAGGGGTGGGGAGGTACACGGCAAAAGGGGTTGAGAGGTACACTGACAAGGGAGGAACAAGGCAAAAGGGGTTGAGAGGTACACTGACAAGGGAGGAACAATGCAAAAGGGGTGGAGAGGTACACTGACAAGGGGAACACGGCAAAAGGGTTGGGAGGTACACTGACAAGGGGAACACGGCAAAAGGGGTAGGGAGGTTCACTGATAAGGGGAACACGGCAAAAGGGGTTGGGAGGTACACTGACAAGGGGAACACGGCAAAAGGGGTGGAGATGTACACTGACAAGGGAGGAACACGGCAAAAGGGGTGGGGAGGTACACTGACAAGGGGAACATGGCAAAAAGGGGTGGGGAGGTACACTGACAAGGGGAACACGGCAAAAGGGGTGGAGAGGTACACAGACAAGGGGGACACGAAAAAGCGTATGGTAAATGTACATGCATATGCACGGACACGCCCCTCTTTGACACTCCTGAATTTGTCAATGGTTTGTGCAATAATACATCCATGTCTTATTTGTTTTATCTGACAATATAAAGTTACACCAGTAAATTTAAGAATTATTGAACATAATTCTGGGTTATAATCATAACATATAATCGTTGTTGATATGGCAAGTTATTTTAAATTGATAAAAACGTATTTATTTATCTACACGAAGCACACCATTTGCAATCCCTCTTTGCTCAGGAAGCACAAATACAATCTGAATAGTTTTATAAGAACATGTAACTGTTAATTAATGAACACATTAAATAAATACAAATTACACTGCTAATGTCACTACATATACAGTCAGTGGGGGCGCACTTGAATCCTCTACAAAAGTCACATTTTGTAAACTATTATGAAAAATATGTTTCTTAATATAAATGAGTTTCATTAAAATGTTGGAACATTTTTGGGCCAGTTTAGGATGAATTTCTCCAATTGGGAAATTTTGAGAAAACTGTTAATCTAAAACCACAACGCGTTTTTCAAACGTAACAAAATGTTTTTTGGAGGAGTTTGTTTTACTATGAATGAAAATTATGATGGATGATCGTATGAACCATCTCCCTGGACTACAGTGGGTTTGTTTTACTATGAATGTAAATTATGTTGGATGATCGTATGAACCATCTCCCTGGACTACAGTGGGTTTGTTTTACTATGAATGTAAATTATGTTGGATGATCGTATGGACCATCTCCCTGGACTACAGTGGGAGTACATATACCCTGATCCCACGGGATTAACGCACATAGTCTCATAGTTCTCCTGAGGACGATCAGAGCATACTGATCGAAACGTCGAATTGTACCCCCAGTTCTTTTCAGAACTAATTACTACTCAATTGAGATTCCACATGGTGTCACCGCAATTAGTCTTACTTATCATCCTCACCATGCAAAGCTACAAGTTTTACCTGCACATAGTCTTGTTCATGAAATTGTTAGAAAAAAGCTACGTCACAATAATTCATTAAGTGAAGCGGATATTATATTAAATAAAATAGTTAAGATTCGGTTTTCGATTGTTATGACAGATACTCGGCCCTATTTTGGTAAAACGAAAGTAATTTTTTTGAGATTTTGAGACAAAGCCATTCCCACTCAGGCGAGGGCGCTATTTACGATTCTGAAACTCTCAACATCAGGAAATTAATCGTTTGAAAGATACGCTCTGTATGTTAACCTAAAAAATACAAAGTTTGTGACTGTAATTTACAAAAATGGTGTATGTCACACTTACATTGATTGGGAAAGCTGGAAATAAGGTAAAGTGTTGTATCCCTGACATACACCACTGCAGCAAATTAATCAAAACTTTTCAGTGATTAGATAAGTCAAAAACAGATAAATTCATGATACCATATTCCAAAATAAAACTTAAAACCCATTTTTCGCGAAATGGCCTTTTTGAGATAATTATATCATTTTACCAAAATAAGGACGTACTGCTTTTATAATAATACTTTATGGGTGGAAGTAGGTTTGGGTAAATTTGAGATATCATCGAGTGAAACATATCTTACAATAAGGCAATGTTCATCGTCTCGAAACCTCTTCATTTATAAAAAAATCCATTGGCTATATAGAGAAGAAATCATAAAAAAGGGGAACGTCATCCATCATATAGTTTGAAACATTCGGATTGTAGAATAAATTATGAAATAATTCTTACAACATTTCAGAATATTTGTTAAATGTTGTGCAATATTTTGGATTTTTTCTCGGAAATTGAAAATTTTGGGAGAAAGTATTTGAACTTTTAAAAACATGGTAGTCTAAACGTAAACAAAGTGCTATATTGAAGTTTATTAAATGATATTAATGTTTGGGGGAGGGGGAAGGGAGGGGTCTAACGGACCATCCACCTGGTCTAACAGTTGGGGTATACATAGCCTCACCAAGTATTTACGTCAGAGTTCACCGGGCAATATTAGTGGACGGGGCGGGAAAACACATCCCGTACAATAAGCCAAAAGGGGGCAATTAATTGACATAAAAACTTCACACTTTCTTAAATTAAAATCTATAAGTTATCACTTAAGCAGCACCTGAACACTTAATACAAACCAGGGGCGTTATGTATCAAGGATACTTTGGGGGTGAATCCTCAAATACGATCATTGCATATTTTGATAACGAATTTAAGATATAATTTACTATGTACTCTTTGATTGTAAATCCATTTGATTTGACTAATCCTACTAAATGACAAGTCCAATACACATTATAGTGAATGGTGTCATTTTGGAAAATGTGTAGTATTATAACCAGTTAGGCTATATGCAGTACAGACGATAAGCAAAGATACGAGTTGAGACGGAGTTTACGGTTGATGATACGGTTTAATACATGTCGGATGGTAGAGGCATTATGTACTCTCACTAAGAATTCACAAGGTACAATCTATGAACACTTTCTTATAAGATCATAACCCTAAAAGGACTTGTTTCATACCTTATAAATGATACATTTTGAATAATTACACAATACAATAATATGTTTGGTTGGTTTGAAAAAGAGAGGCTGTCCTAAGCAAATCGATGTAGAGTGGTCATCCATATTTGGACATACACATACCCTGACCAGAGCCTACACTGCTGAGGTCATCACTACAGTAAGGAATGTGCAAGGTGGCTGAAATAGCTTTACCTTGGACTTACGTAACGCCCACTTATATTTTATCAAATCTAGAAACACCAGAACTCTAATATAATGTTACCAAGTTATACATCCGTGAAATTAATGTATTTTGCCTTATTGTAGCGTGGTGATAGTATGCTACCCATTCCTAACTTCTTGTCTGAATTTAAGGACCATTTCGTCAGTGGTTTTTCAAAATATTAGGATTTAGACATCAGATCAGCTTAAATAAATGGTTCGTTGTCACTGTAGAGAAGTCCAAATAAAAGGCGTTTGAACTATATCTGTATAAGCTGTAAGACTAAATGATCCGTCAGAAGAAGAAAAAATAAATAGGTAGTCTGAAATAAGCTTTTGGAACAGTGGGCCGTTGGACTTGTGTAATAACCTACATGCAATAGTGTTTGACAAATTATATTTTATTTAGACAATTGTCAGACCATAACGGGCATGATCAAACTATCGACTATAAACACTATACAATTACCAATAATTATAAGGCTTTGGGTCACATGCTTATCAGAGGGGTAGGGCGTGTTGTGGAGCGAACACGGAGGGAACTTGTTTCTGACGTCAAATTCTTGACCAGAACCATGTGCAGAAACATGACATTATTGTACAATGCCAAATGTAACTTACTCGTGAGTAGTAAACTTGTGCAGAAACATGACATTTACAATGCCAAATGTAACTTACTCGTGAGTAGTAAACTTGTGCAGAAACGTGACATTTACAATGCCAAATGTAACTTACTCGTGAGTAGTAAACTTGTGCAGAAACGTGACATTTACAATGTCAAATGTAACTTACTCGTGAGTAGTAAACTTGTGCAGAAACGTGACATTTACAATGTCAAATGTAACTTACTCGTGAGTAGTAAACTTGTGCAGAAACGTGACATTTACAATGCCAAATGTAACTCACTCGTGAGTAGTAAACTACTTGTGCAGAAACGTGACATTTACAATGCCAAATGTAACTCACTCGTGAGTAGTAAACTACTTGTGCAGAAACGTGACATTTACAATGCCAAATGTAACTCACTCGTGAGTAGTAAACTACTTGTGCAGAAACGTGACATTTACAATGCCAAATGTAACTCACTCGTGAGTAGTAAACTTGTGCAGAAACGTGACATTTACAATGTCAAATGTAACTTACTCGTGAGTAGTAAACTTGTGCAGAAACATGACATTTACAATACCAAATGGAACTTACTCGTGAGTAGTAAACTTGTGCAGAAACGTGACATTTACAATGTCAAATGTAACTTACTCGTGAGTAGTAAACTATAAATAGCTTGTACAAACAATCATTCTATATTTTTTGAACAAAACTATGTTATTTTTATAATTCGTCATCATGAAACCAATCATAACCTAGCAGGAAGTCAGTTCAAGCTTGCTCGAAACAGTCACGTGACTATAATACATCTTAACTCGTGAAAACGGTCGTGATCGCGAAAACAATGTATCACAAACAGTTGGAGAACAGTGTATGGAAAATGTCCGTAAAATACTACAAAGGCTTTATTGGAGTGCAATCTCTTGAATTTAAAGATAATTGTCTGTAAAAGTGTAAACATTACATTGTTCAAGACAGATTTATGTTCACTCCGCTCAAATGTCAAGTCCGAATTTTAAAAAGTCTTTTACGGGTAATTGGAACCGAAAAATGGAACCGGGTAATGACAGTTTCGGTCGGGTATCCGGATACACAGCCCTACCCCCGACCACCATTATGGATCTGTCGCTGATTAATAATATTGATGTGATAATTAAAAGTGGCTCAAATACATTGAATTCTCTATTGACAGTTGTTCAATATTACTGACTTGTAATACTGTAGGTGATACAGAGGCGAGACGATGGGTCTGAGAATTTCACTCGAAGCTGGAACGAGTACAAGGACGGATTTGGCTCATTGATGTCAGACCACTGGATAGGAAACGAGGTACTCCATAATCTGACAAGAGAGGGAGAGTGGATGATACATGTGGACCTGACGGATACAGATAGCAACTGGGGCATAATGTTTTTTAAGCCTTTCAGCATAATGTCCTCCAACGACAATTACGCACTGAGTATTGGGACAGAAAGCACGTACGACGGCAGCTACATTGGTATGCAACAAATTTACTTTTCAAGAATGATCAGGCGCATACTGTTAACAGTCATTACTCTGATTGGTTGAAATTTACAAATATAAATTAATTAGCCACGAGTTTGGTCCCTTTTGCATTGCATTCGAAAAAAAAAACATTACTTAAAATGTCTTTTTAAATACTCCAAAAATGTATCAATATGTTCGATGAGTTTACTTTAATTATTGAAATGGAGCAATGCAAAAACCATCAAATAATAATAAAACATCAAATTTCATCTGCTAGATTCAAACATTACACATTTCGTTTTAGGGTTTATGTTGTGGGTTATGTTCTTTTTCCTTATGTTTTTTAAAGGTTACTAAGTTGGTTTCCTGACAAAGGCAGTTAGCAATACACAAAACCAGTGGCGTTGATATGTTGTTACGATTGGGGGTATAGAGTTGGACAAAATAATGACCTCAACCAACCTCCCCCACATAAAATCACCGATTTTGTATTAATTTCTTTATTTTAAATTTGATAGGCTACTAGTGTAACCTATAATGGACATGGAAAGATGAACATTTGGAAACAAAATAGTCTAAATACGCTTATTGGGGGACATTATTATTACCGTCTCCCTGTCATATATATTGGAGGACATGACCCCTGTCCCCCTGGGATCGCCACCCATGCACACTTTATATCAGGCATTATAAATTCATTCAGTTTGAGAATTACATTTTTCAAAAACATCTGCCAGATTCCAACATTATACATTTGGTTTAAGGGTTTATGTTGCTGTTTACATGAATCGTTTCCTAATTTTGATCCATAACTTTGTCCTTGATCATTTGCATTAGGTTTTTTCCTCGAAAAAAAAAACACTTGAAATTTTCAAAAAGATTACTTTGTATCCTGACAAAGACAGTGAGTAATACACAAAGCATCTGATATTATACAAATTAAGCTTTCATCGTGTACATTTTAAGAACATATCTGATTGATTTTAACATTACAAATTTCGTTTGGGGTTTTCTAATGTTGAGCCATAACTTTTATTTACATCATTATGTTTTTGTTTTTTCCTGTCAAGGTACACAACCTCTTCTATCGGCAGCTGGTCAACAGTTCTCAACATACGATAGAGACAATGATAAGGATACTGAGTCTAATTGTGCAGGGTTATTACAGGGAGGTTGGTGGTTTAATCGTTGTACAGGAGGCAATCCTCCGTCTGATACACCCGTTGAGAGTAACCTTAATGGTGAATACTCACATCCAGTCGATTATTCAAGTCAAGATTATCGCGGCATTAGATGGAATACATGGAAGGACCTTCAAATAGTGAACAGTGAAATGGGAATATTCCGATGTGTGGGAAACATAAATTGGTATGGGTTTCGTTGTTGAATGGTTGAATGGACTAACGAGTATCAGGGCATTATGTGGGATTTATGGTATGGGCATCAAATAGTGAAATGAAAATAATCCGCTGCACGGGAGTCATTAAATGTTACGGTGCATTTAAAACTTTCTGTTGAGTGGTTGAATCTGTTTTTGCTCCGATAACATTTGGACAGAAAAATTCACTGAAATTATTTCAGCAAATGGTGTTTTATTTGATTAAATTTATTTGCTTATAGTAAGGATCACTGAAAGGATTTCTTACAGAGTCTTGTGTTTTAGTTATGCTGTATGCATGACTGAAAAATATTTTACGCAAAATGTAAAACAGAAAAAAAATCACACAATTAAACAGACTTATGCACCAACAGCAGTCACAACCACATCCATATCACTATGTATTTAGTTATAGCAAATATTGAGCAAGAAACATTTAATATTTGTATACAGCGGGGTCAACTATAAACACAAATAAATTTATACATGTAGATACTGTTTTAAAAGCATAAAAATATTTATGTTCTTATGTTATTACTACTTCAAATAGGAAACTAAAACAACAGTTTGCACCAATCGCTCATTGGGTATGAAATAAATCCTGTAAAGAAAGGTCACACAATTCGTCACTATTTTCACGAAGAAATACTTTGTTAGACCACATAGAACTAAAGACAAAGTACGAGATAACCGAATTGCTTTTCTGAAATTACCATTTTACCATCATTAAAATTAATGTGCAAAGCCATGCACAATTGAAGTGTCTTGAACCTGGTATCCGTTCATTTCCTGGTTTTGCACACTCTTTATGAGGAAACATTTTGAAAAAGATGCTTTTCAGTGCGTTTTCAACGAAAACAACATTAAAAGTGAAACCTAATAAAAGGGGCAATTCCATGGTTACTCACGTTACATTATTCTTTGTTCACAGTAGTTGCATTATACCCAGACCAGCACAAACAAATAATTGCAGAAATATAAGAGAACAATGGTGGTAACTGACGTTACATAAAATGTCGCTGTTTGTCTTATATAGCGTACATATAGCACTGAAGTAAGGTCTGGGTATAATGCAACTAATGTGACAAAAACTGATGAGTGAAATAAATATTATGACACTAAGAGTGAGCCCAAAACCTCGCAATGTAACGTGAGTAACCATGCAATTGGATTTTATGTAATTTTTATTACATAAAATGTATTAATGAAATTAATCATGAATTTATTCTATCAATGACATTTCATATCGTTTGGTTCATTTATGAGAGCCAGATACACAAAGTTGTGATTGAAGGTGACACAGCGCTATTGTTGGGCGTGATTGGGCGATATTGGGCGTCTGTCATTTTATTGCAAGAGATGTCGGCTGGAAATATTGATATAAAACTAGTTGAAATGTTAACAATAGACTTTCATCATGGTACAACCATTTTGTTTTTCTTCAGTACAAAACCACGTAACCAAACCGAGGCTAGAAAGAAAATAGTCCGGTCACTAGTATGGTTTACCTGACAAAGATGACTGCGGGTGATAAAGGTATATACCTGGCGTATGTACTTGTAAATCTTTCCAGTAATGTACATTTCAAGTATGGCTGTGAAACAACATAATTGTGATATGACAGGCGCTCAATAACTCGACCAACAAAAGCGTTACTGAAGAGATCAGAGATCTATAATTTACTGTTTAAAATATTATAATTATTAAATGAATAATTGTTTATGTGTATGGTATAAATTGCATTTAGTTTTCGAGATTTAAATCAGATTAACATGACAATTTGAAAAAAATACAGATTTTTTTCCAAGATGACTTTGTAATATTTCTTAATTAAAGATACAAATTGATTATATTTGAAAAGATTACATGCAGAAAAAATTGAAAAATAATTTGAACTTTTAAGAAAACGCGCCTGCAAAATGGATCGTGAAAAACACGTTATTTTTTGAGGATTTAAATCTCGAAATCAGTTTAGAAGTGATTGTTATAGAGATACTTGCGTGTTTTTATTTAAATGAAATATTATAAATTAATTGAAAATGTTTAAGTGATTTAGTTTATTGCACAACATCATGAGTTTGCCCGTTCACCAGTGATTCCTAGGAATGTTTTTGTTTAACCTAATAATTTATATTTTTATGAAAGAAAGGGGGAAAATAGTTTAAGTAAATACTTCACAAAAACGTCAAAAAACATGGTTTAACAGTAATTCATAGCCTAAATGACGGGCCGCCATCAATTCATTTGATAATTTTATTACATTAAAAACATACATGTGATGATTTGTTTGCCTGTCTGCAAGGAAAAGGCTAATTTAAAAATAAAACTGCTGGGAATAACCGGTGAAAGTATCAAACACAAGGGCGATGCATCTTTGAGTAGATTACACAGGAATTTTGTCACTGGAGATGGAGGTCAATAAAAGTTGAGGGATAATAGAAATGTGTCTATCAATTCGGTAAGGAATTGATGGAAGGATGTTCTTTCTGATAAATCATTGATGTGTCTATCAATTCGGTAAGGAATTGATGGAAGTATGTTCTTTCTGATAAATCATTGAATGAATTCATACAATTCATTCAAAGATCATCTGTTTTTGACCAAAATTAAATATTTGACAACATGTGGCTTTAAAAGCAAACTAATCATTTCTTCGGACCGAGAAAAAAATGAATGATTGGTGATTGTCCTTGCCCAATCCGATTGTTTTCCCACCAATAAAGTTGCCCCAGCCCCAGCCCCATTAGCACCCCCACCCCTCCACCGGTTTAGGAGATATTAAAGTTCAGGGAAATGGATACACGTGGACGTTTTTCACATTATATGGAGAATTATATGTGTATGTGTATGGAAAGACTATAATAGGCTAATTGGGGTCAGTGTTTGTAATCAGAACAAAATGAAGTCATGTCACAATTCATATCGCTTCTCCCTCACATTTTATATTTTGAAACTAACATTATCTCCAGGTTGGCCATTTTCTCTAAACGAGATGGTAGTGTGACCACAAAGAAAATAAAATCTCCCTGATTTTGTTTTTTTTAGGACGATCACCAATTATTTGTTTTTGTATGTGTAACATTGGCCTTCTGACTTTAGTGTATATCAACACAGCTATATTTTGCAGTTCAAATTTAAAGGGACGAATATTCACGACCTCTTAGAAGACATACAGTCTTATATTTAATTTTTCTGAACGATTTTGCTTACAATCGATGTGCTTGATATATTAGAATGTAATATTTCGTCAGTAATGGATATGTCTCAGTGGTAATAATTATTATGGTATTTGTGAAGATGTATTTTGCACAGTCACTTTCAGTTTCATGAACAAATAATCAAGGGAAATTTAATACAAACCTCATCTCTACAGACAAACAATAATTTGTTGCATACGCATAATGTATGCGTTGAGAACATAGTTTATAATGAATCTTAAAGATATCAGTGTAATATAGGAATATATTTTGAGATTTAACTCATAATGAAAACAAAATATTAAAAACTAATTAATTTAGTTTTTTCAAACAAAAAATGTCAAAATCGATAAAGAAAATAATGAATCTCATATTAATTTCAATTGAGTATAATCGAAAATTCTAGGTTTATAACGGAAGTTAAATTTTATTAAATTTGAATCAAATTGAATCGAAATGTAGGGGAAGTTAAATCTCGAAATATATTTTAGAGTTTAAAAGTAATTATTTAAAATATATTGTGCCTTTAATTGTATGCATATTTATATAAAATGTTTAATGTTTAGTATTTCATAGTATTTAGCCCTGTGTTATCCGAGCCATAGATAATTGAATATCACACAATATTCATTCATCACATTAGTCTTGGGGAATGCAGGGCGTGTAATGTTTTGTGGACTATTAACAAATAAGCATTCTCTAAAAATACAAACAAAATAATGGAAAATAAGGTTATTATGTTCCAGTATACTTAATGAGGATTATGAAATAAGAACAAAAACAAATAAAAGCTTCTCCTAGAAAATGAAAGTTCGCTTTCTGATAAAACTATGAAAATGTACAAACAATTTCAGACCTAGCTAAATTACTACTAGATATGATTTTGTTTACAGCGACCGTCATACAATAATTTTTGTCATGGTGACAAAATATAATGAACAAAGTTTATTTTCAGAAATGGTTCACTGAATGTTGTAACATGACTTTCTTATCAACATTTTGACCAAGAAAAGTAATATGACAGTGTTCTTTCACCATTTAGACCTATACAGAATAACGACAAATGTTAATATAATTTCAACAATAAATTGCAGCATATGAATAAATTATGCGTTGCGAACATAACCAATTATTCAACAACACAATTCAGTGAATGTTAAAAGTTACCAGTGTAAATTAGGATATGTATTGAGATTTAATTTATAATGAAAACAAAATATCAAAACAAATGTTTTTGTTTGAATAAAAACCAAACCAAAAGTTTAAAAACTATTGCATGAGTAAAGCAAATAATGGATTTTATTTAAATTGAATTTGAATTGAATCAAACATTTTATGTTAATAGGGGATATTGAAATGAATTGAATTTGAATCGAGTTGAATCGACCAAAATAAGTTTATGGGGAAATTAAATCTCGAAATATATTTTAGAGTTTAAATTAAAGTAATTATCTAAAAGATCTTGTGCCTTTAATTGTATGTGATATTTATATAAAATGTTAAATTTTTACTAGCTTTGTCTAGTATTTCACAGTATTCAGCCCTGCATTATCACCACAGATTGAATATTACACAATATTCATTTATCACATTAGTCTTGGGGAATGCAGGGCGCCAACATTGCAAGCGTAATGTTTTGTGGACTATTAACAAATAAGCATTCTCTTAAAATACAAACAAAATAATGGGAGAAATTTATAGCCAACTTTACGATAAACATTCTCAATAAATAGCAGCATATGCATAAATAACACAACAACACAGTTCAATAATTATTGAAAGTTATCACTGTATAAAGTTAGGATATAGCGAGATTTAACTTAAGGAAAAAATATTTAAAAAAAAAACTATTGCATGAATACAGCAACGAATTAATTTTACTTAAATTGAATTTGAATTCAATCGAATATTTTAAGTTTATAGGGAGAATTGAAATTAACTGACTTTGAAATGCCATTTGAATCGAATTGAATCGAAAAATGTAGGGGTAGTTAAATCTCGAAATATATTTTAGAATTTTAAAGTAATTGTTTCAAAGATCTTGTGCATTTAGTATTTAGTCCTTTGTTAGGCCAAACAAAAATATCTCCGGTTTCTGCGCGTCAACATTTGTTTATTTATTTATTGCTATGAAACGATGTCCAATTGCAGCCAAAATTGCTGGATCGATTGGAATTCTGCCGCTCTGTGTTTTAAACGACTTTTTCACATAGAGGTATGAACATTTGCCCGATTTGTGCAGAATCTCTTAGCCACCATACATTGTGTATGGGAAATTCGGTCTGGTTACAATAACTGCGTAAACATGTTAACATGTATCACTTTGGTCTGGTTACAATAACTGCGTAACCATGTTAACATGTATCACTTTGGTCTGGTTACAATAACTGCGTATACATGTTAACATGTATCACTTTGGTCTGGTTACAATAACTGCGTAAACATGTTAACATGTATCACTTTGGTCTGGTTACAATAACTGCGTATACATGTTAACATGTATCACTTTGGTCTGGTTACAATAACTGCGTAAACATGTTAACATGTATCACTTTGGTCTGGTTACAATAACTGCGTATACATGTTAACATGTATCACTTTGGTCTGGTTACAATAACTGCGTAAACATGTTAACATGTATCACTTTGGTCTGGTTACAATAACTGCGTATACATGTTAACATGTATCACTTTGGTCTGGTTACAATAACTGCGTAACCATGTTAACATGTATCACTTTGGTCTGGTTACAATAACTGCGTATACATGTTAACATGTATCACTTTGGTCTGGTTACAATAACTGCGTATACATGTTAACATGTATCACTTTGGTCTGGTTACAATAACTGCGTATACATGTTAACATGTATCACTTTGGTCTGGTTACAATAACTGCGTATACATGTTAACATGTATCACTTTGGTCTGGTTACAATAACTGCGTATACATGTTAACATGTATCACTTTGGTCTAGTTACAATACCTGCGTATACAAGTTAACCTGTACCACTTTGGTCTGCCTACTATAACTTCTTCTAGCTGTTAAGATGTATCACTTTGGTCTGGTTACAATAACTGCGTATACATGTTAACATGTATCACTTTGGTCTGGCTACAATAACTGCGTATACATGTTAACATGTATCACTTTGGTCTGGTTACAATAACTGCGTATACATGTTAACATGTATCACTTTGGTCTGATTACAATAACTGCGTATACATGTTAACATGTATCACTTTGGTCTGGTTACAATAACTGCGTATACATGTTAACATGTATCACTTTGGTCTGGTTACAATAACTGCGTATACATGTTAACATGTATCACTTTGGTCTGGCTACAATAACTGCGTATACATGTTAACATGTATCACTTTGGTCTGGTTACAATAACTGCGTATACATGTTAACATGTATCACTTTGGTCTGATTACAATAACTGCGTATACATGTTAACATGTATCACTTTGGTCTGGTTACAATAACTGCGTATACATGTTAACATGTATCACTTTGGTCTGGTTTCAATAACTGCATATACATGTTAACATGTATCACTTAAAACAAAAATATTACCAAAAAACAAAAATGTTTTTGAAGCCGACCTCTGACCGGAAACTGGAGACATTTCTATTGATGGCCTTGTCAAAGCCTTCACACATTCATCGATACACATCAGTATATTTTCGTCTTGGGGATACAGGGCGCCAACATTGCAAGTGTAATGTTTTGTGGACTAGAAACAAATAAGCATTTTCTAAATATACAAACAAAATAATGGAAAATAAGGTTATTATGTTCCATTATACTTTTTGAGGATTATGAAATAAGAACAAAAACAAATAAAATCTTGTCCTAAAATAATATTTAACAATGAAAATTTGCAAACAATTTCAAACCTAGCTGAAACACTACAAGACATGATTATGGTTTACAGCAATCATACAATGATTAGAGCACATTTGGGTGATATTTGGCGCCCCTGGTGTCACAGGACGATATGTGCATTGGTTACAAAACATAAGGTACAAAGATTATTTTCAGAAATGGTTCACTGAATGTTCGTTCACCATTTAGGCATATAAAACAAAAACAATTGTAAGGGTGAACATGTTTACATAATTTCATACCAAATTAAATTCACAATTAGTTGATATTTTCAGAGTATTATTTTAGATCAACTAGCTTATTTTTGCTCGAAAGTAATATTTTTAAGGAATTCCTTCGCTAAAAACAAAAGAAAGAATTTGTTTGCTTATATGGGAGGTACAACATCAGTAACTGCCTAATTGCCCAGACATACCAAATCGGCGTCGTGGTTTGATGAACACAGTGACTGAATTATGTGCATATGCAGAAGCAACAGTAATATGACCTTATCATGTTGGGTATTATTTTCAGTCAATGAGTAAATCTAAAACTAGCACTCCAATTCCATGCCCTGTTGATCGTAACGAGATTGTCCCATTAAAACAAGTAATTGAACCAGTGACAGCTATTTCTTGAATACGATTCGGGGGCAATAGGGAGCAAGGCACATGATATAACTCCCCACCCCACCACCACCACCACCACTCGGAAACTATCCCTCCCCCACCCCCACGGTAAAACCCGATATTTTTTTTGAATATAGAATCTTTGCGGTTCTATTTTTGTGAAATCAGACGTAAAACAAATAAGCTAGAAATGTATAGATTGATGGAATTCTTGCTTTGGGTGATAAACAATTGATTTGATTTTTGCCCTTACACCAACGTAATGTATGAAGCATTGTATGCTCAGTGCTTTCCGAGTGTCTGTGAAACAAAATCCACAGGCGAATCGGAATGAAATGATTATACATTCTGATGTAGAAGATCTTAAGAAAAAATATGGCTAAATTATAAATACGCTAACTGTTATATAGATAATACAATTTAATAATGTAATAATTTGTGCGCTCTTATCATTGGAGGTAATGCTATTACCCGCCCCTTGTCATACACACTGAAGGACATCCCCCTCCCGTCCCCCACACCACCGTATCGCTGCCCATGTAAAATTATACAAATTATTTTCAGCGAGGACACATTATGCAAATGCGAAGGAATTTCTGGAAAAATACTGCTTCTTGATTAAATCTCAAATATGTACAAAAAATATATATAACTTGCTATTTCTATTTAAATCTGCTAAAAATATTATCCTATTTATCAAAAAAAAATTCTGTTTATCCTATCTGAATGTGTAAATGTTAAAATAAAATCAATGGAAAATGTAATTTGTGTGGAACATACGTTATTGGTCTGGATGATTTGATGATTTTGTTAATGTAAACAACTTAATTGATTGGTGATTGTCCTTACCCAACCTACTGGATTTGACTCGACCCGATTTGGCATTAATCGTTTTATTTCTTCACTTAGTGAAATTATTGGTCTAATGATAAAAGGAAATTCTGATCGCGCCTCCCTCCCAAAGATTTCAACGGAATATTATCCCTAGACCCGACCGACCACAAAAATCCCCCAAAAACAAACTCGCAATAAAAGTAAAATTTTACATTATCTAAGAGCAAATAAGGATTACCACTTTAATGCCGTCAAATTGCCCTAACAAATGCCTGCCCGCCCCCTCCCCCTCCCCCCAACATACGAACTCAGCGGGGTAAGCCGGTATTATGCGATATTATCAGAGAATAATTACCATTACCTTCTATAAGCTTTTATATAAATGTACTTCTATAATTATTTCAGCCAAGGTTTGGATTTGCTTGGTAGCATAGTGGTATACACGCTCGAATCTGAGTTCATTTCAAAGTCTGTCTGGAATTGTTTTATTGTGGGGGTATAAATATAATGTGTTGTATTTTCCTGTTAATTATTTATTTATTTTTTACTTATCAAATTAATTCCGAAGCAAATCATGTCTGAATAATCATAGTAATTCAAAGCTGTTGATTAGTCAGTCCAACATTCAATATTAGAATACGAATGCATAATGGGAAGTGTACAATGTCAATTCTTGTTTGCAGAACAAAAATAGAAGAAAAAACAGAAGCCGTGGACACTGTGTTCCCCTCACGGGCGAAACTCCCAGGGGATGGAGGATATATCCCCCTCACTTTTGGCCCGGGGGTGGTCCATAGGATCACCCCAACCCCTTAATTTTTCATGCGGTGATAAATAAAAAGCTAATAACTTGGTTTGTTTAAATATTTATGGTCCGTTTGTTTCTTTTAACGTCTGGGTGTTGTCTTTGTGATAGCTGTGGCGTAACAACGAGAGGGGGTTCAGGGTTCAGGATTATAATTGTTTTTATTAAAACAATGCAAACAAATTTTCAATATCATAGCCCCCCCCCCCCGCCTTTTTCGACACGGATTTACGCCACTGGTTCCCCTCCATTATCATGTGCTTTTTATTATTCAACTGTCAAGTAATCGGTCATCGTTACATGGCGATTTTACACTCACATTAAGTTTTTTCCCCCACAAACATGTGTTTGTCCGTGTTTTTTTGGCCTGATATCCAATGACCAACTTGGTTTTACTGGGAATATTATCTGTAAGACGTCTTCATTTTACGTTTTACCGCCGTACATGTTTTACCACAAGGGGGCGCTATCACCCAATTTGTTGGCACTTTTAATAGTCTCTTGTATTGCATTGCTTGCCTGATTCCCAACTACAGAAGCTTCAGGTCATACAAAACTCAGCGGCTCGGTTGATGTGAACACGTTCAAATATTATGCATCATAACTCTGGTATTACGTAGCCTTCATTGGCCGCCTATTCGATGTCGCATAAAGTACAAAATATTATTGTTAACATTCTATTGTCGCCATGGACTAGCTCCTGCATACCTAACAGATTTGATTAGAGAATAGAGGACTACACAAAATCTTAGGTCAGCTGATAGAGATCTTTTGATTATCCCTTTTGTCAAAACTAGGTCCTACGGTGAACATATTTTTGCGTGTGCTGCTCCCGAACTGTGGAACAACATCCCCAATGTAATTAAAGGTTCAAACACTATCAATAAATTTAATTCCCATGTTAAAACATACTTGTTTAATAAGTAAATATGGGTTCATTGCAGTCAGTTATGGTAAAATCTTGTAATATGATTTTGAGAGTCAGTTGGGATGTGTAATTATAAGCGCATAGAGACTGTTATTCGAAGGTATTATGCGCTATATAAGAACTGTCCATTATTATTATTATTATTATTATTATTATTATTATTATTATTATTATTATTATTATTATTATTATTATTATTATTATTATTATTATTATTATTATTATTATTATTATTATTATTATTATTATTATTATTATTATTATTATTATTATTATTATTATTATTATTATTATTATTATTATTATTATTATTATTATTATTATTATTATTATTATTATTATTATTATTATTATTATTATTATTATTATTATTATTATTATTATTATTATTATTATTATTATTATTATTATTATTATTATTATTATTATTACGTATAGAGATAAATATATGCCTATATGAAACAATTGTTTTACTCTGTATTTACTTACGCAATAACATATTACGTTTTTCGCAAGGGGATCCTATAACTAAAATTTAATGTACTTTTTGTTCAAATAATATTTGGAGTAAGCTTTAGAAAACATGTATTAATTCATGAAGAAAACAAAACAGATGACAGACACACCTCCCATTTACAAATTCAAATATAATCTATCCGATATAACGAAGTCTAAGAGGCGGTTTTGAGTAAGGGAGGAGACACGGCAAAAATTAATGGGGCACAACAAAACCCTAAGGTATATAGGACTATAATATTCACACGGCGATTGAAACAGGGGTTGGTACGAACTTCCCCCACTCCCCTACCATATCCGTCACTAAACAGTGTGCTCTTTCCGGCCACGGTAGCCTTATAAGCAAAATGATAAAATGCCAGGGTTCGAATTTGCTAGTGGTCCGCTGGCCAAATGTCAGTTAATGGCGGATGACTAGTCAAAACCCCTCTCGTGACGGGCTTGTCAAAATTACAAAGACTGCAATGAACCCTAGTTTTTTATTAATTATAATAATTTTTGTTAATTATATTTACACATTTTATTCCATCCACTGGGTCATAATTTGGGTAGAATGTCATATCCGACCGCAACTTTTTCTCATTAAATACAACCAATAATGTAATCTTACCTACCTAGTAAGATGGAGAACATAAGGATGATGATGGACATATACTTCAAATTATTCCAGGATATTTATTTCATGAAAAATCAGGCATTTTTGGTATACGATGACTTCCTCAGTCATGTTCAGTCTGATCTTGTCAACTTCCCCATAAGTGACCAACACGGTCATTGTACATGCGCAGTGGCAACTATAACAGGATCCTTCTATTTTCTGAAGGGGAGGATTTTTTTAGAAGGGAAATCAAGTCCGAAAACCATCATAAAAGTGGATTTTAAAGACAGTTTTCGCTTCCTGTACCCCCAAAAATCGATGGAATAATTTTTTAACTGGTTAGAGGTTGTAAAAAAAATCCAAAAAAACCCTAAAAAAGTGGCGGTCGGATACGACATTCTTTCCCCAGTTTCAAGATTACCTTAGTAACTGCAAAATACTGAGGGAAAACTCATATTTATGAATTTTGGAGCAGCTTTTGGCATAAAAGTAAAAACATGTGGAGTTGTCTGTAAATATGAACGGAATAACAAAGTTTCAGCCTTTTGAGGGCGGTATTGCATCTGAACGGTGAAAACAATAAAATCCATTTTATTTTTCGGGTTTCGTCGTGCGAGTCGCATTGTTTTACTCTGTATGGTAAATCATGCGCTTGCAGTCATTCATTCCGTATGAATAACAAGGAGTAATTGAACAAAATTGCAAACAAATGCGACACACATGGCCTACCCCTCATATGCCTATAACGCATTTAATGCCTTTATCTTGCTATTTTTGTTTACATTTGCAGTGTTTTTCGAATGGCGTAGATAGGATTTTTTTCAAGGGGGTGGGGGAATTAAAGGTCCTGTGAATTTTTTTTTTTTTCATTGTATACAATAAAGTATTCCTACTGGAACATATATTTGTCATTTGTAATTTTTCCCCTCACGTTTATACCATAAAACATATTAATTTTTAAATTTAGGGGGTGCGCTTCGACACGCCCATACCCCCTCGTTCCTTCCTTCCTTACTGCCCGTTATGCCTGCTGGCATGTAGGGCAGCAACGAAGATGCATGGATTGCTGCAGCGCGTTTCTTCCGATACCTCTTCTCTGCTGCAAGCTGCAATGCCCCTGTGGACAGTCTGACGCGAAGCATCTCGATCCTCGGCCTGTATCTCCCAGCCGCCTGGAGAGATATTACAGGCTTTCAAGTCTCTCTTGCAGGCGTCCTTGAAGCGGAGTAAGGGTCGATCAACTCGTCTGGGGCCAGTACCTAAACTGTCCGTACAGGATGTCTTTTGGCAGCCTCCCGTCCTCCATGCGTCGAACATGTCCCATCCATCGAAGACGGCGATGACTCAGCAAGGAATACATGCTGGGAATTTGGGCGCGCTTCAGGATGTCACTCTGTGGGACATCCTGCCAGCTGATTCCGAGAATGCGCTTGAGGCACCGCATGTGGAAGGCATTGAGCCGGCGCTCTTGCCTCATGCAGGTGGTCCAGGACTCACTTCCATAGAGTAAGGTGCCGAGAAGGTTTACTCCTTTACACTTAGCCATTGAGTCAAACTTGAACCTCTTCCACCCTGGCCGTTGACTGCCTGTTGCAGCTCATCCGCCCAGTGGTGCAGTGTAAACAACCCCCCCCCCCTCACGTGGTTTAGCCCGCCAGCTGAGGCGGTGTACCGGGGTGTGGCGCTTGGAGCCAGCAAGTGAGAGATTTAGGAGATGGATGAGAACCAGTGATGCCCGACCACTCTACTAGGTAGGGTGCAGCTGGCAGACAACAAAGGTACTATCCAAAGGTACAAATCCAGAGCCCCTTACACCCCAATTATTATATACCAATACATTTGTATGGATCGAATCCTGCCTAAGTCGCCTGTGGGTTTTTTCCCAGCAGACACTCGGAAAGCACTGAGTACGTATACTGTGTTTCATACAGAGTCGGTATAGGGCAAAAATCAAATCAATTGTTTATCACATGACGTTTAAATAAACTCGGTATTAGCATAGGAGCCAACATTGCTTTGTGGATTAAATACCAGCTGTATTATACCTGTGAACAAATTATTATCAGGTGGTCGCTAAAGTGTTTCCTTTACACTTTTGACTTTTTTGTAATGCCATAAACGCACTCCTGGGAAAATCGATGAATTGCACGGTCTCCTACACTACTGACAATGGAGCCTACTTTATTAATTATTTCCCTAGTTTCCTCAACAGTAAGCTCAGTTAAAGAAAGGCAAGACAGGCAGATTGTGTAGGAGGTTACCAGTGAACAGTTAGAGACTTGTGGGGACAATCCGAGCAACATAAATTACAAATCCTGATGTATATTAAGTGTGTTTCGTACGGAAGCTTTAAAGGGACATCGTAACAAAAAAGTATTGTACACTGTAAAAAAATTACCGTAATTTTACGCCGAAAAGTTTGTAAATTCTACGGTGAATTACCGTAATCATCCCTTTCTCAGTGTTTTACGGCCGAAACCCGTATTATGGCCGCTCCCATTGCACTCTGGGATATATCCAATATGAAAATGATCTGACCTTGGTTTGACATAGCTTTGCGCTCGAATCATTTCCAATGTTTAAATATGTGAAAATGGGTGATTTTAGGCCATTTTCAAATATTTTACTGTTAATTTTATGATTAAAAAGGTAAGATTTTGATGTTCTCTTCTATGTTTATGTAAAAAATACATTCAAAATTTAAAATATTGAAATATAAATTATAATTGCATGCCACCATGACTAAAAGGAGTTTCGAAAAGACAGTATATATAAAGGATACATGTTCCAATGATGTAGTGCCTTGATGCTGAGCCTTGGCCTTAAGGCTGCCTTAAGGCTTGATTTTAGTGCCTTGGCCTTAGCCTTAAGGCTTGAGGGTCAAAGCCTTGCAATTTTAGGGCCTTGCTCTTCAAGGCCCATCGATTTTTGAATTTTTCAGGTAAATTTGTTTGAAATTTTGCTTTTCTGCAAACATACAACTTGGGGTCAGCTGTCTGCGCAGTCTGCAGTATCTAATTTAATCATGTTTTACCATGGAGGAGGGAAAACGCCCTAGATGTGTGTGTTGACACACTTTCACTTTTACAGCATCACATATTGTTACCATGATAGTACATTTTGCTGCTTCCCCCAAAACAAAGCTATAATAATTTTCTGTATACATGTAGTTGTGGGGCCAGGGAGATATAATTATACTTAACTTGCATATATACAGTTATATGGGGTAGATAGAACATCGTCTGATCTGTGCTGTGGACTGCTGATCATGCTCTGAGTATACTGCCCTCAAGAACTGATATTATTTATGCTAATTAGAAGGTCAAATTATGGGTCACTTTCCACATGGTCTTATCTTGAGCACATGTCATCATACAGAATTCATTGTACTTGTCACCGATCACTAGATTGTTGATCACTGTGATAAACAACTACTACATCAAGCAGCGGAAAATACCAGCAGTGAAGACGAAGAGCCGCCAATAAAATCCTCACGGCTCCTAGCCAGATACCAATACTACAGGAGCAGAAACAAAAGTGGAGAGACGGGAACTGCTTGAGCTCAAGTCATGCAGTACCTTGAAAACATCCAGAACAACAAGACCATCGACGGTGGACCTCTACAGTTGTGGGCTGACAACAGGCTCCATTATCCCAGTCTCTATCCCCTTGCAGTCAAGGTGTTGGGGGTACCAGCTTCCAATGCTCCTGTGGAGCGCATCTTCAGTCAAGGAGGCTTCATAATAATAAATAATAATAATTTATTAACTTATATTGCGCAAATTCCATAATGAGATGTTCAAATGCGCATTACAAATTTACAATTACAAATGTACAATACAAATAAAAAATATTAAAAAATTACAATAAAAGCACATCACAACAATATCAATAGAATGCGCCCTCATAGAGCACGACTGTCTGCAGCCATGCTTTCCACCTAACGTCGCAAACAACCAAACAAAAACAAAAAACCAAGAAAAGAAAAGCAAGAATTTCTACTTTATGGTCTTTGTAGCTTTGTATAAAACCTTCTACACACGAACCTGATTTCCCTTTCTGAACGCACCGATTTTATTCTATGTATGATTGAGTGGTGGTGTTGGTGGTTCACTGTAATTGCAAAGACAAAAAACTTAAATAAATAACAAATCTACATGAAGACATCAATTAATTAATATACTTAGATGCGTTCGAGCCTGCGCTAGACATTGTATGTAAACAATCATTTAACCAAAGCACATGGAAACTTTTACCTAGTAACGACAATTTTTGATTGCAAATAAACTTAACAAATCATTATGAATATGATAATTTCTGACTATACATAAATCTACATGCTTACCAATTGTGTTGGAATCTGGAACTACATGAATTTGGGACTTTAGAACTGATCTTATCTCACAATAATTGGGACTTAAATTTGCAACATGTCAATTGTTTACTGATTATCGGGACAGAGGGCGCTATACCAAAATTACAGAGAAACATTTAAAGACTGCAAACTTATTATCTGTCAAGCATATATACAAGTGATAAGAAAGTACGTAAAAGGCAAAACACTTTGAAATAACAATCAATAATTAAAATAATACAAATTTAACGTCTTGCAGCTACATTCCCGGCCCCATGAACAAACTCAATTTGTTCATTCCTTTATACCTTTAAGCGGCAACTTCAACTAATTTCAACACCTCAATGATGAATTATATCTCTTGCAATAATCAGGATGATTCAGTTCTTTGAAAACATAATCAGCATGAATCCTTTCCAGTATCACTTTGATTATTAATGATTTGAAATTGTTCACTTATACAAAGAGTTCAGTCACTAGTATGTTCGTTGACTGCATACACACTGTTCAGTCTTTCCAAAAAGCAAAGCTTTGCTATGGGGCGTTTGAGGTACTTAGTGCCTATTCTTACCTCAACCTGCCGAACTCTTCCCTCCTTATCTGGGTAGATTTGCATCACTTTGCCTAACGGCCACTGTCCACGGGGTGCACTATCAGTAGCAACTAACACCAGGTCGTTAACCTCAAGATCCCGCTTTGGCTAGGTCCACTTCTGGCGTTGCTGCAATAGTGGTAGATACTCACTCATCCATCTCTTCCAAAACTGGTTCGCCAAGAACTGGGTTTGACGCCATCTGCGCCGACCATAACCATCCTCCTTCACGAATACTCCCGGTGGAAGGTTGGGGCTTGGTCTCATCAGAAGTAGATGGTTTGGTGTTAATGGCTCCTCATCTCTGGGGTCCAAACTGAGCTGTGTGAGCGGTCTCGCGTTTAAGATAGCCTCTACCTCAGCAATCACAGTAAGTAGTACTTCATCACACACCACCTGTTCTTGCAGCAGACTCTTCAGGATCTTACGAACTGAACGTATCATCCTCTCCCAAATGCCTCCCATGTGACTTGCAGTCGGAGGGTTAAATTGCCAAACAACTCCTCGTTGCTGAAGAAAGTCTCCAACCTTCTGCTGATTCAATGATGCTATGCTTTCCCGTAGCTCATGCTCACTGCCTGTAAAATTTGTGCCATTGTCACTTCTGATCTTTTCTGGCATACCTCTCCTGCTGATGAACCGACGTAAAGCATTTATGAATGAGTCTGTGTCAAGTGAATGAGCAATTTCGATATGTACAGCTCTAATTGTGAGGCATGTGAAGATGCATCCATACCTCTTGAGATGGCTACGTCCTTGTTTCACGTAAAGTGGACCAAAATAATCCACACCCACATAGGTAAAGGAGGGCTTCTCTGGAGTAACTCTCTCTGCTGGTAGCTCACCCATCAGTTGTTGGCAAAGGGGTGCATTTCTTTTCTTGCACTGGAAACACCTTCCAATAACGCGTCTCACGGTGGCACCTCCATTTAGGATCCAAAATCTCTCCCTAAGCGACGTCCAAGTCATCCCTGTACCTGAATGACCCACTTTCAGATGATGATGTACAATCAACAGCTTTGTCGCTTGGTGATCACTTGGCAGAATAATTGGATGTTTGATGTCCTGCTCGACTGGCGCATTTCCAAGTCGTCCACCCACACGCAGAATTCCATCTACCAAAATGGGTCTCAATTTGTGGAGTGATGTCAGAACTTTCTCACATTTCTTGGTGGAACTTTCACTGTTATTTTCACTGTTCTCGAGTGCAGCAATCTCCCTGGAGAATGACTGCCGTTGAACATATTTCACAATTTCTATTTCAGCCCTCTGCACTTCTGATAAAGATAGTCCCCTATCTCTGAACTCGTTGTCATCCAGTCTTCCCTTGGTACGGGCATAGAGGTAATCTCTGTATCGCAGCAACCAGGCGACTCCACGTTTCATCCGATTCCATGATGAATATCTACTCAGGAACTTGTCGACTTCATTTCTCTGAGCTACAGAGTAAGACTGGACCACCTTCTTCACCTCAGGATCATTCTGCAGAGTATCAGGCAGCACTTCTGGAAAGGGTCCCTGGATTACAACAGGCGGAACTGGCCACTGCTGCTCGTCCTTCCACAAGAACTCAGGTCCCTTCAGCCAACGTTGGTTCCTGATCATATTTTCTGCAGTTAAGCCTCGCGAACCATCATCTGCAGGATTAGATGCGGAGTCCACATATCGCCACTGGGATGGGTCTGATCCACTTTGTATCTTCGAAACACGATTTGCTACAAATGTGTGAAATCTGCGGCTCTCATTCTGGATATACTGAAGAACTGATGTGGAGTCCGTCCAGTATACAGTTTCCCCGATTGGCAGTCTCATTTCTGTCTGGATGAGCCGATTCAACCTCACTGCCAAAACTGCTGCTGACAACTCAAGTCGAGGGATTGTGACAAGTTTCATTGGACACAACCTTGATTTTCCAATGATAAATGCACAGTGGATCTTTCCATGTACATTAACAGCACGCAGGTAGGAAACAGCAGCGTACCCTCGCTCCGAAGCATCGAAAAAATGGTGAAGTTGGAAGATCGTTGTGTCACTGAACTCCCTTGGCCGGAAACATCTATCAATGGTAACACACATTAACTTTGGAAGGTCATCTAGCCACTGCTTCCATTTCATCACTTCACATTCTTCAACCTTTTCATCCCAGCCTCGTCCCTGACGACAAACATCTTGAAGAAGAATTTTAGCTGGGAGGATGAATGGCGCCAAGAAACCCAATGGATCATATAGCGAACTTACGGTCGACAGAATTCCCCTCCTCGTGGCTGGCTTACATTTCACAACTGCCTCGAAACCAAACGTGTCAGCTTCAACATTCCACTTCACGCCCAGGGTGCGCTCTACTGGCAGATGATCAAAATCTAACTTCAAAACAGATGGCGCTCTCTCATCAGCGGGGATGGTTGCTAACACGTTGCGATTGTTGCAAATCCACTTGGTCAATCTAAAACCTCCTTTGGCTAGTAACTGAATAAGCTGATCAGCCAACCTGATGGCTTCATTCTCGCTTCTAACTGATGCAAGACAATCATCCACGTAAAAGTTCTCAAGGACAGTGTTGATTGTTTCCTTATCAAAGTTCTCTTGGTTGTCTTCAGCTGTCTTCCTGAGGCAAAACCCAGCACAACTAGGTGATGGTGTCGCACCAAAGAGATGCACCAACATTTGATGATCAGTGGGTTCCTTGGTATAATCTCCCCCAGGCCACCAGAGAAATCTAAGCTCATCACAGTCTTTATCAAGTACCTTTATCTGATGAAACATAGCTCAACATCAGCAACCAGAGCGACAGACTCCTCTCTAAATCTTGTCAGTACTCCCACCAGATTATTTGTAAAATCTGGACCCTGCAGCAACTGGTCGTTCAATGATACACCCTTGTACTTAGCAGCACAGTCGTACACCACTCTCAGTTTGTCAGGCTTTTGTGGATGGAACACTGGATGATGAGGTAAATACCACACCAACTCTCCTTGATCCTTGACGGGTGGCTGTTCATCAGTTTCAGCTTCAGGTGTGACACGCAAGGGCATCGATGAAGATATCTGTGTTGCATGTCCTTTCGTGAGGTAGACATCAATGGTCTTTTTATACCTTTCGTACAATTTGGAGTCTCTTTGAAATCGCTTCTTCAACGACTGAAGTCTTGACTCTGCGAGAGGGCGGTTATTTGGCAAACAATGACTCTGGTACCGCCAAGGTAGACCAACCTGGTAGTGACCATCAACCTTGGTGACGGTTTCTTCCATAATGGTCCTGGCACGTTTATCTTCCACTGAATCAGCGACTTCACCGTCAACCATCTGGCCACCAAAATCCGTCTCCCAGAATTTATCAACTGTCTGTTGAAGTAAGTTATCCTCACGGAGAATATGATTTACAGCGAAACTAGATTGTTTCTTGGTCGATGTCGTGGGCCCAATCAAAGTCCATCCTAGCAAAGATCGAATGGCGTAGGGCTCTTTCCTCTTACCACGTCTCTCTTCCAGTACCCAAAATACTTCTGGGACATCTCCCCCTATCAGCAACATGACCTGTCGTTGACTGATCTTTGGAAAGTTGATTCCATTCAAGTGCGACCACCTTGTGATGTCCTCTTCTTGTGGGAAACTGTTATCTGAGATTGGCAATTTATCAACTGTCCATACCTTTGGTATGTCAATACTCTCACATCCTTCTAAGTCCTTTACTGTGAGGCTGACTTCAACTCCAGTCTTTTCACTGTGTTTCTTATTAACTGTAGTTAGGCTGAACTTCCTTTCTACACCTTGCAGGTCGAGTTGATCCATCAACCTTCTATCGCACAGTGACGTATCGCTCCCATCATCAAGCAGTGCCCAAGTGTGAATTTCCCTGTTCTTTCCCTGCACTCTGACTGGAACAACTCTTAGGCACACTCTATTCATGGAGGCTGCTGTTGCATTTATGCATCCACTCTGACCACCATCTGGCATACTTGTAGTGTGACTCTTATTGTTGTCCCCAGCCCCAGATGAAGAGCTATGAGAAACATTTTTGGCACATCCATTATTGGCACCTTTTGGGCTCTTGACATCTCTGTCTTTGTAAGGAGGATGCAACAGCGTATGATGCTTCCACGTACAGTTTTTTATCTCACATGTTGATCTCATCATACATCCTTTAGCCATATGCCCAGGTCGGAAACAATTGTCGCATAACTTGTTATTTCGCACAAACTTCAGCCTATCATCAAAAGACCTTTGCTGAAATTCTCTGCATTCCATCAATGTGTGAAATTGTGAACAACAACGACACCTTGGCACATGGGGGAGGACTCTTCTCATGTGTAGTTTCTTCTACACCCTTGTAGCCTTGTGTAGCGAGCGTCGTAACCTTTGATGATACATTGGCTGGTTTACCCTTCAAGTTGATGGGGCGTGACATCTTGTCTATTTTGAGACCTTTCCCAATGTTCTGACCATACATATTGCTTGCTATCTTAGCTTTCTGCTCGACAAAGTCAGTCATGTGTGAGAAGTTGGGCTCAGTGTTACTTTGAATCATGATCTGAGCTCGTTTAGCCCATTCCGATTGAAGATGTATTGTAAAAGCTGCTGTACCTTGAGGAGATTATCCGAACTGTTCATGTCTGCTGAATATCCAATCTGTGCCAGAGTAACTTGACACTTTCTCATCTGGCGAGCAAGTTCCCATAATCCAGCTCCATCATTTTGTCTGATTTGTTGTCTTTCGATGACTTTATTGATGAGAGAGTGAGTGATGATGTGTGGCTGCCCAAACTGATGACAAAGAATTTCTCTCGCCAATTTATACCCAGCACTTTCCTCCATCAGTACGCAATTCTCAATACTTTCTCTTGCCTTTCCTTTACAGAACTGGATAAGATACATTAATTTTACCCTTTCTTCTGAAACCTTGCTGGCAATATTTACATCGAAATTGTTGATGAACCCCGAGAAGTCTGCAGGATCCCCACTGAAGGAGAGAAGGTCTGGTTTCGGCATATTTATGGCCAGCGTCATAGCCTGGGCTAACTGCACAAGATCTGTCTGAGTGACCTTGCCATCACTCTTATCTGGGACATCGTTGTTGGTGAATGAAGGCACACATGTACTCTGTTGAGGAAATGATACCACATTAGATGCATCTGAAGCAGTGGTTAAGTTCTGCTCCAATGAGTCTCTCACGGATAGTTTTTCTGTAGAATTTTCCTCTTTTCTAACTTCATTCTCCCAAAACTGTAGTTGTTGATCAGCTTGCTCCAATTCATTATCAGCTTCCATCATCTCCATCTTTTGTTCAATCCTTAATTTCTCCTTAACCAGTTCTTGTTTCTTTTTCAACTGCTCTGCCTTGAGACGTGCAAGCTCCTGTTTAGCCTTAGCATCCTTGTGTCTAGAAACTGAACCTGTGCTAGCCCTTGAACTCGCTCTTGAGAATGATGAACCACATTCGCTAACTGCATCACCATTGTCAAGCGAATTCCCCTTGATAGCACCATTTGATATCACAGCAACAGGTGCAACTGTATCAGGTGTTACGGTATCTGCCTCAGCGATGATCAAGTTGTAGTCCTTAGTCCCAAATCGTGAACTTTTATGTAGCTTTGTATAAAACCTTCTACACAAGAACCTGATTTCCCTTTCTGAACGCACCGATTTTATTATATGTATGGTTGAGTGGTGGTGTTGGTGGTTCACTGTAATTGCAAAGACAAAAAACTTAAATAAATAACAAATCTACATGAAGACATCAATTAATTAATATACTTAGATGCATTCGAGCCTGCGCTAGACATGTATGTAAACAATCATTTAACCAAAGCACATGGAAACTTTTACCTAGTAACGACAATTTTTGATTGCAAATAAACTTAACAAATCATTATGAATATGATAATTTCTGACTTTACATAAATCTACATGCTTACCGATTGTGTTGGAATCTGGAACTACATGAATTTGGGACTTTAGAACTGATCTTATCTCACAATAATTGGGACTTAAATTTGCAACATGTCAATTGTTTACTGATTATCGGAATCATGAAGAAATTTACCTTTGACCTTAACTTTCTTGACAACAGAGGGCGCTATACCAAAATTACAGAGAAACATTTAAAGACTGCAAACTTATTATCTGTCAAGCATATATACAAGTGATTAGAAAGTACGTAAAAGGCAAAACACTTTGAGATAACAATCAATAATTAAAATAATACAAATTTAACATCTTGCCGCTACAGTCTTTATTCAGTCATTTGAGATACTTGTAGAGAATTTTAAGTAAAGCCACACAAAGTCTTAGTAAGCTACTTTTTGATGGATCAATCTGATTAGTTTTATGTGTCGCCCTGATAACCGCTGAGGATTTGCATGTATCTGTTTTAGGTAATGCTAATATTTCTAACCATGTTGGCCCAGGAAATAAAATTACTTCCATGTTACATAATAACGAGGTAACATCAGTTAAAAACAGCCGTTCTTAGATCCCCCTTTTGTTATACTCGGTTTAGATTAATGTGCATCAGTATGGAAGCAAACCATTCTTTTTGTTATATTTAAATGGTATCCACGAAGACCTGAACTTCTACTCAGTCATATATTTTATACGTGAATACTTTGTTTGCAAATAAATATAAGTTTTTATTCTTACTTTGAGCGATTCGTTATGATGTGACATGTTTTATATTAGTAGTAATGTTATACTAGAGGAGCTTGGCCTTGAGGGTTAAGCCTTCGCCTTAGCCTTAAGGCTTGATGGTAAACGCCTTGGCCTTGAGGGTCAAAGCCTTGGCCTTGAGGATCAAAGCCTTTGCTCCAACACTACATTAGTAACTGGAGAGGATCAGGAGTGGTTGAAAAAGAACCAGACTACGCGTACGTGTAGGTAAGTGAAAAACATTGTGTACAATAAACAGTTGCATTGATTAACTACACTATCTTATGGTGCTCTAAAAAGGCCACATGCACATTGCAAGAAGAGTGTGTAAGCGTCGCAGGATTCACGCGTCGCACTAGAAGTGTTGTCGCGTCGCACTAGAAGTGTTATCGCGTCGCACTAGAAGTGTTCACCATTGCATTTTTTTCTCGTATGAAGAGCCGTATGTGACTAAATTTCGACTAATTAATATATAAGACTAAAATAAATGTAAATCCATATATTTACTAGAAAAACTAATTATACAAAAGTGGCAACCAGACTGGTTGGCAGCTAGCATGCATACGGTACTAAACATGAATTTAGGGATTTATATTCCTTTAAGCCCGGTTCATACTTAACGCGGAAGCGAAAGCTTTCATCAAATTCGCGGTGAATAATTCGCGCAAGTTGAAATGTGTTCAACATTTGCGAACCTTCGCTGCGAATATTTGCCGTGAACCATTGTCGACGTCACGAATTTCGCTTCGCATTCGCTTTCGTGTGAAGTATGAACCAGCCTTTAGTCTATCATTTACAAATTCAAACTAATCATATAGCACAATATAGGAACTGCACATTTAACTTATTTAATTATCGAATTTTGGCGACAAATGATTTGATAAATTATACCGGTAAAAATTATACTGGTAAAAATGGGAGGCACCTAATTTGAACTGCATATTTAACATTTTAATTATTTGAAAATAAATTATAGGACCAATACTGAAATAGTTACATGGGCGTTGATCGATGGGGATGGAGTGGGGCATTACATCAAAAGTCTACCAGCTGTCCTAGTTTAAGATGAACACAGTGAACGATTTTTTTGCTCATTTATGCAGCAGCAATGGTAATATGACCTTATCATGTGGGATATTATGTTCAGTCACTAATTTTTAATCTAAAACTAGCACTCCGATTCCATGCCCTTTGGATTGTGACGATGTTGTCCCGTTAAGTGACCAATTACGCAGCAGGTCTTTCAGAGCAATGCTTCACACACTTCAGCACGTACGTGGCATTATAATCAAATTCTAGAATCATCGAACTGTGAAGAAAAAGCGTGAAATTAATAATGATTGTATTCTCATTTGTCTGGTCCTCTCGGTGGTTAGTAAACTGTGGCATTTTGTATGCATGGAATCAACTAGGCACATACTTGACATAAGAATCAAATTGTAATAATTGTCACCAAACTGGATATGGAAGCAAGAAAACCGAAATTAAAAAAAATAACTATATTTTATTGCTCTGTATGGCTTGGTGACTATATCGGGTATGGCATTTTTTGGTGAACAATGTATCCAATATTGCATGAAAGGACCCGTTATCGAGCATTTCGGTGAGGATCGAGTGTGTCATTAATAACGTTGTGCATTATTATTATTATTATTATTGGTTTATTAAAAATCTGAATGTGGCAGGCGCAAAGCTGAATTGTATTCAAATTTTACATTTAAAAGATGCAATAACCTTAAGCGTGTAACCTCTCACTTAATCTGGTACACTGACTCAAGTCAGTGACAAGTGTATTTAATTTTTAATTTTTTTTAATTTTTTTTATTTTGCAGACTAAACACACTGTTGCTTTATCACGTGATTTGGGCAAGCTTTTGCATACACTGTAAAGTGTGTAAATTCTGCGAAAAATGTGAATTACCGTGATCATCCCTTTCCCAGTGTATTTTCAAATATTTAGTGTTATTTTTATGACAAAAAGGTAAAATTTTGATATTTTCTGCTATGTTGATGTAAAAAAGTATAGAATATTGAAATATAGATTATAATTGCATGTCACCATGAATAAAACAAGTTTTGAAAAGACAGTTAACTACAACATTAATTCAGAAACAAAACCTTTCTGCAAAATAATAATGTATAGGATGTGGAGGACTTTTTTATCGCGTCGCACTAGAAGTGTTCACCATTGCAGTTTTTTCTCGTATGAAGAGCCGTATGTGACTAAATTTCGACTAATTAATATATAAGACTAAAATAAATGTAAATCCATATATTTACTAGAAAAACCAATTATACAAAAGCGGCAACCAGACTGGTCGGCAGCTAGCATGCATACGGTACTAAACATGAATTTTGGGATTTATATTCCTTTAAAAAAGACCTCCACAGCACATACATTATTGTTTTATAGAAAGGTTTTGTTTCTGAATTAGTGTTGTAGTTAACAAAAATGTTGCTAATCCCGTTACAAATATTTACAACCTAAACCTAGTCTCGATCCCAGCTACCTACATGGAAGGTGAGCATTCTAAACCACAAGACTACCATGTCACTCGAATGTGGCGGTGAATTAAGTACAAAAGAACCTTTGTAAAATTGTATTTATAAAATAATATAAATTGTTCAATGCAGAAAAATATTGCGCAGGCCTACATGGTTCACTCGTCCCCACCGCCCAGGGCCGTAACGAGCGGAGGCAGGAGGTATGGTGTGCGACACCCCAATAATTGTTCTTAGTCGGCAAATCAAAGGTACTAGAGCAAGGGTTGGTCCATAATAAATTTTCAGTCAGCAACATTTGTTTGTTTTATATACTGATGCCTACTTTCACAAAAACTATTTTAAAGCAGAACTATTAATTAAAGGAATGTTTATTATATACATATCCCAAATATGTCCCACAAGTTGCATTTTGAGATAATCAAATTTGTCACCCAACTAACTGTATTTATATATGTAATGGAATTACATTTACATATGTAATGGAATACATCATTCATCAAATGTTTTTTGAAGCCTTTTTGTCTATAATTTTAGTATAACTACTTTTTCCAAATGAATTATTAAAGTTCATGAGACAATTTTTTTCACATAATAAACAATCTGAATGTATTTTCAATATTGCTGAAGCTTTCATATAGGCTGGAGTTATGCATCAACAAATACATTATCCTAACAGAAAAGAAATATATTTTACTACAGAAAAGACTTTCCTACAGTTCATGAGTTCAAAGCTAAAATTAAGTCTTAATTGGGTGTTAACCAGGAGATCCTGGTAAAATTATTTATATGTATTTTCTGAAAAATGTGAGTAGACTTTCACAGGTCAGCAAGTCTGACCGAGTTCCAATGACCAGTTGTAACAGTTGTACAGTTGTAACAGTTAAAGAATTGCCAATTTATTAATATTTCATTTGTATTTGTTACTTTCCTTCTGTTTCTCTGATTTATATTGGATGTTACGAACTTAGAATAGTGGCTGGATTATTTTAATTTCTTTCTGATTATTGTTTAATTTTTATTATTTTACTTTATTGCATTTCCCACTTTTGTATTGTTGCTGATTCCTCAGTTAGATCAGTTTGCTTACACTTTTATTGTAATCTACTGAATGAGAGATTTTATAATTCATCTCGTTTCCACTAATCATTTTGTTGTAAACCTTGTTGTACATAATTAATATTTCCCAGTTATTTGTAAATTCATAGCCCACCATTGTTCAGTGTGTGAATTAGAAACCCTAAATTCACTGTATCACTGGTTACAGGTATTTCAGATGAAGACCATCTAGACTTATGCCTCCAGTTTTGCAATTTTCTTAGTTTCCATATTAATTGTGTTAGTACCGGTCGTTATATTATTGTTAAATCCACTATCGATTTTTTCGATACTGCGTTGCAAACGAACAGTGTGTATATTGTCTATTCATGCCATAGTACAGTATAATAATGATATGTGATCACTTCTTATCATCAGCCAAGGTATGGCTTTGGGTGGGTTTGTTTATATTCCAAGTTTGTGGCAGAGACCTTTGGTCTGCCTAGGGACTTTGTTTTGGGATGGTAGCTCATTAGTATGTTAGGGCTAGCCAGAGATTTAAGTGTTTTGGGACTGACTGAATAAGCCTCGAATATGTATAAGACATCTCACTGGCTGAAATATCGCGGGATGGCGATTTTAGTTGGCAGAAAAAAAATCGCTCACCCCGCTCGCTAAGGCCCTGGGTGGTGGGGACGAGTGAACCCTGTAGGCCTGAGCAATATTTTTCTCCATTAAAGAATTTATATTATTTTATAAATACAATTTTACAAAGGTTTTTCTGTACTTAATTCACCGCCAAATTCGAGTGGCATGGTTGCATGGGCGTCAACAGCTTATGAAAAGTGGGGGGGACATGAGCCCCAATTAGTGATCTGTGTCCTGGGGAGTTATCTAAGGGGAGGGGGTGTCCCCTTGCCCTTAGAGATTGTTTGCATAATTAAGGGTGCTTAGGTGCTAAATGGTGCTATATTTTGTTAAATAATTGTATATTTCTTGAAGAAAAAATATTGATATTTATACTATTTGTTCAAACTAATCATGCTACAAAAAACTGACCCCCCCCCCCTGGATCCGCGATCATCCGCTCCTGAATTAAAGGTCCTAGTTCTATTATAATTCCACGAATAATTCAGATTATATCTACTTTTTGCCTGTCCCAACATTTGTGTTAGTATTTGACATGCTCATCTGAGTCATCTCAATGTTAAACTGATGAATGTTGTATTTCACCTAAACTGAAGCTCTACATCAAGTTACCAGCATTTTATTTTCAGTCTTTTCAGATCGAAATGGCAGCAGTAAGTTAGCGATGAAGATGTATTTAGTCCACTTACGATTGTACGATCCACTGGATCCAGACTAACTTGCGAAAACTAGCGCTAGGGGAGCCTCCGACCCAGGGACGTGCACAGGGTTGTAGAGGGGCAGGGGCTCAGAGTCTGAAAAGGGCAGTGTAATTCCATGCGAGCGCGCGTAGCGCGCGAGCTAAAAAAAAATTTGGGCGTTTATTTATTAATAAAAACGCATAATATGGTTTTTAACATTACAATCAGATCAGATTATGTTGATGACTGGTTTTCATTTACAATCTGATCTGGTGGTGAGTGAGCCTATAGTCAAGGACCAAGTCCACCAAGTCTAATTATCCCTTTAAGTCTCAAATTTATAATAAACGTATCATATCACCTGATATTTGCACATGAAAACGGAGCTCCGCCTAGTCAAACAATCATAAAGTGCACCAATAACACAAAACCGAAAATGAACATGTATTGGGGCAAATAGCTTACCTACCTAATGAAGTAAGTGTAGTAGTTGCTTTGAAGTAGGCTAACTGTAAGACATAGGTCTCGAGTGGGAGCGGGATGTCAATTTCGTGTTTCAGTGACAGCGTGTGCCTGCCTATCAAAGACGTATAGGCGCGCGCGGCTATGCGTGAAATCTAGTTTCGCGGAGGGGCACATGCAGGCCCGTGCACAGGAATAGTAAGGGGCATCTCTGCTGACCTAATATTTATTCTAATTTTATTCTATCCTGACATCTTTCAACTAGGCAGGGCAGTCTATGCGCAACAGGAACTTAATAATTCATTCAACAACAAAAACAAACAAAAACCTTGGGCTAAAAAGGGCACTTTTTATACTAGGCAAAAAGGGCAGGGGCTCAAGCACCCTTTGGGACCTATGTATGCACGTGCCTGCTCCGACCCCGTACACGCGTCAGAAATGAGAAATGTGTCACTGGCAATCCGCACTGCACCAGTGCACTTTGCGCGTACACGATGCGTGAGTAACGTTAGAAACAAGCGACGTCGAATCGCCTGCTCGCCCCGTATAACGCTATGAACTGGGGGCGAAAATACATACGCACGCAATACGATCTTTGGCTTTCAGTGCGCATGTCTCAAAAAAGTGTCGCTGGCATTACGCCGTTTGTGCATAGTGAGCAGCGTTGGAAAACATGCCTGCGCGGCTGGCTTCTAATATGTTCCTACTGTACGGTACAGGAATATTAAGCGTCCACCTCCTCTGTCTCCGTGAGTAACGTTATAGGTCTACCTAGTAGGCATACACGGCGGCAACGGTTCGTCTGCCTCTAATTTTTGATGATTTTGATAATGAGTCGAAAAATGGCTGTTTTCACTAATATCGAGTTTGATTCTATTTGAGTCAGCAATTGATACAAAAAAATCGAACATATGCCTGCCATTTTTTTATATTATTGTTCTGAAAAGTGGGGGGGACAAACGATATGATATCCCCCGCACTTTCAAAAGTGGGGGGGGGGGACATGTCCCCCCCCCCGTCCCCCACCTGTTGACGCCCATGCATGGTAGTCTTGTGGTTTAGAATGCTCACCTTCCATGTAGGGAGTTGGGATCGAGACTAGGTTTAGGTTGTAAATATTTGTAACAGGATTAGCAACATTTTTTGTTAACTAGAGCACTAATTCAGAAAAAAAAACTTTCTGTAAAACAATAATGTATGGGCTGTGGATGGCTCTTCTAGGGCTCTTCATACGAGAAAAAATGAATGGTGAACACTTCTAGTGCGACGCGACAACACTTCTAGTGCGACGCGACAACACTTCTAGTGCGACGCGACAACACTTCTAGTGCGACCCGACAACACTTCTAGTGCGACGCGACAACACTTCTAGTGCGACCCGACAACACTTCTAGTGCGACGCGACAACACTTCTAGTGCGACGGTGAACCGTAAATTATACGGCACATTTTCACAACGGTGCCCGTAAATATTACGGGCACAACACAAATACCCCGTTAAATGTGGTCGAACCAAATTGTGGTTGAACCATGGATGAACAAAAAAAAGTGTTGGTCACATAACTGTAACGTGAT
>CM055816.1:2665268-2696661 GCA_029582265.1 Zoroaster sp. YZ-2022
TAAACAATCCAAGGCTACCAGACACTAATAACCCAACCCACCTACGCACCACCCCAACACATAACAATCCCCTCACAATCCAAGGCTACCAGACACTAACAGCCCAACCCACCTACACCCCACCCCACGCATAAAATCTAACTAACAATCCAAGGCTACCAGACACTAACAGCCCAACCCACCTACGCCCCACCTCACCCATAAAATCTAACTAACAATCCAAGGCTACCAGACACTAATAACCCAACCCACCTACGCCCCACCTCAACCATAAAATCTAACTAACAATCCAAGGCTACCAGACACTAACAACCCAACCCACCTACACCCCACCTCACCTATAAAATCTAACTAACAATCCAAGGTTACGAGACACTAACAACCCAACCCACCTACAACCCACCTCACCTATAAAATCTAACTAACAATCCAAGGCTACCAGACACTAACACCCCAACCCACCTACGCCCCAGTCCACACATAATAGCCCACAATCCAAGGTTACTAGACACTGACACCCCAACCTACCTGCGCCCCACCGCACCCATAAAATCCTTCACAATTCAAGGCTGCCAAACAATAACACCCCAACCCACCTACACCCACCTACCTACCGCACATAAGGAAAAATAAAGGACCCTTCCCAATCCAATGTAACCAACCTTGAGCTGCCCCATACCAAAAACACAAAGCATTGTAAATTAAACTAAGACACAAATATAAATGCTGAATTAAAAATATACAATAACCTGAACAAAAAATGTATTGAGATAGTGCCTACACAGCTCTTTGATACAAAAACTGTTATCAAATTCATATGTTAAGTCCTTGTTTTTGGTGCAATTTTACGGAATTTAAAACAAAAATGTATGGGTATTTCATCTGAACATTGATAATTTCCTCTTACAAAGGAAAACGTGATTGACAATCCTTAAAACCATACTTTCACGATAAGGTTGAGAAATGTGTTTAAAGCCAACAAAAAGTCTCTGGTTTCTGTCTCCACGCTCGTCGCCTCAGACCTGCGTGTCGGCATCTTTTTTGCTATGAAACGATGTCCACTTGCAGCCAAAATTGCTGGATTGATTGGAATTCTGCCGTGCTGTTTTAAGAGACTTTTTTCACATAGGGGTATGAACGTTTGCCCGATTTGTGAGGTCTCTCTTATCCACCATACTTTGTATATGGGAAAGTTGGTCGCCGCGTATACCTGTATTTCGCTGTTTGGGGGGGGGGGGGGGGAGCGAGTTACCACACCGATTTTGAAGCCGACCGTTGACCAGAAACCGGAGACTATTTTTTATGTATGTATGCTTTTCTTTCCAATGAAACGAAATTTGTCTTTTTGCCGCTGTTTTTCAACATGATAAATGCCCGAGTTTGTGCCTGTTAAAACCAGAAATTATACAATCAGGAAAAATCCCAACACGGTATGGGATCATAAACATGTAAAGTGTTCCTATTTATTGGAGGGTACAGTGAAGTCGGCAAAATATTGGGGAATTATTCCTCCCGCAACAGAACCGCAACAAAAATCAACTGAATAATGACTAAAGACTATAACAGGTCATGATTGAGAAAATATACTCCATACTAGTTGATATTTGTGTGAGTTAGGTTGTACATAAATAGTATGGAACTAAATGTACGTGCTCATTTGTATTGTATTTTAATGTCATCGACTTGAACTGTCCGTAAGAAATTCTGCTGTAAGTAGCTACCTGCATGTCGAATGTGTCCGTGGGAGCTAGGCACGTTTCGGGAAACATCGTGTATGAAAATGATCTTTTGCAAGATTCTTGTGTGTGCGTCCCTTTGTGGGCCGAGTGCGTACCGCTTAGTACGAACCGTATGTGACCCGCTCTGACAAAACCCAAAACCTGACCCTAAAAAGGTTTTAAAAAACTGACCCCAGGGACCTGTTTTCACTTTTGAAAATTGGATCCAAGTTTAGGGTTTGTCAGAGCCAGTCACACATAGCGTTGGATGTTGTTATAATAATTATGTATGCGGTGTATTTTGAGACATGATTGCCACGTTTTCTGGGAATTACATTGCTATGAGAATACTGATGATATTATTGACATTGCTATGAGAATACTGATGATATTAATTACATTGCTATGAGAATACTGATGATATTATTGGCATTGCTATGAGAATACTGATGATATTAATTACATTGCTATGAGAATACTGATGATATTATTGCCAAGATACTATTTTCATTGAGCCCCCTCCTCGTCCTGACCCTGCTACATATAACGAATTGTTAAAAATGTTCTTCCTATTTTCTCCCCGCCCCCCTTTTTGATTGTATTTTGTTAGTGGGGTGGGGCCGATTTTTCACCTAGACTGGACATAGTCTTGTGTGTTTTGTGTTCCCTGACAGCAGTGGGCGCAATGGCATGCCAGCAACATAGGAATTATGTAAATGGTTATTGCGATCACAACAATAGTGACCGCAGTTCAGATGTAATGGGCTAATTTAATACTTGTCAAATGTTCAGATTAAAACATGGCGGAGGTATGATACTCTATGAGTGACCGACCTCGTGGCCAGTGTTGTACCTTTTAACTTTAACAGTGATTAGTGATTATGTATTCAGATTATTCGTATTATTTGCAACGTGGAATTTCTGTCTTTGGGAAATTTGTTTCTTTATTTTTCCTGAAATAATAGCACCTGACACAAAACATATTCAAGGATGTTTGGTATCATCATAAACTTCACACTAAGCAAGTCTTGTGTAAAACTTTGATTATGTTTTACGAGATTACCAATGATGTCAAGTGACTTTACACCAAGCAAGCAAGTCTTATGTAAAACTTTGATTATGTTTTACGAGATTACCAATGATGTCAAGTGACTTTAAGACAGAAATATTTTACACAAAGTATTAAAGTTTAATTTAAAAATGTTATATCAGATTAATTTCAAAACATGGCGAAGGTATGTACTCTGAGTGACTGATCTCGTTGCCAATGTTCCTTTAACTTTAACAGTGATTAATCAGTGTTGTTCAGTGGCTTTAATTTTGTCGATGCATTATGCAACAATATTAAATTTACTACCAAATTATAATTACGCTAACAAATACATGTATACAGAGCCATACCGATTGTACTATTGCAGTACTTGATATCAGGTTATAGCGCCCTCTATCTGTATGGTAACAAGTGCACAGTACATGGTGGGCAGTATCGGGATTCTTCAGTATTGTATATTAGGCGCTTTGCCGGTCGCCAAATAAAAAGTGAAAATCTCAGTCATAACTTCACAAATACGACACACATTAATCTAGGCAAGAATAATCCAGTATGCGATACACAGTAAAGTGTACAATCGATTGACTGGAAGTTCAATTTACATTATATTCAATGTTGAATTGCTTGTAGTAAATCTTTGAATGGATAACATCAAAAATGAGTATCATATGCTAAGGATCCAATGGGGATAATACACTTGGATGTCGCCTATTCTGGGAGGGGGCTAGATTTTTGAAATGTCAGAGTATAAGACAGAAAACAAGTATTCTGACGTCATGAGGACTTTGCACCATGTTATGTCTGAATAAGATAATGGAATACATGTTCAGATGAAGATTGATCTTTGATTCTGAGTGTTTTATGAGGGGGGCTTATTTTTGAAAAGACCAAAAGACAAAAGACCAAAGACCAATCTTACCAATTTGTAGTGTTGTCCGCCAACCTTGTGGTCTTGCCCATCCAAATGTCTACATCTGAAATTGTTTCATCTTTCATCTTGTTTCATTATTTTCGTGAACTCTCGTTAGTTATTGATGTAAACTTGCGCGCTCTATGTCTATCGCCCAAGAAAAGAAGTGATGTGTACAAATACATGGACAATATCGTCACGATCGGAGCAATAAAAACTGCTGGCTCTTTTATTCAGCAGCAACGGTAATGTGACTTATTATGTGGGGTATTATTTTCAGTCACTTAATCTAAAACTAGCACTCCGATTCCATGCTCTATTGATCGTGATGATATTGTCCCTTTAAACATAATAAGAAAACTACCAATAATGTTTGTATCTTTCTAATGGATATATTCAAGCGGTTTAACTGCTAATACAATACACGTCGGGCACTCAATAGCGTAAAATAGAGATGTGTGTCTTAAAGTACATGTCAAATAACATTTCTTAGTGAAACAAGTATAAATAAATAAATGGAAGGCTGCCGTGTGCTATTAATAATTGACGATAATTATTGTACGTAATTATCTCTGGGTGACGCTTAATGATCAAAGTGACTCGAAACATTTACTTGACTGTTTATACTGATTTATCCAGAAAAAGTCACTTGAACACAGGATGTATCCCTGCACACGAAACGAATTATAAATACGGACTGCTGGTTACATTACTCCATGAATGTACATCTCTAAACAACGGTCCATATTTATCATCCAATCGCAACCATGAATTGCGGTATTTAAATTCTTAATACAAGTAAGCAATGACGTCATGGTTTGATGGCGGTGCTGACTATAAATCAAAAGTCAGTCAGTCCACTTGCTGCAGGCTACCAGGCGTTTATGCTTGATATCTAAGGCAATATGAACCAGGTAATTTGTGCACACATTTGTGCTACGAGGTTAGCATATCAGATGACAATTCATCTTCGTCGAAGGAAGTTACGGTGGTGAGTCTCACCAGGATCCATTAAAAAAAAAATAAAGAAATATATTCAGACTTCCTGAAAATGGTCGTGTTATTTATTGACGCATTTTATTTTGAGTAGAATCTCTTGTCATAAATGTTCAAATTTGTACTCGGTCAATATTCTAAGCATTTTTAAAGATTAGAATATTAATTAAACAATTTATTTATTTTTTAAATTTTAATATCTCACGACTCGTAATGTTTACCTTTCCCCTCGCTTTCACATGTATTTGTTTCAAATAATAACATGATATTCCAAATATTTTTGGCATAGAACAAAATTATGTGCCAATATACATGAATCTACAATGCAATTACAAATATACATCATCTTTGAAGAATTGTGACATAAGATGAGTTTTAAGCAGCGACTTTAATCTAGTTATACTATGACAAGATTTGAGTTTAGTTGGAAGATGATTCCAGAGTCTCGGAGCCGCGACAGAAAAAGACCTGTCACCCCAGTTCCTTTTTTAAGTTGGTTCCTTTAGGAGTGACATGTTGCTGGAGCGCAAATTTCGTGGTGGAGTGTAGTCTTTAAGTAGTTCAGAAATATAAATTGGAGCAATGTTATTAAAAGATTTGTGAACAATTAGCATAAGTTTAAAAACAATTCTCTGTGAAACAGGAAGCCAGTGCAGTTCTTTCAAGATTGGCGTGATATGGCATGACTTTCTGGACAAAGTTACAACACGAGCTGCTGTGTTTTGTATGTGCTGAAGGAGAGCATTCCCGTTATCGAGCCGTGATGTGACAAACGCATGTGTAATTTGTTCAGCAGCACTTTTATTCAAGTATTTCCTTATTCGGCCAATATTTCTGATATGAAATGATGATATGCAAACAATGTTGGAGATATGAGGTTTTAAAGTCATTGTCGAGTCAAATATAACACCCAAATTACGTTCTTGTGATGAGGGGATTATCTGCGAGTCACCAATTGTAATAAATGGAAGAGAAACTTTAGATAATTGCTGGCGTGATCCAAATAAAACTAATTCTGTTTTTTCGTCGTTCAATTTCAAGAGGTTTTGTCTCATCTAACTACGAATCTCTTGAATACATTCCTCCAGCGTTGTAATACACGAATCGGCAGGTTCTTGAGAAGATTTAAAAGTAATGTAAAGCTGCGTGTCATCAGCGTAGACATCGTAATTTAAATTATACTTCAAAATGATATCACGAACTGGAAAGGTATAAACAGTAAACCACTGTGGGCCGAGTACGAAGCCTTGGGGTATAAATAGTCATGAGGTTGTTTTTAAGACAGAATTGAATCAGCCTGTCTCCTCGTTCGTTTCTCTTCCCAAGACCATGTTTACCAACTATCTTTGTATATTCCTCTTTACCAATTTGTGCATTGAAATCCCCTAGTACACAAACTATGTCATCAGATTTGGCTAATAGTATTTAAAACCATAACCCCCTTGATACTCATCGTCAGTAATGGCCTCAATCCTGCAAAATCAACCCATATGATTTTATGCAAGATCCGTACTATTTCCAATCCTTTAAAATCAACTGAACTGATATATATATATCATTTATTTTTGGTAGGCTAAGTCAATTTCAAATCCTACCTCAATCCTACATCATCATTCAAATCCCCGGTTGATTTTGAAGAATTTGGCATGGTTAGGGCTTTAGAACATGTTGGAAAAGGAGCCTGATGTAATAATTTCTGAACTCTGTATAATCCCTCATTTTTTAAGGGGATAATAATTATGGGGAACACTGCCATCCCCTGTTATTTCCTCTCTGTGATCGCTGCCTACTGTCGCAATAAAAAGATGTCGGACTAATTAGCTTTTGGACTATTTTAGACAAAGTTTTTATGGATGAATTGACTCTCGGCATAATGTGGTGTCAGAATACCGACTCTGCCCACCTCCATCACAACAGACTAAAAACCTGGCCCACTGTGGACAATTACGGTCAATGAACTGAATCTATTATGTTGGTTTATATTTCAGGAAACTTCATGTAACTGGCATACACCAACAATGACACATAAGGGAGCAATATCACTATCCATACAACACGCACGTGTCTATACAATGTGAAATAATACGATAACATGTGGTGAATTACTTATGCATTGTATGATTTGACCTTACAAATCATTCGAGTGAAGCGTTCAATTCAGTATATTATGTGTTAATACTAGAGCCTTACGTATTGATGAAGTCGCTAACATTAAATTTCCAAGGCTAAATGAAAAAAAAATATATATATATATATATATCCCCAAAATAAATCTAGGGTAGTTGAACGAGGGATGGGGGTGGCTACACGGACAAATGTGGGCTAATTACAGAATGTAAATGCATGACTAGAATAGAGTTACATTATTCCCTCTCCCAACTTTGCCGTGTGGGTCCAATAACGTTTAATAAAGTAATAACAAAGCTAATTTTTTTCAAACACGAATTTGGCGGCAAAACCAAAATCCCAATATTATCCAATCGGTGTTTGCTAAAAGAGTGTCACATAATCTGTGTAAATTAAAACCCAATCCTGGGCCATTGTGTACAAACTGGAAAGGAGTTGATTATAATGCGGGCGTGTTTAAATTTTACGAGTAACCTCAACGACAGTCAACGACCTCAACAAGAGAAACGGACAACAGAAAATGAAAATAAAATTAAGTAAAGCTGCTCCCTGATCAGGGTGCACCATGGCAGGGGAGAATGTGTAAAAATGATTGTTATATATACTGGTGGCCCTTCAAGCTTACATGCACATGCATACGCAACGCCGTAAAATATAATAGTGAGTGGAATAAATGGAAAACTTTTGGAGGGGAGCTTGAGTCTCCTGAGTCCCCATCCCTTGTACCACTGCCCTATACTCCTTGCCGAACTCCTCTGTAGACAAGACTTGGGCTCAGATTTTGCTCTCTTTCCTGGCTCATTCTTTAAAAAAAATAAAACATCAGCGGGCCCTTGGGGGGGGGGGGCTCGAGCACCCCAAGACCCCCCTTGGGTGAGCCACTGTCAAGCGGTCTTGGCAAAGTACAGAGAAGAAATCCCATTTACGGTAAAATTTCGCCATATTATCGTTACAACTATACATTTTTTTTCCCATGAAAGTAGTAATTCTTAAGAGAATTGAAAGAGATGGTATTTACTTGGTCAAATTAATAGGATCAGGTTAATAGCTTTCCACTCGAAGTCAGTTTTACCAAACAAAAATACTTCATTGTCTAAGTTGATGTTAAAATTAGTTTTATCCTTGATCTACGAAACAACTGAAGTACAAAATGAAATTGTTGAGGCGCATGAGCAAAACAGATGGATAAGAGATTCGTGTTCGACTTGTTAATTTTGAAAAATAATTCGTACATGAAATCCTTTGTGTTAGTCTATACTGGAACCATCTCATCATAGTGTGTATTGTACAGTTGAAAGGTACGAAAGACCATTAGTGCCACTCTAAGTATATATTACTAATCCGTAATAACGGATTAGTAATCCGTAATAACGGATTACTAATCCGTTATTACGGATTAGTAATATATACTTAGAGTGGCACTAATGGTCTTTCGTAGAAAGGAATATTAAAGACTAATCTATATTAAAGACTAATCTATATTATTTCACAGTTGGAGTTAGATTTAACATAAGCGAATGGGTACACGTAGAATGGAGAGATTCTAAAATCTAAATTGAGATAATTATTGCATTTTCCTGTAGAGTTTATGTCTGAATTACAAGTCTAGATAGGTCTATTACAGGAAAGACATCGTCACGATCGGAGCAGACTTTCAACAGGTCATAGAATCGGTGTCCAAGTTTAAGATGAACACAGTGACTGAAGATTTCTGGCTAATTTATGCAGCAGCAATGGTAATATGACCTTATCATGTGGGGTATTATTTTCAGTCACATAGTTAATCTAAAACTAGCACTCCGATTCCATGTCCTGTTGATCGTGACGATATTGCCTCTTTAATAATATAGTCAATAAAATGTTATATTCACTGGAGAAATAAAGTGGCGGGAAGTTTCTTACTTTAAGATATATATTTTGAGTGAATCCTCCTTATCTCATCATGTGTCTATTATTAATGTTGTAGTATAGCAGATGTCATTACTTTCACTTAAGTATTTGTGGAATTTGATATCAAATAATTAACCAGAACATGGATAAAGAGTAACAATGCTCTGATCAATCATTTTGTGAAATTACTGAAACAAATTTATTTTGAAACTAATTTTTCCCTTTATAGAAGTCAATCGATGAACAATAAACACTTTGACAATTACTATGTATGCTTTGTTAATATTTTATTAATAGTATATTTCAATGTTGGTTTTATAGAATTTTTGAATTGTAAAATAACAATGGATGATTTAAATAAACAAAGATATTTGCACTGAAATGTCAATATTTTAATTTAGATTCAGTCGTTGCGAACAGGTGTTAGATTGAAACTTCCTAAGATAAGAAAACTGTAATTGTTGTAGCTGTTGCAAATTGCTTACTAACCTGAATGACATGTTGTTACGGTATAGTATAAATGCAACACTAATTGTTATTGGCCTTACGTTTTGAACCTAGCAGGTTCTTTCTCAAAGGCAAACTCAATAAATAAATAATTAATAAATAAAAAAAAATTAAAATTAAAAAAAAAAAAAATTAAAAAAACATATTAAGGGAAAGGTGAAAGAATGACGTAGTAATATTGCAAAGAGGAACAAATCTATTATACAAGATAACCCCGATTCTTTTTTGATATTTTCAAATGTTTGACATTGGAATAAAAATCGGGAATCTTGATAGCGATACAAAAGAAGTAAAAACAAAAAGATAGGCCCTAGTGTATATAAAAGGGATTTGACCAGAAAAAGAACTTGTTTCTATGGCCATTTTAATTCTTAATTTTTAGGCATATTCAGATTAAATTTGTTAATACAAAGTTATTTCAGACCTGTAATAATTGCTACCTGATTCCTAAGACATACAAATCATCTTATGGGCGAGGGAAAGTTTACAGTGTGAGAAATATCGATGATTTTTAGTGTATCGATATCGCCCCTAAAATAGGTAAAAAACAATATTGGTCTGCATCTAGATATACAAATCAGGCTATAATTGCCAATTTCAGATAAACAGTTACACAACGTTGGGGCTACTAGGGTCAGATTTGGTATTTTGCGTCTTTCCGCACCCCAACTTTTCAAAAACGATCGATCTCCATCTGAACATGTATGCCATTATCTAATCAAGCAAACAAACTAAAAAACTAAAAAAGAAAACGATGCAAAGTTATACTTCATGACGTCAGAATGCTCGTTTTGGAGCTTCTTCCACTTTTCATAGCCCGCCCTCAATGTTGGACCCAAGATAGGTCCAAGGTATCAAAGGATATTGGCCCTTTCTGAACCCCGATGCAATATATCATGCTTTTACCAAAAAGTGTATAATGTGTCCCCCATAGAATCCTTAGCAGCCGGAGTAATACGATTAATGACACAACATAATAAGCTGAAATTGTTACAGGTTAATTAATGTATGTCATGTTTCAAAGAGTGTATAAGCATACCCGTATACAGAAGCAGTTTTGTCAATATTGCCAGCATTGTACCTTCCCTTAAAAAAACAAGATTTTCGAATTAAAGGATGACGGTATCAATCTTCCTAAGAAAATAAATTTGTCTGGGGTGATGTCACTTTTAAGAAAAGTGAAATAATTTCTATTTCAAATTTAGGACTGAATACTCTTTCTTATATTTCACGTTAGAATGAATAGCGAATATCTGAATGTATTTTAACTATTTTCTGTTTATATTTACTGTTTATTTTTAAATGTATATCTTGATTAAAAGACAGTCTAGTAGCTAAGTAGTTTTTTCCAACATTACTAGTGCTGTACCTTCCCTTTAAGCAGTCACAAACTTCCTTGTATTTCTGATCTTCTGAACGTTGGCAATTTAGTCTGTATTTTGACATTATTTGTCCGTTCATTTTGAGTTGTGTTTGAGTTGTGTTTGAGTTGTGAATAAATTAATTGATGATGTAGCGTGATAAATTCATAACCGGTGTTATAATGTTACCCAAGGGTTGTTAAACATGCTTCGGTCAATCGTTTTGAAAATTATCTCATTTGTACGAGGAATGTAAAAAAAAGTGTTTGGATTAAAAACAATATTGCCAATAAAATAGCAAACCATGTGGAATAGGTTTTCGGTTGTTTAATCTCTTCTTCAGAGCAGATCAGAGCAGACTTTCAACAGGGCATGGAATCGGTGTCCTAGTTTAAGATGAACACAGTGACTGAAAATTTCTGGCGCATTTCTGCAGCAGCAATATGACATTATCATATGAGGTATTATTTTCAGTCACTGAGTTACTCTAAAACTAGTACTCCGATTCCATGCCCTGTTGATCGTGACGATACTGTCCCTTTAATAATACAGTCAATAAAATGTTATATTCGCTGGAGAAATAAAGAGACGGAAAGTTTCTTACTTTAAGATATATATTTTGAGTGAATCCTCCTTGTCTCATCATGTGTCTATTATTAATGTTGTAGTATAGCAGATTTCATTACTTTCACTTAAGGATTTGTTGAATTTGATATCAAACAATATCGACGAATAATTTCTAGTTATACATTATTTATATAGTTTATACATTGCCAAGGCGTACAGTTGAAATGAAGAGGTTGGTGAACTCATTTATTATGCTATATGTTTGCTTATTTTGGTTCTCTCTGCGTATCCAGTGTGGCAAAAAGGTCTACATTATGAAAAGAGGGTGCGCTGGTAAAATGAGGGTACATTGTGAAAAGGTGTCACACTACAAAAAGGAGTACAATTCGAGGGCTCAGCGCAACACAGCCTCATCTCCATTTCGGCCATTTTGAGAAAATCGCATTTAAAGAATTTTGGCAATCTGAAATGGCTCATAACAAAAGTGAAGGATTAATAATTAAGCTAAAGCTTACTTTTGTATTTTCTATATATATTTTCATTATATTTTCGTCATATATTTGGTAAAATTGCATAAATTTATCTTCACAAGTAGCTTAATTACTAAATAATAATGAAAAATGGCAACATGATGGAGATGCATTGTGGTTGGAGATGGAGATAAGGCTTTGTTGTTACTGGAAAGCTGACATTTTCCTGAAAAATTTGATACCTAAATCTCATTTTGGCCAAAAATGGAGATGAGGCAGTGTTACGCTGAGCCCTCGAATTGTGAAACGGAGGCATGCTGTTAAAAATGGGATACGTTACAAAAAAGAGTCAAAGTGTCAAACAAGATTTATACTGTGAAAATGTGATCACAGCAAATAAGGGTTACATTGCAAATGTGGGTACACGGTAAATATGGGTACATGTTAAATAGGGGGTACACTGATAAAAAGGGTATATTGGAAATAGGGGTAACCTGCTAAAAAAGGTACATTGTTAAGAGGGGACAATCTGCCAAAAAAATAACATTGTGAAAAGGGGGCACACTTCTTAAAAAGGGTACATTGCAAGAAAAGGGGAACATTGCCCAAAACTGGATAATGTGAAAAGCGGGTACACTGCTTAAAATTAGGGTACATTGTGAAAATGGAGCACACTGCTAAAACAATAACAGATTTCGGTCGTTCGATCAGTGAACATTATTGTTTGCTGCAGCCAAACGTCAGATTTTTTAATTTTATTGTTTTGTATACGAATGAATCTCGGACTTTTCACTGTTTAAACGACCTGAAAGGGGAAAATGTGATATAATCTGACAAAATGAGTCTGAAGTGGCCAAACTGCCTTTTCATAAAACGAATCAATGTATCTCTTACAATAACAATCTTAATTTACAATATATTGTGCTTGTTTTACTGAGATCTTTTTGTAGGATCCGTTCACAAATGTTACTTACCCCACAGCACAACGACCACAAATCTCATCCATTGCAAGGTGGTCATCTCGTCGAGGATGCGGTGTCCCGTCAACCGATGAAACTAGATGCAATCTCCTTAGGAAATGTAGGGAACAACTCTATCCACGATGAAAGAAAGCTTTCTGGAACTCCAGGTTTGCGTCTCCTTTCCGTGCCATGCTGGTCCAATCTAACTGAAACCGCTCATCTCTCGCTCATTAATTAAAAGAAGCGCGCCCACAAGCTTGATGATACCAGGTATTTTCAAGATGAGGCAGCCAATCAGAGGCTGGCATGTGGATATGATGTACATATAATTGGTCCTTCCTATGGGCATATAATACGCATGTGCGCTCCGCCTACCTATGGTTGAAACGTTATAATATAAATGGCATAGTTTACCCAGAGGACCACCGTCGTTAAAATCAACATAGCAGCATTAATAACCAGTAGAAAAATAGCAAAGCCCATACTTGTTCTAAGGTATACCAGTTATATTAAAGCTAGTATACACTTGTTGTAAAATGTATGTAAATGCATCTATACTAATTTACTAAGATATAATTATGTATAAAAACCAATCTGTTAATGTTTCAGCTTATTTCATTGTGTCGTCGACAAAATAATGAGAATGCAATCAGGTTGTTCGTATTCGTTCATTGAATTTCTGTCTTTTGTATGACAAATTAATTTTGACAATAATTTCGCTAATAATTTTACTAAATTTTACAAAAATGTTACCAAAGTTTGCTAACACGATAGCACCTGAGATAGATATTTTCTGGGAATTTATACACTGTTTTTTAAAGTAAAACTGTTATAATTGATTTGTTATGAGATTGCCAATAGTTCTTTGAATGAGTGTATAGTTGCTATTTAGACTGGGTTTAGAAGAAATCCAGTGAGTTAGTCTGAGCTAAGTCATCACTGTGTTGAATACAATACTTCTATATTGTCACTGGTAAATTCAATGTGGGCAAAAGGACTTGAAAATCCTGGTTCTACTCTCCAATTGCCCACATATTAAACCAACCATATGAGTTAAGCGACTGCAAAGGGGCCATACATGCCAATTTACCTGTTCACAGGTATAATACAGCTGGTATTTACTCCACAAAGCAATGTTGGCTCCTATGCTAATACAGAGTTTATTTAAACGTCATGTGATAAACAATTGATTTGATTTTTGCCCTATACCGACTCTGTATGAAGTGCTTTCAGAGTGTCTGCGGGGGAAAAACCCACAGGCGACTTAGGCAGGATTCGATCCATACAAATGTATTGGTATATAATAATTGGACTTAAAGTGTGTGCGCACAACATTCTTGTGTAAGATCAGCCACTGACCAATCAGAGCATCCAATGAGGGATTTCCAAAGACTGCTGGTAGAATTTAATTTATGGAATGACGTCATCATGATTCTGGCCCTGGTCAGAATATGCTAGGCAAAGACGATATTCTGACAAGGAAAAACCCTGCATACACAACCATGCAAACAAGGTTGATTTGCAAAAAATTTAAACACCGAAAGCGATGCTCTTCAGATATTAAACAAAAACAAAAGGTATAAATACATCATCATAAAAGTCAATAGTTAAACATAAGTAAATTATACATCAATTTTCATCAAAGGAGTTTTGAGAGCAGTTTTAAATGATGCAAGAGATGGACAATGTCCATCTCTTGCATCATTTAAAACTCCTGCTTGGCACTGAGTATTTGACCAATCAGTACGAGACATATTTCATTCTGTGGGCTTAAAACTGCGTAATCAAAATTAAACTTTGATTTAGTGTAATTCGATATAGGGCACAACTACATGTTAGGACACAACCTCATTCGCGCTGTCGCTCGAACACCTAAAAGAAACCAGAACAATATCAACAGGTGTTCGCGCTGTCGCTCGAACACCTAAAAAAAACCAGAACAATATCAAGAGGTGTTTGGGCACCAACCCAAACACCTAAAAAGAACGTCCATTGCATGCCATGGCATAGGCCTATTATAATGTTCCCAAAATTTGTAAATACGTACATGTGTATTGCAGTGAATGAACGGCTTGGTGTGATAGATGGGGGTGAGTAACCGGAAAACACACATCTTCTGAGTTATTTGTTCATCTCCTCGATTATTACGGTATGATGGATTAGTTTGGGAATTTAACCGTATGGCTCTATACCAATTTCAACGTGTCAAATATTTACAACCTAAACCTAGTCTATATATATACTCTTCAAAAAAAGAAACGCAAAATGGATAAAATCGGTAATAAAAAGCAGAATAGTCGACTGAGCGCTACAAGATTTGTGAATATAATGTCATTCGGGGTCCCAAACACATCCCCATTGTAACAGTCGCATAAACGCATACACCTGAAAATGCTAATCAAAAACATGCAAAATCGCCAAAACGCGGCCAGGTGCAAACCATGTGGTCAATGCATGTGCGTTTGATACACGTGCAACATGGACACCACCAGTATAAAATTGCGGGGTTTTCGATTGCCTGACCTCAATACCTAGCCGACTGCAGAACCAGAAAGAAATGCCCCGACTCAATGAAGCACAGAGGAACAACGCCATCGGCCGCTTGCAAGCAGGTGAAGCCAGGTTGGCCGTAGCCAGGGCGTTCAATGCATCCCCAAGCACGATCACAAGACTGTGGGACCGATACCAACAACATGGGTCAACACGTGATCGTCCCAGATCCGGCAGACCACGTGTGCCCACCGCCGCTCAGGACCGGTACATACGGGTACGCCACCTACGGGACAGGACGACAACAGCAACCTCCACAGCAACAGCGTTACCAGGTGTGCGTGGAATATCGGACCAGACCGTGCGAAACCGCCTACGTGAGGCAGGCCTTCGAGCCAGACGGCCTGTCCGAGGTGTCATTTTGACACAACAACATCGTCTACGACGACGTCAGTGGTGCCAGGTGCGTAGAGTATGGCCTCAACAGCGTTGGAGACGTGTCTGGTTTAGCGACGAGTCAAGATTTTTGCTCCGTCGTCACGATGGCAGATGTCGTGTGTATAGACGCCGTAATGAACGTTTTGCTGCCAACTGCGTACGGGAGGTTGACAGATTTGGCGGTGGCAGCGTCATGATGTGGGCAGCCATATCCTACACTGGCAGAACCAACTTGGTACACGTTCAAGGCAACCTGACTGCTCAGCGCTACATTGATACCATTCTGCAGCCACACGTGGTTCCCGTTATGGCCAACGCCAACGCCGTATACCAGCATGACAATGCCAGGCCTCACACTGCAAGACTAACGACAGCCTACCTGCAGAACAACAACATTGATGTCCTCCCTTGGCCATCAAAATCGCCGGATTTGAACCCTATCGAACATTTATGGGACGAGTTGGACAGACGCCTGCGACAGCGACAACCACAACCACAGACCCTGCCACAGCTGGCACTAGCATTGCAGGCTGAGTGGGCCACCATTCCCCAGGGTCTGATCCGTACTCTGATTGCTTCCATGGGCAGGAGGTGTCAAGCAGTTCTCAACTCACATGGAGGACACACACGCTATTGACTGTAGGTGACCATGACCTTTGACCTGTGACCTGTCATTTTTGCAAGAGCGACTTCGGTCACCTTTGACCGACTGCGCAAAATTTAGATATTCTCGGACCTACCATACAGCAATTAAAATTATCTTCCCAATGTCACCAAAATGTGGTTTTGCGTTTCTTTTTTTGAAGAGTATATATTGATGGATTAGTTTGGGAATTTCAACGTGTTTATGTGTTTTGTGATAAACAAATTCAGATGTAAAGATTATTTTATCACGCTGCAGGAATGGCGTTGTTAAAGGGGGCAGGGAAACTACCGCCCCCGACGGGATTTTGACAACAATTGGAAATTTGGGTTTTGGGGACAAACTACCGTGATAATCGAGGAGAAGAAAAAATAATTCAGAACGATGTATGGTTCTGTTTTAGTTAGATAATTCGAAAATTTGCTTGTCTCTTCCCCCTGGAAACAACCGTAGATACGCCACTGATCATGTTACAGTTATGTAACCAAGCTATGGAACAATCTTCCTGTTTATATCAGACAATCTGTTTCTGTTAATGCCTTCAAGAAGGCTCTTAAAACTCACTTGTTTCCTCATTAATTTTGCATCAATTTATGTCTTATTCTATCCTGATTTGTATTTATTATTTCATATTAACTTTTGTAAGCGCCATGAGCCTCTCGGGAATGGCTCATGATAAATACTTGTTGTAATGTAATGTAACCAACACTTGTTTTGTTCATCCATGGTTCAACCACAATTTGGTTCAACCACATTTAACGGGGTATTTGTGTTGTGTCCGTAATATTTACGGGCACCGTTGTGAAAATGTGCCGTATAATTTACAGTTCACCGTCGCACTAGAAGTGTTGTCGGGTCGCACTAGAAGTCTTGTCGCGTCGCACTAGAAGTCTTGTCGCGTCGCAGAAAAGTCTTGTCGGGTCGCACTAGAAGTGTAGTCGCGTCGCACTAGAAGTCTTGTCGCGTCGCACTAGAAGTGTTGTCGCGTCGCACTAGAAGTGTTCACCATTCATTTTTTCTCGTATGAAGAGCCCTAGAAGAGCCATCCACAGCCCATACATTATTGTTTTACAGAAAGTTTTTTTTCTGAATTAGTGTTGTAGTTAACAATTTTTTTTGCTAATCCCGTTACAAATATTTACAACCTAAACCTATAGTCTCGATCCCAACTACCTACATGGAAGGTGAGCATTCTAAACCACAAGACTACCATGCCACACAAATTTGGCGGTGAATTAAGTACAGAAAAACCTTTGTAAAATTGTATTTATAAAATAATATAAATTCTTTAATGGAGAAAAATATTGCTCACGCCTACAGGGTTCACTCGTCCCCACCACCCAGGGCCTCAGCGAGCGGGGTGCGCGATTTTTTTTCTGCCAACTAAAATTGCCATCCCGCGATATTTCAGCCAGTGAGATGTCTTATACATATTCGTGGCTTATTCCGTCAGTCCCAAAACACTTAAATCTGTGGCTAGCCCTAACATACTAATGAGCTACCATCCCAAAATAAAGTCCCTAGGCAGACCAAATTAAAGGTCTCTGCCACAAACTTGGAATGTAAACAAACCCACCCAAGGCCATACCTTGGCTGATAATAAGAAGTGATCACATATCATTATTATACTGTACTATGGCATGAATAGACAATATACACACTGTTCGTTTGCAACACAGTATCGAAAAAATCGATAGTGGATTTAACAATAATATAACGACCGGTACTAACACAATTAATATGGAAACTAAGAAAAATTGCAAAACTGGAGGCATAAGTCTAGATGGTCTTCATCTGAAATACCTGTAACCAGTGATACAGTGAATTTAGGGTTTCTAATGCACACACTGAACAATGGTGGGCTATGAATTTACAAATAACTGGGAAATATTAATTATGTACAACAAGGTTTACAACAAAATGATTAGTGGAAACGAGATGAATTATAAAATCTCTCATTCAGTAGATTACAATAAAAGTGTAAGCAAACTGATCTAACTGAGGAATCACCAACAATACAAAAGTGGGAAATGAAATAAAGTAAAATAATAAGAATTAAACAATAATCAGAAAGAAATTAAAATAATCCAGCCACTATTCTAAGTTCGTAACATCCAATATAAATCAGAGAAACAGTAGGAAAGTAACAAATACAAATGAAATATTAATAAATGTCAAAACAAATTTTCATGATTGGCAATTCTTTAACTGTTACAACAGTACAACTGTTACAACTGGTCATTGGAACTCGGTCAGACTTACTGACCCAAAGTCTACTCACATTTTTCAGAAAATACATATAAATAATTTTACCAGGACCTCCAGGTTAACAATTAAGACTTAATTTTAGCTTTGAACTCATGAACTGTAGGAAAGTCTTTTCTGTAGTTAAATATATTTCTTTTCTGTTAGGATAATGTATTTGTTGATGCATAACTCCAGCCTATATGAAAGCTTCAGCAATATTGAAAATACATTCAGATTGTTTATTATGTGAAATAAATTGTCTCGTGAACTTTAATAATTCATATGGAAAAAATAGTTATACTGAAATTATAGACAAAAAGGCTTCAAAAAACATTTGATGAATGATGTATTCCATTACATATATAAATGTAATTCCATTACATATATAAATTCAGTTAGTTGGGTGACAAATTTGATTATCTCAACATGCAACTTGTGGGACACATTTGGGACAGTGTTGTAGTTGTACATGTATATAATAAACATTACTTTAATTAATAGTTCTGCTTTAAAATAGTTTTTGTGAAAGTAGGCATCAGTATATAAAACAAACAAATGTTGCTGAATGAAAATTTATTATGGACCAACCCTTGCTCTAGTACCTTTGATTTGCCGACTAAGAACAATTATTGGGGTGTCGCACACCATACCTCCTGCCTCCGCTCGCTACGGCCCTGGGCGGTGGGGACGAGTGAACCCTGTAGGCCTGCGCAATATTTTTCTGCATTGAACAATTTATATTATTTTATAAATACAATTTTACAAAGGTTCTTTTGTACTTCGAGTAATTCGAGTGACATGGTAGTCTTGTGGTTTAGAATGCTCACTTTCCATGTAGGTAGCTGGGATCGAGACTAGGTTTAGGTTGTAAATATTTGTAACGGGATTAGCAACATTGTTTGTGATCATTAGGGCAACATAATTTACATTCATAGTAAAACAAACCCACTGTAGTCCAGGGAGATGGTCCATACGATCATCCAACATAATTTACATTCATAGTAAAACAAACCCACTGTAGTCCAGGGAGATGGTCCATACGATCATCCAACATAATTTTCATTCATAGTAAAACAAACCCACTGTAGTCCAGGGAGATGGTCCATACGATCATCCAACATAATTTTCATTCATAGTAAAACAAACCCACTGTAGTCCAGGGAGATGGTCCATACGATCATCCAACATAATTTTCATTCATAGTAAAACAAACTCCTCCAAAACACATTTTGTTACGTTTGAAAATGCGTTGTGGTTTTAGATGGTTGTGGTTTTAGAACAGTTTTCTCAAAATTTCCCAATTGCAGAAATTCATCCTAAACTGGCCCCAAAATGTTCCAACATTTTCCTGAAACTCATTTATAAAAAATATATTTTTCATAATAATTGACAAAATGTGACTTATGTAGAGGATTCAAGTGCGCCCCCACTGGCTGTTTATGTAGTGACATTAGCAGTATCTATTTGTATTTATTTAATGTGTTCATTAATTAACAGTTACATGTTCTTATAAAACTATTCAGATTGTATTTGTGCTTCCTGAGCAAAGAGGGATTGCAAATGGTGTGCTTCGTGTAGATAAATAAATACGTTATTATCAATTTAAAATAACTTGCCATATCAACCACGATTATATGTTATGATTATAACACAGAATTATGTTCAATAATTCTTAAATTTACTGGTGTAACTTTATATTGTCAGATAAAACGACATGGGTGTATTATTGCCCAAACCATTGACAAATCCAGGGGTGTCAAAGAGGAGTGTGTCCCCTTTTTGTCCGTGCATGTACATGTACATTTACCATACGCTTTTTCGTGTCCCCTTGTCAGAATGTCAGTGTACATCTCACCCCTTTTGCCGTGTGCCTCCTTGTCAGTGTACCTCCCCACCCGTTTTGCCGTATTCCCCTTGTCAGTGTACTTCCCCGCCTCTTTTGCCGTGTTCCTCCCTTGTCAGTGTACCTACCCACCCCTTTTGCCGTGTTTCCCCTTATCAGTGTACCTCTCCACCCCTTTTGCCGTGTCCCCCTTGTCAGTGTACCTCCCCACCACTTTTGCCGTGTTCCCCTTATCAGTGTACCTCCCCACCCCTTTTGCCGTGTTCCACCCTTGTCAGTGTACCTCCCCACCCCTTTTGCCGTGTTCCACCCTTGTCAGTGTACCTCCCCACCCCTTTTGCCGTGTTTCTCCCTTGTCAGTGTACCTCCCCACCCCTTTTGCCTTTTCGATACCCTGGGCCCGTCCCTGGCACAGACTTGCTGGCTTTTCTTAGTTCAAATTTTGCTTGGAAGTTCAAGGATGAACAAGTTAACTTACGTGGCTTCACTTATTTTATTGTTCATCTTACAAAGCCATGATTTATAATCATCAATAGGCAGATTTTTATTCCAGTGATTAGGCAATGTTGAGATCACTATATAGTTTTCACGCGGAGGAATTCCCCTGGTTTGTCTTCAAACTGTTGTACTCTAATGCGTACATACTATGACACTTTGTATAGGCCTATTATAAGTGGTGGGAATTAAATTAAAGTCTTTCATATTTATTGTCTTTACTTTGTTTACATAGTCTTATAAGTTAAGTATACATTATTGCTTTTATTTGGTATGTTGTTGTAAACATAATTTGACATCATTGATAGTATTGAAGTTGAATTTGAATGTTTTATTTAATGGAATAGCTTTTTATATTTAGAAGTGTCAACAATTCAAGTAAGACGAACGATCACTCGTCTGATCCTTATTTGTTTTGTTTCTTTGTCGTGTTTTGTTTTGGTATATTATTTTTGGTATCATACCATTTTCTTCTCCGTAGAATCATTACAATCACTTCACCGAGATGCCGACTAACCCGTAGTGACATGACCGCACCCAGATTTGAATAAACAAACACGCCCTCACTAGTCCCATGTTGGTATTCAATCTGCATGTGGTAATGGTAGACAAAAGTGAACTTACGATATAGGCACGGGACGATGACATATAACAGTAGACCTTCAATCCGTCTGGATACACGCCAGGTTGAGGATATATGGTGTAAACACCATCCACTTTGTTACCAGCATCATAGTAGGACTGACAGTCTTCATGTCTGTAATCTAAAGACAGATAATAATAAGATATATTACTAGTAAGTGCATTTATTGATGAATGGATATAGGGACTCAGATGGTGAAGAGAATTAAACATGTTGTAAACATTGTAATTACCGCACCATGATTGGTCCCGATACAGCAACATTCTATGATTTTACTTTCTACAAGACTAAGTGGTTAAACATGTATCCACCGTTTTCCCGTTTATCTATTCGGCATTTTTTCTACATTTTTCTTTGTAATCGGAAAATTTCTAATTTACTTGAGGAAATGAAAAGAAGTACTTTAAATGGTCTATGAAATAGACCGTTTTAACAGTGTAAACAATAAAGTATGCCTATTGGAGAATATATTTTCCCGTTGTCCATTTTTTTCTGCGTCCGTTTGTGCAACTAAAAATAATTAAATTCAACATTTTAGGGGGACGCCGCGCTCCTCCCATTCCTTCTTATTAACATAAAATCTGTGACGTACACCTGGGAGATTTTAGCACTAGCCCGTGTTTACGTGGCACTCTGTGTCATGCTTTATTATGTTTCACGAAGTTTTAATGTCTCTTTTTAACAGTCTCTTTTTTTGGTTCTAAATACCGTAACGTATTTTTATGTCACAAATAACCCCTGCAGTTATCCGTTGGTATGTTCCGATTCAATGGAGGCGTGCGCTACGTTGCACGGTACCACCGGCGCACGGTACCAGCCCAGCCACGCTGGTGGTGATCGGTGCTTGCATGTGCATGACTTGTTTATTACATAAGTCGTGTGTACACACGTTGCTAGCAGTTTATGACCGTTTTAGTAGCAACCACATCGCGCGTTACGTACTCAGCAGTACAAAACGCCCTCTTTTGACAAGACACAACCATTCGAGCAAACCGTGTGTCATAAGCCGAAAAATAAAGTAGTAGATGCCAGAATACAATCTTGTATATTTTGTTTATTCTTATAGTTTTATCTCAAATCAAATGACAAAGATCTACTTGGAAAGATGGAATGATGTTCCATTCAACTCATGAAAATATTCTCACCATTGCACTCTTAAACATTCATTATTTGTATACTATTAGGGACGAACGTATACGTATCTTGAGTTATTGCGGGCGTGAAACAAGTTTCTTAGAGTAATTCCACACTATATTTCTGCTATAAATGGTCAGTGACAGATTGTTTTATGTATGTTAAGTGCTTGGGGTATAATTAACGTATTAAATTGCGTTTTTGTAATTTCATGTGTTGTCCATTTTCATGTTATAGACTGATTTAATTTTGGGGTAAACAAAATCGATTTTGATGTGGATACAGAACTGGGTTTTGGTGCCCTAATGTCAGTTAAATATTAAATCCCATCCCCACGTCGCACGAGGCCAGACCTGGGGATTTGGACAAATTATTGAAGCCCAATCTTTGTTATTGTTTGTTAGCATGGGAATTGTCACTTTGTGTATGTCCCATTGTAGGAATTAGAACAATTCATATTTGAGAATACCCATACATGGTAGATATAGGACAGTGCAGTGGGGGTAGAGTCAACAATAATATTGATATGGGAAGGATTAACGGGAATATTCATTCAACCTTGATAATATTGATAAAATGCTTTTATGAGTATGCTTACTCTCTTTGATTCAAGATATTCAAGATTAAAGGGAAGGTACAACATTGGTAATGTTGGCCAAACTGCTTCTGTGAGTATGCTTACTCTCTTTGAATCAAGATATACATTAAAGGGAAGGTTCATGACACACTTGAGTTATTGCAGGTATGAGACAAGTTTCTTCGAGTCATTCCACACAATTGTTTCTGTATATCATATCTGCTATAAATGGTCGGTGATAGATTTTTCATATATTTTGTTATGCGAAGGGCTTGGGGTATAATTAAGTTATTAAATTGCGTTTTTGTAATTTCATGAGTTGTCCATTTCCATGTTAAAGACTGATTTAATTTTTACAAATTTGGGGGTAATCAGAATTTGAAATTTAATTTTAACGATTTAATGTGGATACCGAGCCGAGTTGTAGTGACCTAATGTCAGTCAAGTATAAAATCTGCCCCCACGTCACCCAAGGTCAGCCCTGGGGATTTGGACAAACTATTGAAACCCAAGGGTAGGGATTTCGATAATATGACATTTCAATAACATGACATTTGCAGACAATCTTTGTTATTGTTTACCCTCATATGGATTGTCACATTGTGCATGTCTCAATGTAGGGATTAGAACAATTCATATATGACAATAGGAGGGTGCAGTGGGAAGGGATCAACAGTAATATGCAAATTAAAAGGAAGGCTCAACATTGGATAATAATATTGTGAAAATTCTTCTACAAGTATTCTTGCTCTCTTTGAATCAAGATATCTATCAGTCAACCAATCAGTGAAAATTTCAGCTTATTACGTTATATCTTCAACGAGAAAATATTGAACATGCATTGAGATTGTTCGTATTCATTCTAATACGAAATTTAGGAAAGAGTACTTTTCTCAAAACATGAAATTATTTGCCAGAAGGTGACCGCATCTCAGACAAAAACTAATTTCTATGGAATGCCATCATCAGCGTAAAGGGATAATAATTATAGTCAGGAACAACAGAGCATGGAATAGGAGTGCTAGTTTTTAGATTAACTTAGTGACTGAAAATAATACCCCACATGATAAGGTAATATTACCGTTACTGCTCTATAAATTATCTAGTCATTTCCAGTCACTGTGGTCATCTTAATCTAGGACACCGATTCCATGCCCTGTTGAAAGTTTGTCCATGGGGTGTCGTGGCCGAGCGGTCTAGCTTACCGGATTCAAGTTCTGGTGTTAGCAACATAGTGTGGGTTCGAATCACGGCCATGACACTTGTGTCCTTGAGCAAGACACTTAATCATAATTGCTTCTTTCCACCCAGGGGTTAAATGGGTACCTGTGAAGGCAGAGTTGGTTTGCTCTATATGCGCTAGAAATGGCAGCAATTGAGTTGTATACTCCCCAGGGAGCTGAGATGGTTTCAGGAATGATTTATGAGCCTTATGATCAGGGATAATAATATAATACGCCTTGAGCACCACTTAGTTGGTGGATACGTGCGCTATATAAATCCACACATTATTATTATTATTATTATTATTTGATCGTGACGATGTTGTCCGTTTAACTGCAAATAAAGCTTCACATTGTATTTAATGTGCAGTTTGTCAATGGACAATCATGAGTGGGCACTATTCATAGAGTCCTATGTGACAAGTTTGGATTACTCTCTGCTGATTCTCAGTATTTTCAAAGCATAAAACTACGGTAGTTCTCACCTTCTCGTTACGGTAAACTGCATGGAACATTCCGTATGGAATGTTTTTTTCGTAGGACAGCAATGGAAGGTTTGATACATTTTACTGGTTTTTGTTATTAAATTATTTTATAGTCCTGTTTGATTAACAAACAATTCACGATCTTTCATTGTCATCATAAATGTATACCGTATTGGGACTATTCCACACAGTATTCAAGAAGGAATAAGTTAAAAAAATGGTGAAAACCATGTTTTGACCTACCTGAATACTCTACATCGCCATTGCAAAGTGTACACTCACAATCAATCCCGTGGAGAAAACGGGTACTGTCACATTCTAGTTCACAATCTGAAAAATACAGTAAATAATACCCCATAAGTCATTATACAATAAGCTCGACAATATTGTATTGAGACTTAAAGGGAAGGTAGAACATTGGTAATGACCAGATTATCAACTTAAAAAATAATTATCTAAAGCGTACTTGGTGTTACGTTGATACAGTCATTAATCATTCTGAGAAAAGATTCCGTCCAGATTGCTTCTATCATACTGAAATTAGAATTATTCTGTCGATTTTCAAAAAGTTACAATTAAAAAACATTAATAATTTCTTCTTTCTTAAAAAGGTAATTATTATTTCTTAAAAACGTATTTCTCAATTATGTACCTTATCCCTTAAAATTATCCTTCATGAATTATGTTGTGAAAACGATGTGATTTTTCCTTTGACAATACGAGTCACTTAATTTGATGAAATTTAGACTCGTATTACTTCTGTTATGAATGTGTAACCATTTTTGTCACTCAGTGAAACAGGTCATGCCTTTCTAACTTTGATCAGTGACCATATGTAGCTATCTAGCAAGCCTCCATTCTCATTAGATATTGAACATTGTGTATAATACAGTATAGGACACTCTCTATACTAACTGGATAGGAGATGGGCGCTGATTGGCCTATAAAAAGTTGAAGCAACCGGCCGCCAGTTAGTTCCCCCAAAAGGTCAGGTAGCATGCGCCTTCTTTCTTGGGGTAACAAAGATGGCGAACAACGAGCTTCAGCCAATCGGCGCGATCTACTATCCAGTTAGTATAGAGATCAGTGTATAGGACCTACTCATGTTAAGTATTATGCTACATCTATTACATCTATTTTGAACATGTCTTTCCGTCAAACATTTGTCGATTTGAAATATTTATTTGTCTGTGTGTGCAGTTTACTCTGAGTTAGTATGTGAACATTCTTTGCAAGTTCACCAAATCAAATTTTGATTTATGAAATGATAAATTCATGATTTTGATTATCATAGAATCATACATTGAGGATCATGAAATGTGTGAAAAAATATTTATTGTTTCAGCTCATTTGATTGGCACGACTGAAATTGAGAAACTGTTGGACAAAGTGGCGATTTTAGAAATTTTCTCAAAAATGAAAGCACTTTAGGAGGAATAATTTGTCAGGGTAACATTTAGACAATATAGAAAACAATTGGTGTTCTTTGGTTTTAATGTGAAATGTAAATGTGACATAGTTTAAGAGGATCGTCACGATCAACAGGGCATGGAATCGGATTAACTCAATGACTGAAAATAATACCTCATATGATAAGGTCATATTATCGTCGCTGCTGCATAAATGAGCCAGTAATTTTCAGTCACTGTCTTCATCTTAAACTAGGACACCAATTCCATGCCCTATGAAATGTCCGTTCTGATCGTGACGGTATTTTCCCTTTAAGTGCCCCTTGGTCAAATAACACCAGTGATGCATGTTAACAGTATTCAGTGGTGTTGATATTGAGCGAACTGGTGTCTCTCCCAGTTTGTGCAGTGCATACTGCATAGTTTGTACGTACCTGCGCATAAATCGCCGCTCCAGCCTCCAAGACATTCACACTGACATGTCTGATCATTGAGCGAACCATCATTCTCACAGGATAGCGCACACTCTGGAAGTAAAGTCAGGGTTGTACATTATTAGGGGAGACATCATAGCCCAACCTCAGGATATTTGGAGGGTCCCGACGGGTTTCGCCGGGTTTCCACACTTTGGTCTTGAACAATAAACTTTGCCGTCTTCATGAATATTGGATATGCAAGAGGTCATGCACAGCGCCACGGCCTCATTAAGAAAGCCCACCAAACGCTACAATGAGCTGGTAAACTCTGACCGCAAAAGGCAATTACTTTTACACAAAATAGTTTGACAGTGCAGGGCTGTCTTTTGTCAAGGGATTATAGCCGTTTGGGTCGTTTATGGGGATTAACTCAGAGGGAAGACGACATCCATTGTTCAGGTCTGAAGCTGGCAGAGGGATTAACTGGGAGTTAAGTGGTCCTTTTTTGTGGGATCTGGAGCTGCTGGGTCTGGCTGGAATCATGCGTATTCCAAAGGCTTGTGCATTGACCTGTAGATAATGAGCTCATTATAGAAAAGATCAGTACCCGGCGGGACCCGGCGGGATCCTCCAAATATCCTGAGGTTGGGCTATGACGTCTCCCCTTATTGGTTTAAACCATGTATGAGATTCTATTTCAGTGATATCGACGTTATTCTTCGACGGTTTTCATATTGAGCGAACTGCCTACACCACTTCGGTAGTTTCATTTCATTTCATTTCATTTATTAATTTCTCAGGTAAAAACATTAAAATACAGACATTATAAATCAAATACATATTAAACAAGAGGCAAGAATTAATAAATATACACAAATTGATTAGACAATAAACATTTTAAAGACAGGACAAATGGCACACCTGAAGGATTACAAAAAAGTAAACTTAATTACTATCGAGTTGTTTTCCGACTGCCATTAGACAATACATAAAACCACAAAAGAAGACAATTAAAATTGCACTATAAAAAAAAAGAGATAGAAATGTGATATATATATATAAAAGTACTAAACAAAAATCAAAAAAAAAAAAAAAAAAAAAAAAAAAAAAAAGATAAAAAGTTATTTAATTTCTGTCATAGCTACCCCTGAACCTGGCACCAGCAAATGATCTCTGAGTAATTTAGTAAATGAGCTAAGGCTAAAAACAATGGCATCTTTGACTTCCGAGGGCAAAGCATCCCACAGCCTGTATGGGAAAACGGTTAAAAAGAGAGTGATGCGCTGCATTTGTCCTCGCCCTTTGGTGTTGAAATTTAACAACATTAGAGTGTCTAGGGTTAACAACAACAATGTTATCAATAGGTAAATCAAACTTGTTGTGTAAGCATTTAACAACAAACAAAATGGCAAGAAAATGAATCCTGTTATTTAACAATGGGAGGCCCAATTGAAAGCAGCGGTCTGTATAGCACATTTCCCTGTCAGAGTTAAACAAAGCCCTTCTAGGTAAGCCTAGACAAAAACGAGTAAATCGCCTCTGAACCCTTTCCAATGTGTCCTGCTGGGTAGATAAAGCAGGGCACCATACAGGTGCTGCATACTCTAGTAAAGGCCTACTTATAGAACAGTATAATGTAGTAAGAATTTTAGTGTTTCTAGATTTAATTACCTCCCAAGAAACCATTGAGCCGAGTAGCTTTGGAGGCAATACTGTTTATGTGTTGTTTCCAACTTAAATCCCTCGATATGATGAGACCAAGATACTTATAGCTGTCAACATTTTGTAGTATTTGAGAACCGATGTTATAAATAGGCTTAGGAGGATTTCTAGAGCGAGTAACAGTCATAAGTTTACATTTCTTTGAGTTCAGCATCATATGATTTAATTCACACCAAGTGCCTATGTGCTGCAGGTCATTCTGGAGTGCCAACTCGTCATCCCGGTTTCTGATAACCCTATACAGCACAGTATCATCCGCATACTGTCTCAGATTTGATTGCACACAGAAAGGAAGATCAAAAACAAAATATTGAATAATAAAGGTGCGAGGACTGACCCCTGTGGCACACCAGAATGCACTGCAGCCCAATCAGAAACTGAACCCCTAAATTGAACCCGTTGAGACCTATTGCTGAGATAAGACCGAAACCACTCCAGCATTGGACCACAAACGCCATATTTATGCAGTTTTGCATAAGAACATGGTGACTCACACGGTCGAAGGCTTTAGACCAGTCTAAAAAGATTGCGTCAATACGCGGAGGTTTTAGGGTGTCCAAAATACCTGCCCAATTATCAAAAAGCGAAGTCAGTTGTGTGACACACGAACGTTTCGGCAAAACCATGTTGACAATGTGAGATTATACCCCTCTATACATGTGATTAACAAGTTGAGTAGAGACTATTTTTCCAGGATTTTACCAACGACTGAACAAAGAGAGATTGGTCTGTAGTTCAACATAACATGAGGGTCACCAGTCTTAAAACAAAGGGACAACATTAGCTGATTTCCAGTCTGTAGGACAGATCCAGTTTCAAGAGATAAATTAAATAATCTGGTAAGAGGCTGGGCTAGACTATCAGCAGCTAATTTAAGAAGCATTGGTGATACATTATCTGGGCCTGCTGATTTATACATGTTAAGTTCTAAAAGAAGCTTTTTAACTTCAAGCGGGTTAGTCGAAAATCCATTAAAACGGAAATTACCGTCAATTCCATGGTCGCACAAAATATGTCCAGATTCATCCGAGTTATTGGTGAAGTTGCTCTGAAAGAGACTATTAAAATTATGAGCAATACGAATCGGGTCATCTGTAATGCCGTCTTCCGTCTCGAAACTGGTAATGGTACTTTAACTATCCCAGTTTTTGCAGTGTATATCCCACAGTTTGTACATACCTGCGCATAAATTACCACTCCAGCCGCCGTAACAATCACACTGACATGTCTGATCACTGAGCACACCATTATCACAGGATAGCGCACACTCTGGAAGTAAAGTCATGGTTGTACATTATAATTGATGAAATTCTATTCGATTGTATCCACAACCTTATTATCTACGGAAACATTCAAAAATAATGGCAGTTATTGTTATTATTTCAGCTCAAAGTGCATTGTTCCCTGAAAGGGGGACTGTCGTGGATTTAAATCAAACAGTTAAATATGTGATCGTTTTATTATTTTATATCAGTAAAAGATCAATACAATTTTTGTTTTGTGTTTTTATTGTTTTTGAGAGTGTTATTTTACCATTGTAAAAATGCCCCCACTTTTACTAGTTGTTCCCGCCCTGCACGGAGGAGCTGTTCGTGACGTCATGTCGGGAAGAGAAATTCGGCTCAAAACTCGGCTCAAAATGATCGCTGCACAAAACTGTGTGAGCCGATGGACGTGACCACTTTACTCTTGTCAGTCGAACTTTGCTCGTCCAAATACAGCGATATTTTGGGTCACTTGGGAACAGATGAAGGCTAACACCGTCTTTGGTGGTGTTGCTGCATCCTGCAGCAACACATCTTCCCGGCATTTTATTAGTTCCGGAAACAAAACTCACGGAAGAAATGAAATTGACGCTACGTGTGTGAATGTGTATGTACATCATGTACACATCGGATCTTCCCGACCTTACGTCACATATCTTATGCAAATGAAGCTTCCACCATGGGGCGGGGTTGCCTCCCCCAAACACTTCAAACATTGTTTTAAAATACTTGTACTCAGAAATCAATGATTAAATAGACACAGGTGCGTCTCAAAAACAATATTTTATTACAAAACGCCTTAAGTAAAGGATGTCAGTCCCCCTTTAAACACTGATGAACTATAAAAGCTGTGTCCTTTATACTCCATTTGTCTACAGAGAGAAAATGCTGTAGATTTGTCATTGAATTGATTCATGCAATTCTGAGCGCAATATACTCTCTGGAAAAGGCGCTGTAGAAATGGCAGTTATTATTATTGAAATATGATGTCTCTGAATAAATGTCAAGATGTACTTCGAAGAGATAAGTAATTAGGTTACTTTCCGGTACATTGCCACTTCAGTTCGGGTCACAAAAATGACCACTGTCCAGCGTGCCTCCATTTTAGTGTTTCTGTTGACCACTTTCCAAAGGCTCAGTGACATAAATAATTAATTGTTCGATGAAATAATTAGATGTTATTATCGAAACTACTTATCATGTCTTTGCCGATGACTGTGGTTTAATAATATGACCCTTTATGATAACGTGCCAAAACGAAAACCGATATTTACGAAAACTATAACATATTGAATGTGAACAACGAAATTTGACTGCAGAAGGATTTGAACCTGCGTCATAGTATTAGCCAACAATACCTTTGGGTGTCTTTTGGACATCCTGCTTGCTAAATGGATACCCTGTTTTATTTGTAAAACACATGCAAAAAGTATTGGAAGTTAAACACTTGGACACTGTTTTTCAAAGAATAACAAATTTGGACGCCCTATTTTCAAATCCTGGCTTCTACACTGACCTGCGCTGGCCTCTCAATGACCGTACCATTACTCTATACCATCTGAGCAATATAGCCCTATATAGGCGGTCTACCGATTTGGTCAATATCTTTGTTCAGGGGGTGCTAGTCAGAAGTCATTTAACCCATTTCGTGTAGCCAGGGATCACACCCCATATTACGATGCTAAACCTGAAGGGAAGTGGCAGTCCGGGGATCACTAGGACAGGATACGATTTCATCACAAGTATGGATGAGATGATTTAGTTTGGTAAATCACAAAGTCTCATCACAAATGTTACATCATGA
>CM055816.1:2697161-2730648 GCA_029582265.1 Zoroaster sp. YZ-2022
AATCATCAGGTTGACATGAGATAGCTAGCATGGGGCCAAACTACGTTCTCAATTTTCTCACAGAGTTTCGAGTTTTCGTAGCCGGCTACTATCACGATGGTTTCTTTAGTAGTCCTATTGTAAACTTAATAAAAATGTATTAAAAATGGTGAGCGATGGATTATCAAAGATTAATGATTATGTATAGAATTGTTAAAGGTGATATTCACAATTTATGTTATAAAATTGTGACAGACACATGGTGCGAAATAAGACCAACACAATGCAAATTATGGCTTAATTGTGTATAATTATTTAGTGTGTACTGGTTCATTTCTGGGTTTAGTGGAGAACCTATAACTTACAAAACTTCAGAACTTGACTATAACCGTGTACCAACCGATTTAAAGCATAAACGACAAGACATGCAAGATGGCCACCAGCATAGCTATATAGACTGGAGACCAGCAGCTGCATCGATCTCGTTGTAGAGTGAGTGACCAGACTACGGTAGCAACGCGCTTTACGGGAGGGGAGTCAAATTGACTCTACCTCTACCTCAGAGTCCACTTACTCTTTATAAGAGTAAGGCGCCGTTTACCCTGTTTGAAGAGTCATTTGACTCCGATTTGGCTATGAGTGAAGCTTTCATGCCTCACTTGGCAATCATCAGTTGCATGTAATGGTTCTGAGGAACCGGGTTGTCTCCTGTCTTATTTTTGGATAAGACATTACACGTTTTGTTTGAGTGATAGAGTTCGTTGTGTTTATATGTGATTTGTTCCTCTAATAAGGAACGCAGAACATTGAGTGTTTCATCTGGTTCTTCGAAAAAACAGAGTCGTATGGGGCGGGAGTGAGTTTTTCAGTTGGTCCTTTCGGATGGCTGATTGGTAGTGAGATTTGCTCGGATTAGTTTCTGCCGAATGTTTTGGGCCTTTCTGAATGCAACCACTGGAGGAAGGAAGAGTCCTCCTCCATGATGCAACAAAGGTTTGTTTTGGAAATATTACAAGAGTTGTTGGTTTTGTTGTGTCAGCGGCCAGTGTTTGTTTAGCATGGTGTTTCACATCTTTGTGGTTAACGAACGGATTATAAGTTGTTGAGAAAACGAGTGGTGCTTCCTTGTTTCGTTTACCTTTTGGTGCCCTTGTGAATCAGTTTGGCTCGGTTGGCCAGTGACACTTTAGCCCTTTTCACACGAGCACCGATAACAAAGGTCCTTGGTAATGTGCGCCAGTTGTCTGTCGCCTCGGAGGTTTGCGATTTTTTAACAAACTTTCACACGACTTCCACTCACGCCAAAACTAACGTCCCTCGTTTTCCATGGAGGGTCAAAGGTCATGATTGTGCAATCCAATATTTCACTGGTACCTCACGCAGAGCTTATTCACTGAACGCTTTCTTCTACGTTACCAGTGGTTTTAAATTTCCCGCGAAGATAAGATATACGTGTTGTGCGAAGTCAAATGTTACTTTCTCCCACATTTTGTTTTCATGAGCAAGTTCAAATGTTGTGGCTTCCAACTATAGTTTTCGAGCGTTGCACTCTGTGTGGTTTTTGGATGCCAAGTGGATGGTGGTTTGAAAGGGTGGGTTTTGGAAGTTTTGTTATGCACTGGGTATGCAATTCTCATTCTTCTTTGGAAGATGTTAATGTCACTCAAACGATAAAAACGGATTGGTTTAATTAGCAGGGGTTGGAACGAAGTTTAAACCTTTACCCAGAGCATTTTTTCATTTTGAGATAGTTTTGCTTTGGAAAGGTTGTGATGAATTGTTCACTTTGTTCTGCTAGTGTAGTCACTAGACTATTTTTGTATTGTTTGGTTTTGAGCGTTCAAGTGAAAATTGTTTCAATTTTCGTTTTTATTGTGAACGTTTTGCTACTTTCGTAAATTTCCGTTTTGCCATAGTCGGGAGATAATTTGGTTTCAAATAATATATACTGTTATATTCGTATTATATTATTGATTAGATGATTAATTAAGATGACAAGTGGCATGAAATTTCTCTCTTGAGAAGTCGTTGTGATCCTGAATAGGACCTGTGGAAATTGTGGCCTTAATTAAAAAGACCGGTGTGTTTTGAAAGCTGTTTATACTCCCTCTCTTGGCCGCTTCTTTCCCCGTGGTTTGGGTATGGTGAAAAACTCGTACAGGTTCTGTGCCGTTTGTAGGTCTCTCGTTCTTGAAGTGATCTGCTAGTTCCGTGCCGACTTGGCTGCCTTTAACAGCCGTTACCGGTACTCGACCTCTTCTACTTGGTGGTTGTATTCCTCCAAAGTGAGTTTTGTGAAGTTTTGTTTTAAGTAGAGTCTGTCCCAATTGTCCTGAAAAGACTTTCGGAAAGTCAGCCCACGGTGTGGATGAGGGAGCCGCGATATTCTGGATGTTGGTGGAGTGTCCCGTTGGATGGCCCTCGATAAACGTAGCGATCTGTCTCACTCTGGTGATGTGGGCTTTGGAAGATGTCAGAGTGCTGACTGTACTAACTAAAGTCTCACGTGTTTAAAATCGCTGTCCGCTAGTTTGGGTTTTTCCTTGGGGGTTGAAATTTTGTGTTCTTGTAGCTCGAAGGAGGTCAGTAGGGTCTCTTCCAAGTGATCAATCAAAGGGCGTTATCCGCAGGTTAATTGGCTTGATTCCGAGGAAGTTGGTGAGACGTCTGCTGAAGGTATATCCAAGGTTCTTGGTGGTGAGGGTGTCTGGGTGACTGCAGTTTGTGAGAACGACGACGCTTGCTGAGTTTGCTAGACATATTCATGTTGTCTAAATTGGTACGGTCTTCGTTGGTTGGCGTTTGCGCCATGGTTGTGCGGACGTGCGATGAGTAACAATCAAAGGCTTTTGTGTGAAGCTCGGGTGCATCATGATTATGTATAATTTCCTTTGGTTCTTTGTTGACAAAAGCGAAGTGCGTCCTTGGTGGTGGTTCTGGACTGTTGAGTAAATCGAAAAAGCGCGGGAAGTGGGTAGCAAGAGGGAATTAAGTGAAACCTGCGCAGTTTCTTGTGTGGTTGTGGGTTTTTTTTTACAAAACATTGGAAAGGTTGATTTTCTATTTTCTGTGTGTGGAAATTTCATTTCATTTATTAATTTCTCAGGTAAAAACATTAAAATACAGACATTATAAATCAAATACATATTAAACAAGAGGCAAGAATTAATAAATATACACAAATTGATTAGACAATAAACATTTTAAAAACAGGACAAATGGCACACCTGAAGGATTACAAAAAAGTAAACTTAATTACTATCGAGTTGTTTTCCGACTGCCATTAGACAATATATAAAACCACAAAAGAAGACAATTAAAATTGCACTATAAAAAAAGATATAGAAATGTGATATGTATAAAAAAGTACTAAAAAATAAATACTCAAAAAAAAATACTCAAAAGATAAAAAGTTATTTAATTTCTGTCATAGCTACCCCTGAACCTGGCACCAGCAAATGATCTCTGAGTAATTTAGTAAATGAGCTAAGGCTAAAAACAATGGCATCTTTGACTTCCGAGGGCAAAGCATCCCACAGCCTGGGAAAACGGTTAAAAAGAGAGTGATGCGCTGCATTTGTCCTCGCCCTTTGGTGTTGAAATTTAACAACATTAGAGTGTCTAGGGTTAACAACAACAATGTTATCGATATCGTTTCGGTTTGCGGTAACACCATGTGTTTATCTCAACTAACGTGAAGCTGAGGTACAGGTTCTGAAAAGAACCGTATCGTACAACTCGTATCTCAACCTTCGTTAAGTGAGAAAGGTTCAAGGGAGAACCAATTTCGGGCAACTCGTTTTTCTCTACTGTCGCTAAGTGAGAAATATGGTTCAGGGTGAACCATGGGGACTTCACGGGTTAATATGGTTCAGGGAGAACCATGGGGACTTCACGGGTTATTCTCAACGTTTCGATTAGCCTGCTCTAATCTTCTTCAGGAGAATGAAGAGGTTTGCCGATGCAACTCCTTAAGTAGTATTTGCTGGGATTATGTGTTGAATGGGAAGTGTTCCGATTGGTGCTACTGTTGTGTGATGTGTTGTGATTGGTTGCCACCGTGGCATTGTTCTTGTTGTCTGTGTTTCCTGCTGTGTGTGAGTTGCCTGCTCGCTGAGGCGTATCAGTTGACAGTGGGGTATGGGTGTTGGTGGATGGTAGGATTGAATGCCAAATGTTGCTGATGAAATAGCCGATGTCCTGGGGGACAGTGTCATGTTTATGAATCTCAATAGCCTCTCTGATACGACGGGTGTACCAGTGCTTTTCCGGGGCTATGATCTTTGCATTCTGCCAGTCAATGATATGGTCCAAATCGGTGGAGTGTTTGATGATCGCAGATTTGTCACATTCCCCTCTGCGGCCGTGGACCTTGTGTTCCTTGAGCCTGGTCGTAAGGTCTCTGCCGGTCTCGCCAATGTACACTTTCCCACAAGTGCAAGGAATTCGGTAAACCCCAGCTTGATCGACGGCTGGGATCATGTCTATCCTTGTGGGTGTGTAACTTCGTTTCCAACTTGTTTCGAGTCCGGTAGTAGACCTTAATGTCAGCTTCCCTCAGGATACGCTGAATCTTGTGTGAAGTGTGGCCGATGTACGGTAGCACGGCAATGGGTTTTTCGGTTGCGTCAGAGGATCGTTGCCGTGCTACCGTACATCGGCCACACTTCACACAAGATTCAGCGTATCCTGAGGGAAGCTGACATTAAGGTCTACTACCGGACTCGAAACAAGTTGGAAACGAAGTTACACACCCACAAGGATAGACATGATCCCAGCCGTCAAGCTGGGGTTTACCGAATTCCTTGCACTTGTGGGAAAGTGTACATTGGCGAGACCGGCAGAGACCTTACGACCAGGCTCAAGGAACACAAGGCCCACGGCCGCAGAGGGGAATGTGACAAATCTGCGATCATCAAACACTCCACCGATTTGGACCATATCATTGACTGGCAGAATGCAAAGATCATAGCCCCGGAAAAGCACTGGTACACCCGTCGTATCAGAGAGGCTATTGAGATTCATAAACATGACACTGTCCCCCAGGGCATCGGCTATTTCATCAGCAACATTTGGCATTCAATCCTACCATCCACCAACACCCACACCCCACTGTCAACTGATACGCCTCAGCGAGCAGGCAACTCACACACAGCAGGAAACACAGACAACAAGAACAATGCCACGGTGGCAACCAATCACAACACATCACACAACAGTAGCACCAATCGGAACACTTCCCATTCAACACATAATCCCAGCAAATACTACTTAAGGAGTTGCATCGGCAAACCTCTTCATTCTCCTGAAGAAGATTAGAGCAGGCTAATCGAAACGTTGAGAATAACCCGTGAAGTCCCCATGGTTCTCCCTGAACCATATTAACCCGTGAAGTCCCCATGGTTCTCCCTGAACCATATTTCTCACTTAGCGACAGTAGAGAAAAACGAGTTGCCCGAAATTGGTTCTCCCTTGAACCTTTCTCACTTAACGAAGGTTGAGATACGAGTTGTACGATACGGTTCTTTTCAGAACCTGTACCTCAGCTTCACGTTAGTTGAGATAAACACATGGTGTTACCGCAAACCGAAACGATATCGATATTCCACCATGCAAAGCCTCAAAACTTATAACAATGTTATCAATAGGTAAATCAAACTTGTTGTGTAAGCATTTAACAACAAACAAAATGGCAAGAAAATGAATCCTGTTATTTAACAATGGGAGGCCCAATTGAAAGCAGCGGTCTGTATAGCACATTTCCCTGTCAGAGTTAAACAAAGCCCTTCTAGGTAAGCCTAGACAAAAACGAGTAAATCGCCTCTGAACTCTTTCCAATGTGTCCTGCTGGGTAGATAAAGCAGGGCACCATACAGGTGCTGCATACTCTAGTAAAGGCCTACTTATAGAACAGTATAATGTAGTAAGAATTTTAGTGTTTCTAGATTTAATTACCCTCCCCAAGAAACCATTGAGCCGAGTAGCTTTGGAGGCAATACTGTTTATGTGTTGTTTCCAACTTAAATCCCTCAATATGATGAGACCAAGGTACTTATAGCTGTCAACATTTTGTAGTATTTGAGAACCAATGTTATAAATAGGTTTAGGAGGATTTCTAGAGCGAGTAACAGTCATAAGTTTACATTTCTTTGAGTTCAGCATCATATGATTCAATTCACACCAAGTGCCTATGTGCTGCAGGTCATTCTGGAGTGCCAACTCGTCATCCCGGTTTCTGATAACCCTATACAGCACAGTATCATCCGCATACTGTCTCAGATTTGATTGCACACAGAAAGGAAGATCAAAAACAAAAATATTTGTAACAGGTACGAGCGCGGTTAGCTAACTCGACACCAGGACATAATTAATTTTATACAAGGTGACGCTTTGACTTGTATTAAAATGGATAATTTGTTTATTCTTTTCCCGCTACTAGTGAAGGGATACGATTAACACTGTATATAATATAAGTGGGATAGATGTTTTTGATAAAACTACCCCAAATAAAATAATAGTACAATGAAAAATTAAATACAATGAAAATATAACAATGAAAATACAACAATAAAAATATAATAAAAATAAAATAAATGAAATGGCCTATCTGGTGTCGAAACTCATACGACGGAACGGGAATTGGTGATGGTGGCTGGAAGACCGAACGTTGGATTGCAGGAAACAGTCCTTGCGGGGAAGGAGGGGCTTGTAGGACTTTAGTTGCAGATGAGGGTTGAAGATGGAGACACTTGAAGCGAAAACAGCTCCTTATCCTTGATCAGGGGATAGGAGACTGTTTTCGTAAATTATCAATTGATGAACGATGATCTGTCCTGCAGGCTCTTTGTAGATTTGCTCGGCCTAGAGCAGGACAGGGATAAATATATATGTAAGTAGTGATGATGTAGGTCGGGCGCAATCCAAATGAAGTTGTCCGACAGAGGTAAAATGAAAACGGTGAAGAAAATACACTCTCCTCTGTCGGTGTCCAGTAGCCAAGTCATATAAAATATTAACTTAATAAAATAAGAACTAAAAATTATACAATACAAAATATACTACAGCTTAGGCCTAATCTTGAAACAAACAAGTCAATAAAAAGTAACCTTGCTTGCGAAATGTGTGTGGTCCTATAGTCACTTCACACTAGTCAATGAAGTGGTTACAAGGACATTTCAGCAAGACCAGTGCCTAAGGCAAGATGACCAGTCATGAGTTATAATCAAATTAGTGTTGCAAAACACTACACCAAAAACAAGTCATGAAACGATTAAAACATGAAAATGGCTTTTACTTTTAAGCCACTAGTTTAACTTGCCAGTGAATTAAAGAATCAAAGTGAATATCAAAAGATTATAAAGAAAACAATAATGTAAAATCAAAGAAATGTCAATCATAGCACTAACTAAATATCATCTTGAATAAATGCAGAAATCAATTAAATCAATTAAATCAAAGAAACTTATAATGCAAGAACCAGTCCTTGCCTTTTATAATACTCAGAAGGAATCAAAAAGTCAGATTTGGAATAAAGCTATTTCTAAATCTTGGAACATTGAAACCAATAAATCACTCAACCTAGCAAGGCCAGTTGAGGGTGGAAGATGGACCAAATTGCCCAAGGGGATATTTAACTGTACTTAAATAACATATGGTTCTGGACAAAGCAAGGACAAGTGGCTGTGTATGCAATAACCCAAAAACTGATGTACAATCTTATTGTTCAATGCTTTGACTCCAAAGGGATTATGTGACCAGAGAAAAACAGTAAAGGCATGGTGATGAAATAATAAAATATACATGTACACTGAAAACATGTGAAAGGGTTTCAGAACATAATGTAAAAGATGAATGTACCCATTCTCATGGTATTGGGTAATATAGACATTAAATTAAATCTATTCAAGAAAAATCCAGTTCCAGTGTAGAAGATAATAAGACAAAATGCAATCTGCATTTTGCAGGCAATCAAAAGTAAAAAGAGCATGGAAAACGCAAGTCACAATTATTATATCAAACAGAGCTTTAAATATAAACTATTTTTGTTGAACTTAATTAATATTAAACCCTAAAAGAAACTATAGCATCACAACACAGAAAACGTACAGTGATTGTTTAAAGTCAATGAAAAACGACATCCGGTCTAAACTTTAGATAAAGAATAGAATCTTAAGCCTAGGAATACAAGTATGATATATAGTAAAATCAAACTCACCTAGAGCAGGACAGGGATAAATATATATGTAAGTAGTGATGATGTAGGTCGGGCGCAATCCAAATGAAGTTGTCCGACAGAGGTAAAATGAAAACGGTGAAGAAAATACACTCTCCTCTGTCGGTGTCCAGTGGCCAAGTGCCAGAAAACTTGCTTTGGTCACTGACCTCTGGCCAGCTCTTCTTCAATGCCCTACGATTGGTTGCAAAGCCTGCTACCAATCACCCACTTACCACTCACCAGCCCAGCACCCATCCCTAGACTCGCCCTAGTCCTAGTTGGACATAGGTAAACTAGGAAAAAAATGGGGGCCTGCAATTTCATCCCATTACATATTGAATAATAAAGGTGCGAGGACTGACCCCTGTGGCACACCAGAATGCACTGCAGCCCAATCAGAAACTGAACCCCTAAATTGAACCCGTTGAGACCTATTGCTGAGATAAGACCGAAACCACTCCAGCATTGGACCACAAACGCCATATTTATGCAGTTTTTGCATAAGAACATAGTGACCCACACGGTCGAAGGCTTTAGACCAGTCTAAAAAGATTGCGTCAATACGCGGAGGTTTTGGTGTGTCCAAAACACCTACCCAAATATCAAAAAGCGAAGTCAGTTGTGTGACACACGAACGTTTCGGCAAAAAACCATGTTGACAATGTGAGATTATACGCCCTCTATACATGTGATTAACAAGTTGAGTAGAGACTATTCTTTCCAGGATTTTACCAACGACTGAACAAAGAGAGATTGGTCTATAGTTCAACATAACATGTGGGTCACCAGTCTTAAACAAAGGGACAACATTAGCTGATTTCCAGTCTGTAGGGACAGATCCAGTTTCAAGAGATAAATTAAATAATCTGGTAAGAGGTTGGGCTAAACTATCAGCAGCTAATTTGAGAAGCATTGGTGATACATTATCTGGGCCTGCTGATTTATACATGTTAAGTTCTAAAAGAAGCTTTTTAACTTCAAGCGGGTTAGTCGAAAATCCATTAAAACGGAAATTACCGTCAATTCCATGGTCGCACAAAATATGTCCAGATTCATCCGAGTTATTGGTGAAGTTGCTCTGAAAGAAACTATTAAAATTATGAGCAATACGAATCGGGTCATCTGTAATGCCGTCTTCCGTCTCGAAACTGGTAATGGTACTTTGACGCCGTTGGCTACCAACAAATGACCAAATGTAAGAAAGATCAAAAGATCTGTCCCATTCCTTGGTATGTGAAAAAGAGCTCCGTTTGGAGCTAGAATGAGTATGCTCAGGGTTTATTTTTCCACCCGAGTGTGGAAATTGGAAATCAAATATTGAACTGTGTGGGCCAAATAGTTTAGGCCAGGGGTACCTTATAGTATTGGGGGGGGGGGGGTGTATTATTTCACTTTTTTTTGACTTTTTTATATTCTGCCCCTCTCAAAACATGTACAGGCCTATTAGAAACAAGAATAAATCATTAAAATTAAAATTTGATATTTCTAACCCCCCTGTACATGCCCCCTGAAAGTTTTGCTTGAAGGGCGCCCTCTGTTGTCAGTTTAACGTAAAGGTTCCCTGACTCCATATGCACTGTAGAGACATACATAATGGTGGTTACCAGACTGTGTATGTGATTATGTACCACACATATAATCTAGAATGGTTACTAATCAGCTGTTCGTTGTTTGTTGACATGGTTGATGGGTTTTAACTCATTTAAGACAATTATATATTTAGGTTAGTAAATGTATATACATCATATCATCTAAAAGGATTGTTTGCTGGCAAAGTTGGGCAGTGACAGAAGTTATTACCTGTGACCTTAGTTGGGTAAGTTTGTTTTTAATAATAATATTATTCACCATGCACCCACAGGCACAAGTATTACTGCAAGAAATTTCCATGGGAGTTAACTTGGGAACATTGTATTGTATTTGACATGCCTGGGACTTGTTATCATCTTAAACATGAAATATTAACCCACTGGTTACTGTCATAGAAATAGTAATTAGTATAGTTTGTACAATCACGATGATAGTAAGTGAAAGAGAATACAAAGTTGGTAGTTCCCAAATAAATTTAAGGTTTACAACTGTGTAACCCCTGAACCTTTGAAGTTGAATCCTAGCTTAAAATAAAATAATGGGATATGGGATTTATTATTTGAATGTTTTTAAGGGATGGTGTGTGGCTGATATTTAAGCACATTTAAAAAATTTTTTTTACAATATTATCTTTCACTTTCTATAATTAAATAAATTGTGTAATAATACATTTGATTTGTTATTTCACACATAATTAATTATAAGTGTATTTAAATTTTTTTAAGGTAATAGCTACAGCTACATCTAGTGATCAGACTCCTCCACCGAGCTACTTAAGCCCCTCCTGCACCAGCATTCCACATTCTCCTTGAAGATGATCAAAGCATACAGATTGAAAAATGTTGAGTTAACCAAAGGTTCTTCTCAGAACCCTTACTACTCAAAAGAGATTATTTCAATATGTCATCAGTCATCACAAATCTTACTATATCTAAAGATGATGCTTCATATCTACATACTAGCAGAACTTGTTCAAGAGCATTAGATCTACTGTATCATTTACAGAAATACATTTTGGCATTATACAATCCAAAATCCCTGCTAAGCCATGAAATATGTTGTTAATGTTAGTTAGATGTATAAATATATTTTTGTACTATTTTATAAATAGAGAATTGGCTGTTGCAAACTGCTTACCAACCTAAAGAACGCGTAGTATATAAATGCAAAATAATAGTTACTGGCCTTACATCTCAAACCTAGCGGGTTCTTTCTCTGAGAAAGAACTTGCTAGGTTCAAAACATAACAGGCCAATAACTACTTTTACATTCATACTATTTTATTAATTAATTCTTTTCTAGAAGAATGTTAAAAGCAAATATAAATTTTATATTATTCCAGGATAAAATAAGTTTGATACAATAATGAAATAAAATCTTCAGTTGCAATCCATATAAACCCACGGGAACACTGTGTTTTATTCATATAAATGTTACTTTTTAATCAGATTTTTTGTTTCATAAGGCAATTGAAAGGTTGTCATGGAATAGTATGCTAAAATTTCAACAGGTAAACATGAGAAAGTACTTTAAATTAATTGTTGAAGTGGTGTTCTCTTCATTGCTTCCCTATCACTGTGTTTCAAACAAAATAGACGGGTGCCCCAACGACGGTATACAGGTAATCTGCACAAGAAGTCAGGATGCCATGCCGTTTCACAAAAACAAATCTTCAGGGGGCATGTACAGGGGGGTTAACGCTCAAATGATTTTTTGAGTATTTTTTCCTTGTTTCTTATAGGTTGGTACATATTTTGAGGGGGGCATCTAAAAAAAAAAATGGTTAATAACCCCCCCCCCCCCCTCACTCATAGGTTTGTTGTTAGAGAAGCGGTGTTGTTTCCTTCCCGGTTTCGGGAGTGTGGAAAGGGGTGGGTATATACCTCCATGCACATTGCAAACATCAGTACTATATTAGTGTAATTTGTGTTCTGGTGGGACGGTTGTTTTCCATAAGTGGTTTTGTATTTGGTCCCGATTTCGGGTGGGGTATTTTGTTCAACATTTGAGTTCAACCAAATAGTTGGATTTATAAAAAGCATTTTTTTATTTGTTTATTGTAGGATTAGAAGCCAAATCTTACCCCTCCGATCGAGTGCGGAAGTTAGGGGAAGAGTTTGGTGTTTGGTAATGCTTTGATTTGGAACTCCACATAAGTTACGGCGGCTGTGCGATTGCAGTGGTCTTTGTGATACGGATTGGGTTGTTAAGTCGTGGGTGGTATTCGCCATACCGGTTTTTAGACAAAATAGGATCCTTCTATTTTCTGAAGGGGTGGATTTTTTTAGAATGGAAATAAAGTCCGAAAACCATCATAAAAGTGGATTTTAAAGATAGTTTTCACTTTCTGTACCCCCAAAAATTGGTAGAATAATCTTTTAACTATATTTAATAATATTTTGGATTTAGTTTTTACCTCTTTTCCTGATAGAATTATTAACATGTGTATTTCTCATGAGGGTTTCCTCACTGACCATAGGCTGCTTGAATTTGATATTAGTACTAGCGTTAGAAAAATCAAAAGTGCTCCTCGTTTTGTTTATAACTTTAAGTGTGCAAATTTTGAGGTTGTCAGATCCGTTCTCTCTAGTACTGATTTTCATACTATTTATGATGCTGATGACGTGAATGTGGCCTGGTCAAATTTTGTTGATATATTTCTGAGTGTATTGGATAGATTTGTTCCTAAAATAAAAATTAAGGATCCCATAGCTCCAGATGCAGAAGTCCGACATGCTCAATTTTTTTTTTAAATCGGCCTGGAGGAAGGCTAAAAAAACTAATTTTGGGTCAACTCTTGTGGACAACCCTAAGAGATTTTGGTCAATTTTTAGGCAAAAAACTAAAACTAAATCATTACCCAACACGGTAAAAAATGGTATTGGTCAAACTGCTACTAATGCTAAAGATAAAGCTACTTTGTTTAATAATTATTTTTTACTCCGTTTTGTGACCCAACCAAAGGATTATGATTTCTTACCTGATATTCCTGTTTATAAACATGCTGATGAGAGTGAAGTTTTAGACATCCTTAATCATTTAGACATAACTAAAGCAGTGGGTCCTGATGGGTTATCCCCTCGAGTGTTAAAAGAATGTGCTCAACAGATTATTTCTCCTTTGTATCATATGTTTAACTTGTCTCTTAGAACTCAAGTATTACCCAGTGATTGGCTAAGAGCAAATGTTGTTCCAGTTTTTAAAAAATCGGACAAAGATAAAGTTGAAAATTATAGGCCAGTGTCTTTACTCAGTGTATGTGCTAAGGTTATGGAAAGGGTTGTTTTTAATGCTATTTTTCCAGTTGTTCGGGATGATATATACAACCTCCAACATGGGTTTGTTAAAGGTCGCTCTACGGTTTCACAACTCTTAACAGTATTACAAGAAGTCAGTTGTGTTTTGGACAGTGCATATGACAAGTTGATATGATTTATCTTGATTTTTCCAAAGCTTTTGATAGTTTTTTCTCATGAATTAATTCTTCACAAATTACAGTCTTTTGGTATTCATTCGGATTTACTCGCCGTTTAAGTCTTACTTGAATAATCGTCAACAAAGGGTGGTTGTCGAGGGATGTAACTCTGATTGGCTGTCATGTGTGCCACATGGTTACGTATTGGGTCCGTTATTGTTTCTCATGTATATAAACGACATGCCCAGCACTGTCCAAAATTCTACAGTGGCACTGTTTGCTGACGATTCCAAGTGTTTTAATTCCGTTAAGAATATATCTGATTGTAAATTATTACAGAAGGATATTGATTCCCTGTATTCTTGGAGTGTTGAGTGGGATTTGCATTTTAATATTTCGAAGTGCCAAATTATTTCCATATCTAGGCGTAAACAATGAGTACATTTTGATTACAAATTAAACAATATTTCTCTCGAACGGGTTGATTCCGTTTGGGATCTTGGTGTGGATATTTCCTCGGGTTTTGTTTGGAATGATCATGTTAATAAAATTGTTGGCAAATGTAATAAGATGATGGGATTGATAAAACGTACTATTGGCTATGAAGCTCCTGTTCGAGTTTCAAAAACGCTTAATTTTTCTTTGATTAGAAGTAACCTTGAATATTGTAGTTCTGTGTGGAGCAGAACGTCAAAACGCAACATTAGATTAATTGAAGGTGTTCAAAGACGGGCTACAAAATTTATCCTGCATTATCCTGAGGAAGACTATATAAGTCACGATTGGATCGTCTTGACATTTTACCGTTGTCTTTTAGAAGCGAAATTGGTGATCTTACATATTTTTTTAATTGTAAAAGTACACATTTTGATATTGATCGTTATGTTAGTTTTAATGTAACTCAAGGCCGTCCTATCACAAGACTTTCTTCCGATCCTTGTTATCTGTTCCTACAGTAGGTATAAAACTGAATCACGTAATTATTTTTATTTTCAGCGGATTGTTCCAATCTGGAATCAACTTCCTTTGGCAGCAAGATCTGCCATTTCACTTTCGTCGTTTAAATCTCAAGTGTCTCAGTTTTATAGAACAAATTTTGCTTCCAGTTTTTCGGTAGATAATATTTGTACATGGATGTCTTTTTGCCATTGCTCTCTCTGTCGGCGTAATTAATTTGTTGCTTAATGTTGTTTTTTCCGTCCAAACTTGCTTCAGCGGCCCTCCAGTGGGCGGGGGGATGGAGGGTGTAATGAGGTATATAATGTTTAGTGGGTTTCTTGTGGTAGGATGGCCTTGTAGAGGTGCTGGTAACCTGTTCTATCTTACCACTCACTGGCTTTGTTTAACATGAATTTTTGTGTATTTTTCGTTTTTTAGGGTTTGGTTTTATATTTAATTGATGTAATCTGATTGCCAGTGTAAAATGTAATTTAAAAAAATTAAAAAAATAACTGTCAGTGGTTGCAATTTTTTTTTTAAACCTTTAAAAAGTGGCAGTCGGATACGGCATTCTTTCCCACACTAGTACTATGCTGATTTCTGCCATCCCACTATACAATTTATAATCATTTATCAACTGTACATGAGATGCCTGGTTATTGGAGGCATACCGATATCCGCTTCCTTCGGGAAGTTACCCAAGTAGCCCACTCTGTGGCCTGCTTATGCCGGGTGGTAGTATACCTTATAGCCACACGACTCCCATCTAGTCATCCAGTTCCCCTGTGGCTATACTGAGCAGGTGCATCCAAGTCAGAAAGGTCACAGGGAGGTTGCAGTAGGAGTATGTGGTGCTTCATCGGCGGTTCTGTGCAGTCAACTTCTCGGCGACAGTTCCGGCAACAGACAGTTCTACACAGGCAACACGGCGGTAGTTCTGGCATCTGGCAGTTCTGGTTAGTCAACACGGCGGCAGTTCTGGCAACCAAGCAATGAGCCATTTCTGCGACCGTCGCAGCTCTGCTGCGCCGTCGAGCAACAGGATGCCTCACCAATCAAGGGGCAGTGGCGGACCGTCAGGGGGGGCTGGGGGGGCAGCCGTCCCCCGGCCCGGAGGGGGGGGGCCCGGACCCCCTCCCCAAAGATTTTTTTTTTTTTTTTTTTTTAACATTCTGGTGGAGGGGGGTGGGGGTGGTTGGGGGACCGGGCCCGAGCTGGAACTTACACAAATCAACCGGGCCCTTTCTTTATTTTGAGCTCCCCTGAAAACATGATGTGTAATCATGACGGGTCTCTCGGAAATCACGTGTGGTTAGGGAATGATGCCTGGGGGGGGGGGGGGGGGGCGACCGTGCGCTCTGCCCCCCGGCCCGGCGGTAACTTGTTCCGCTACTGTCAAGGGGCATTACCTTGCGCCGCGTAGCGCCGTCATCACTGGTGCAGCCTCATATAATCATGATGTTAGAGTTCATTGAAGAAGTAGATAGAGCTACCGCATACGGGGTAACCGATGCGCCACATTGTATATGGCAATGGCGACAAGTAGGAGAAGACCATACCATGCTACCGCATCCGGGGTAACCGATGACAATTCTACCGCGTCTGGGGTAACCGACGACCAACAAATCGTACACAATAACAACAGAGCCCCCAGGACAGCCTCTCTCCCTAGGAGCCTGGAATGTGCGTACAACCAATGATAGCGACTCTTCAATAAGACCAGAACGTGCAACAGCTATCATCTGTAGAGAGCTGGAGAAAGCCTGCATTGACATTATGTGCACTCAGTGAAGTACGACGTCCTGCTTCTGGTAATATTGTTGAGAGAAGCCACACAATCCTCTGGAATTGCGGTGAAGATAAAACAGCTGGTGTTGGTTTTGCCATCTCCAACAAACTAGCTGCTCAAGGTATCAATCCGATACCCATAAATGACAGGCTAATGTCAGTGCGAATTCAGCTAAAGAATAGTAGTTTTCTAACCCTCATCAGTGTTTATGCACCAACAATGCAGAGAACACAAGAAGAGCCTAAGGAAAAATTTTATGAGAAATTTGGCGAATGTGTTACCAAAGCCAAAGACGACAGCATCATTGTGTTAGGTGATCTCAACGTACGTGTAGGAAAGGACTGGAAAACATGGCCATCAGTCATGGGTAAACACGGCGTTAGTAATATAAATTCTAATGGGCTTATTCTTTTGGAATTCTGTACCAGATTCCAGCTTTCTGTCACAATGTACCAACTAAAAGATCGCTTAAAGAACACTTGGCAATACTTGAGGTCCAAGCATTGGCACCAGCTTGATCATGTTTTAGCCAACCACGATGCTAAACAACACATCTCAGTGACCAAAGTCAACTTAACAGCTGACTGTTTCACAGATCACAAGCTTGTGATGTGCAAATGCCACTTCTCAATAAAACCAAAGAAGAAAGGCTAGAAACCACCAAAGAAACCTGATACTAGCATGTCTGACGAAAGGAAAGCACTGCTGGAACAGTTTTTAACAGAGAAATTGCCAGATTGCCAAGATAATTGGGAAGAATTCTAAAGAGTGCTTCAAAATGCAGCCAAAAGTGTTTTGATAAGAAGAAGAATCAGAATGACTGGTTTGATGAGCAGGATGAGGAAATTCAGAAGCTGCATAAAGACAAGAAACTGAATAGGAATGCTGTAAGGGAGCGTATCAGAAAGTTAAAGAATGACTGGTTCCAGAAAAAGGCAGAAGAAGCAGAAAAGTATTCTCAGGAAAAGAATCACAGAGAATTCTATGCAACAGTCAATGCCGTCTACGGTGCCAGAACCAAAAATTCTCACCCAGTAAAATCTAAGAGTGGAGATGATCTTACTTCACCAGATGACATTAAGGACAGATGGGTTGAACACTTCAGCGATCTTTTGAACCAACCAACTGATGTTGACTTTGACATCCTCAATGATGTTGCATGAACAACATCCTACAATTGAATCACTGGATGATCCAATCACAGAAGAAGAGCTAGACACAGCTCTTAAGAACACCAAACACAGAAAAAGTCCTGGTTCAGATGGAATTCTTCCTGTGGTGCTGGTTCATGGTGGAACATACTTGAGAACTTCTGTTCAATCTCTTCTGGGCCACAGAAATGATCCCATAAGACCTTATAGATGCAAACATCACCATTCTCTTCAAGAAAGGTGATAGAAGTCAGTGCGGAAACTACAGGGGGATATCACTTCTTAGTGTTGTTGCTAAAGTTTTTGCAGACATCATCTTGCAGCGACTGCATATAATTGCAGAGAAGATTTACCCAGAATCTCAGTCTGGATACCGTAATGGTAGGAGTACAGTGGATGGTATTTTCACTCTTCATCAACTTATGGAGAAAAGCAGAGAACAGCGTAGAAACCTGTATAATAGCCTTTGTTAATTTCACAAAGGCGTTTGACACGGTGAACAGAGAGCTGATGTTTTGCATCCTGAAGAAGCTTGGCTGCCCATACAGTTAAGTTTATCAGAATTATTAAGAAGCTATACTCCAACATGCATGCTAGACTCATAGTTGATGGAGAGCTCACCAAAGCATTTGAGGACAACAGTGGTGTAAAGCAGGGATGTAAGTTAGCCCCAACACTTTACAGAATATATGCAGCTGTTCTACTTTGGCTTGCCTACAATTCCATCAAGTTCAGTATCAAGATCCGTTTTCATCATGATGGAGACATCTTCGACCTGCGGAGACACAAGGCAAAGACCAAGGTGCTCACAATGTACATCCGTGAAGCAGATGACATAGCCATCTTCAGTGATAGTGTTATTGGTTTGCAGCTTCTTCTCTCTGCTTACAACACATTTGCTAAGAAGATGGGTCTACGAATCAATACTTCCAAAACTGAAACCATAAGCATTGGAACACATGCAGACTTCTACATTGATGAGACGAAGCTTGTAAGTGTTGACCGCTTCAAGTACCTTGGCAGTTATGTCAACAAAGACTGCTCAATGAAAGAAGAAATAAATGGCATCCAAGCTACATCTTGTGCTTTTGGTCGACTCAGAAGAGAGTTTTTGATTCAAGAGACCTCACCATTGAAACCAAAGTTAAGGTCTACAACCAGTGCCTAATGCCACTTCTAATGTATGGTAGCGAAACATGGACGTTGTACCAACACCAAATACGCAAACTACGCACCATTCAGCAAAGACACCTAAGATCCATCATGCACATCCAATGGAATCACTATCTGAGCAATGAAGAAGTTCTTCAGAGAGCAGGTGACACAGATATAGAGCTAAGGCTTGTTAGGAGCAGGCTACGATGGTTTGGACATGTAACACGCATGTTTAATGACAGACCAGCTAAAGTTCTTATCTATGGAGAATTGTCTCAAGGTACAAGACCTGAAGGCCGCCCACAACTGAGGTTCAAGGACACAGTCAAAAGCGCCTTGAAATGTGGCTGTGTTATGAATGAATGGAAAGATATTGTTGAAGATCGTCCAAAATGGAGACAACTCATCTATGAAACTTGTCAATGTGTGGACGACAAAATATTCAAGGAGTATGAAAAACGGCATGTCAGACGGCATCAACGAGAAAATAAAGACACTAAATGATTTGTTTACGAACTTATAACGATATTTTGATTGGACTCTTGTATATATACACACACACACACACACACACACACACACACACACACCCTCACGCACATTGATTTGTGGGGTATTCCTTTGTTCGTTCTATTATCCCTTTTCCTTATAATTCTCCTGTGGGGTACAAGATTTTCTATAGTTACCTTGTGGGGTCCAATTGTTCTATTGTGTTTTGGACCCCACAACGAATGGTGTGTACGTTCACTTACACACACACACACACACACACACACACATATTTATTATCAGTTGTCTGATGATCGCATAACGCGTGAAACTCGGAGTTACAACTACCAGCGTTCCACTAGTTTCACTACAAGTATATATATATATATATATATATATATATATATATATATATATATATATATATATATATATATATATCATATCGGAAGATAGTGAAGAGGAGTGCGTCCCTACCTCATCATCTTCATCGGAAAAGCCGAACTACCGGTGCACGAGGCAACCCATGTAATTCAGTGGAAACAGGGGAACTAATGAAGATTTGAGTAACTGTACACCTGTCCAAATTTTGCCTGCAAACCCAAGCAATCGTCAGCCTGCTTGGACTCCAACTAATGTTCCCGAAATGATGGCAATCCTTAGATTTTTTTTTCACCTAGCCAACGACAGAGCTCAAGTAGACAGCCCTTCTAACAAACTGGCAAAACTTCGCCCTTTACACGATATTGTACTGCCAACCTTTCTCAAAATATACAGCCCTGGACGAAACCTCTCATCGGACGAGAGTATGGTGAAGTTCAAAGGATGACTGAGCTTTAAGCAGTACTTACCGCGAAAGGCCAACAAGTGGGGACTGAAATGTTTCTCTTTAAATGAGTCCGAATCCGGGTATACGTGCGCTTGGAAGATGTTCACAGGGTCTCGGCCAAGCACAGCAACAGGTCAACTCTCCACTACACATGCTGCAACCATGGCAACACACCATCCATCTGTCCTTATGCATCAGGCCAGGTTGTCTTGGATCTAGTGAAAGGACTGGAACACAAGGGGCATGTCATCTTCATGGATAATTGGTACAATAGCCCAGCTCTGGTCTCCAAGTTATCACAGCTAGGATTTGGATTTTGTGGAACTGTGCGCTACACCACACAATTCCTGATTTCGCTCATCCTAAAACGTTCCCAATGAAAAAAAAAACCAGAAGACACAAATTGTGCAGCATTACTCTCATCCGCACAGAACAATGAAATAGTGGGGTATTCGTAAACATTCTCGTATCTGTTTTCTGAATGCTACTGTGGTATACAACAGCATACATACAAACCACCACCTTTCCAGACACCCCGTGTAGTCAAGCCCTGGTGGTCCCCGTCGTCGAGACTGACCAGCCGTCCGTCTCTCGGTGTAGCAGTGCCCGTACCGTATACCGAGTGACAAGCCGCATGAACGAATGATGGTCCTACTGGCTGTATCCGATCCCTTTGTAGTTGGTATTACTCGTACACACCATTCGGAACTCGTATTATGTAACGTACAAGACAAGTATTAAGTATAATCATTTAACAACACTACCACTCTTTTTATACATGTTATTAGTGCCTTCTATTGTTGTCAAATACAGAGAATTTAATAAATCACCCCAACTGATATTGTCACAACAAAGTTTGTGATTGTTATAACTTACTTACATGTGTGGAGTGTCGTGGCCGAGCGGTCTAGCTTACCGGACTCAAGTTCTGGTGTTAGCAGCAGAATGTGGGTTCGAATCCCGGCCGTGACACTTGTGTCCTTGAGCAAGACACTTAACCATAATTGCCTGTCTCCACCCAGGGGTTAAATGGGTACCTGTGAGGGCAGAGTTGGTTGATTAGCCCTATATGCGCTGTATCACCCCAACTGATATTGTCACAACAAAGTTTGTGATTGTTATAACTGTAATGGCAGCAATTGAGCTGTATACTCCCCAGGGAGCTGAGATGGTTTCAGGAATGATTTATGAGCCTTATGAGCAGGGGTAATGATATAATGCACCTTGAGCACCACTTAGTTGGTGGATACGTGCGCTATATAAGTCCACTTTATTATTATTATTATTATTATTATTATTATTATTATTATTATTATTATTATTATTTCGCGTTAGCACAACATGAAAAGAAAGATCTTGTTTTCCTTTCTGCCGGTTACACCTCGAGTCAAGCTACGTCCCGTAGCCTTAGATCTCGAGTGTCTTTCGCAGAATCCTTGCTGTCCCTAAGAGCGCCGCCTTCTGTAGTAATTCTACTCTAACAGATGTTCCTATGTCCTGAGATGTTTCTCCAACGCCTTCGGGATTGTACCCAGTGCTCCCACTACCACAGGAATAACCTTCACCTTGACTTGCCACAGCTTGCGAAGTTCTCTGGCTAAATCCTGATATTTCTGTACCTTCTCCTTCTCCTTCGAAGCTACTCTACTATCACCCGGCACAGCTATATCAATAAGATGACACATCTTTGCATGCTTATCCAAGACAACAACATCCGGCCGTCTATGTTCTATAACATGATCTGTCTGGATGTTGAAGTCCCAGAGAATCTTGACATGATCCGTTTCTTCAACCTTTTCCGGCACATGGTCGTACCACTTCGATTGCACCTTGACACCGTACTTCTTACACAGATCCCAATGGATCACCTTGGCCAACTTGTCGTGTCTGCCTTTGTACTCTGTCTGAGCATGCACTCTGCATTCGCTGATAATGTGAAATACAGTCTCCTCCGCCGCATTGCACATTCTGCACATACAAGAGACATCTGACTTCTCGATCCTTGCCTTCATCACATTCGTCGGCAGAGACTGGTCTTGCGCTGCAGTAATCAGACCCTCAGTTTCTTTCTTTAGTTCTCCTCTCCTCAACCATTCCCAAGTCTTGCTACTTGCCACTTCTTCTGTACATCTCAGGAATCGGCCGTGAAGTGTTTTTTCCTGCCAATCTCGTGTTCTTTCTTCTCTTCTTTGATTCTTATACTCCTTTGGACCTAATTCGTCTGCCTTCATGTATTTCTGCGCAACCTTCAACAACTTTTCCCGAGTACTTCTTACATGACACTGCAAGCTCCTTCTCTCGATGTTAACGCTGTCTGATACACTAAGTAACCCTCTTCCGCCCTCTGACCTTGGTAGATAGAGTCTGCTGACATTCGACCGTGGATGTAACATACCGTACATTGTCATTACTTTCCTCGTTTTCCTGTCAGCAACATCTAGATCTGCCTTAGTCCACTCGACAATTCCCGCACTGTATCTCATTAGTGACACAGCCCAAGTGTTGATCGCCTTTATCATATTCCCTCCATTCAGCTTGGACTTCAAACACTTCTTCACTCGTCTTATATACTCTTTCTTAAGTCTCTCTTTCGATTCCTCGTGCAGTACATGATCTGCTTCAAGCACTCCAAGATACTTATAACTTTCTTCACCCAACGCCCTCAATTGTGTGCCATCTGGTAAAGCAATTCCATCCGAATGTACCCTTTTACCCCTCTTCATGGTCATCGCAGCACATTTCTCCAGACCAAACTTCATGCCGATGTCATCGCTGAAGATCCGTACAGTCTGCACCAAGGAATCAATCTCTTTCTCGTTCTTCGCAAACAACTTCAGGTCGTCCATGAAGAGAAGATGATTAATCTTGCATCCATCCTTCGTCATCTCGTATCCCGCACTAACCTTCCGCAAAATCATCGTCAAAGGAACAGCGCCAAAACAAACAACAGTGGAGACAGAGAATCACCCTGGAAAATACCTCGTCTGATGTTTACCTTACCAAGACATTCATCACTAGCCGTCAGATTTGTTCTCCATGTCTTCATGCTCTCACCCAGAAGACATTTCACCGCATCAGCTGCCCTATCATATCCAAACATTCCATAATCCACGAGTGTGATACCATGTCGTATGCCTTCTTGTAATCTATCCATGCCATGGCCAGATTAGTTTTCCTGTTCCTACAGTCCTTTAGCACCGTCTTATCAATGATGAGTTGGTCTTTCGTTCCTCTTGACCGCTTCTTGCAACCTTTCTGCTCATCTGGAAATAACTGCTGATCTTCTATGTGGCTATACAGATCTTCTGCAATGATACCGGTCAGAAGTTTATACATCATGGGTAGACATGTAATAGGTCGATAGTTACTTGCAACGTTACCCTTCTTAATGTCCTTCATGATGAGAACCGTTCTTGCTTCAGTCATCCACGTTGGAACGTTGCCACGCACTAAGCATAATTGCAGCTGCTGGGCTATTCTTTCGTGAAGACTACTGAAGTTCTTTAGCCAGTATCCGTGCACTTGGTCTGGTCCCGGGGCTTTCCAATTCGGCACTTTCCTCAACTGTTTCTTCACCTTGCTCACATCAATCTGAAATCCCTCTTGTTGTTGTACATTCTTTAACTCGTCTTTCACGTCGGCTAACCATTCTGCTTGTCTGTTATGATCACCAGGCTGATCCCAAAGGCCACCCCAAAAATTCCTTGCCTCTGCTGGCTCTGGGCCCACTTGTGAGTTGTCACATTTTCCGTCCATTTCTTTGAATAATTGACGTTGATTTGTACTGAATAGGCGATTTTGATGAAACTGCCTGACTCTGTCATCGTACCTCTTTACTTTCGCAGCCTTCGCCTTAACCCTTTGCTTTATTTCTTCCTTAACTACACTCATCCCCTCCTTTTACTTGATACTTCTTTATTAATCTATTCCTCATATCTGAATCTTTCATTGCACCTCTATCCATTTGCTCTATTCTACTGAGATCTTTGCGTAACTCGTTAATTTGGCCCTCAAGTCTGCGTTTCCACCAAGGTTTATTATCTTTATGTCGTGATTGTGAATGTGAAGATTTTACCCCTGATCTCTCCGCTACTACAACTGCACCTGCAAAGACAAGATCGTTAATTTCAGAAAGATTAGTAGTACTTACCGTCCCAAGGATTCTATTTACCATAGCTGACACATTTGTCAGCTTTTTCCTTGGGACCTGGCGCAATGCAGGAATACTCCACTTACCTGTCCCTTTTACCGATACCATTACCTCTTCAATCCTCTTCCTAATCTCTAGCTCTTCCTCCGTCAAGTCTTCTGTTCCCTCTTCTATTCCTCCACTGACCTCATCCGCACTCTGGGAACTTGCCAGCTCACCAGCGACCACGTTGTCCAGTTCCTCCTCCTGCACTTCTTTATCCCCAGCCTCTGTCCGTGATATTATTCTACTCATCTCTTCCACCTCAACTTTCGTTAGCCACTGATTATGTTTGATTTGTTTTACCTGGTCGGCAAGCCGCTGTTCGCTTATTTCAAACATGCCTTTATCCTGCCATATGTTAATCATTCTCCTTCTGTACCCTCTGTTCTCTGGCTTGCTCCTTATAAAACATTCCATTGCAATTCTGTTATCGTCCTTACTCCACTTTCTCCTGTTTACAGCACAAATTCTGTTATTGTTCTGAGAGTTCGTCGCTGATTCACCGTTGAGTTGATGCTGCATAGCATTCATTATTATCATCACAAAATTGTGAGAAAAGTTGTATTGTTTCAGGGGAAATTACATGCAAAAGCGATGTGTATTTCACCCTGCAGTAGTTCACTCAGCGTTAGTTGATATCAAGATGTTCTAAAGGACGCAGATGGAACGCGCGTCTCACTGCTAACTTTATACACTGAGTAACGTACGTTGTAAAGAGTCTTCCGAAATCGGAGAAATCCAAAAGGTTTTTACAGTAAAAAGCCATAAGATCTTTAACGGGCCGATGTTGAAACTTACCCTGTAGAGTCTACTCGGTAGCACCTACAGGAGTACACTTTTGGTAATGATTATACGACGGGAAACAATAGAGAGCCGATTGAATCGAGAGCCGATCTGTCGCAGTGTTTCTTGTCTCGACGCCATTATTATTATTATTATTATTATTATTATTATTATTATTATTATTATTATTATTATTATTATTATTATTATTATTATTATTATTATTATTATTATTATTATTATTGTTATTATTATTATTATTATTATTATTATTATTATTATTATTATTATTATTATTATTATTATTATTATTATTATTATTATTATTATTATTATTATTATTATTATTATTATTATTATTATTATTATTATTATTATTATTATTATTATTATTATTATTATTATTATTATTATTATTATTATTATTATTATTATTATTATTATTATTATTATTATTATTATTATTATTATTATTATTATTATTATTATTATTATTATTATTATTATTATTATTATTATTATTATTATTATTATTATTATTATTATTATTATTATTATTATTATTATTATTATTATTATTATTATTATTATTATTATTATTATTATTATTATTATTATTATTATTATTATTATTATTATTATTATTATTATTATTATGTATTATTATTATTATTATTATTATTATTATTATTATTATTATTATTATTATTATTATTATTATTATTATTATTATTATTATTATTATTATTATTATTATTATTATTATTATTATTATTATTATCATCCTCATTATCCTCCTCTTCACCCCAGTGGGACATAAGACAACAATGATTGACCTCCACCTGACCCTATCCCCATGCTTCGCCCCCATGCCACACCCATCTCTTTGAGCTCATTTGTTACTGTCCTACGACAGGTGTTCTTTGGTCTCCCAGGTTTCCTCCTCCATCCTATTGGTGAGCACCGCATGGCCAGTTTGGGGATACGATCTTGTGACATCCTCAGTACGTGGCTTAACCATCGGATTCGGCAGTGCCTGATCTCAAGGACAATGCTCTGGCTTTCAGTCAAACACACCAGGGACCTTATTCACGAAGCATCCGCTATTACCGGGTCCGTAACATCCTTTGCGGATGGCCTAACGGATACATTAGAATTGCGCTACGCCGTATTCACGAAAGGTTCCGTTAGGTATCGGTAAACTTGCGGAGCTCCGCTAATAATGGGGGTGTCGTTCAACGAGCTTTGAAGGGCAGTTGCGACCCAGGTAACAATTCGAGAAGTTGACGGCTGACTAATTCCACTTAAATCTCCACTTGTTAATTGGAAAGAACCTTCGGCGAAAAATCGGAGGGCTGTTATGATCTGCAGCGTGACGGGTATTGCATGTGACCTCTTTGTTGGATGTTCAACTTGATCACGGATCAAATCTATCACCTCCAACAGTACATGCCTTGGCATTCGATACCTCTTTATCAGTTCCACATCGTCATAAATGTCCAGTGGCTGTAACCTATCCCGAAATACTCTCTGGCGGCGAAGAGCACGCCTGTTTTCCTCCTCCAGCAGAACCACAAACACTGCCGCCATTTCATTTTAGCGCTATGCGGAGACCCGTAAGCATTTACGGGAACGCTGGAGTTCCCGCAAAACAATTGTTCTTTTACGGACGTGTTCTGCGGATGCGCTATTATGCGGTTACTTCGTGAATATGGCGCAAACCATAACGGTGGCTTAACGGATCCGTTAAAGCGTGCGGATGCTTCGTGAATAAGGTCCCTGCATTCTAGAGCCATACAAGAGGACAGATCTTACATTGCTGTGGTAGAGTCTAATCTAATCTTTAGGCTGTATTCCTTTAAGACCTATTACAATCGAATGCAATCCAGATGCTAGTAGGATCTTAACACATTGATTTTTGATTATTTTTTTCTTTCAGTCTTTCCAGGAAAGTTGATTGTAGGATTTATTCTCCCACAACATGATGTCAAACCAAATTAGTTAATGAATACATAGTTGTGATAGCCCATTGATCTGATTTTCAGAATATTGAACAGTCACGATACATAAAATACATTTTATGTTTGATTTTTATCTTCTTCTTTTTTTTCTTCAGAAAGATCACATAAGTTCATCCGGCCGGTTGTCTGCCACTTGTTTAGTTGCACCTACAAGATGCTTCATGTCAAACAATCATACAGTGTACATGTAATTAGAATTTAGCACTATTGATTGAACATTGTCTTAAATGACTGTATTATGAGTGACCATTCATTAGTATTCTCTGTATTTATGGGACCACAAACATTGTAAAATATACTCAAACGCAAAAGAAACTTACCACTTGTTTGAAATGTAATAAAATTGTAACAGTTCAAAATAAAACAAACCAACAATTGCTAATTGAAACATTGGCATTTTATTGATGACATGTCAATTTTTTGACCACGATAAACCATCTCATCAGTACATAACAGCAGAGGGTGCAAAGTCAGTCCCCTTTCAATAGCGTGTGTGGCCACCATTGTTTTGGATACAGGCAGTGCATCGTCGGCGCATACTGCCTACCAGTCTTTGGATGGATTGCTGCTGGATTCTGTCCCACTCAGTCCTCAATGTCCTGCAGCTCTGCCCGTGTCCTGGCCCTGCCAACTACGCGTCTCCCAAGCTCATCCCACAGGTGCTCTATGGGATTCAGGTCAGGGGATAGCGCAGGCCACTGCATGGTGTTGATGTTCTCGCCTTGGAGAAATGCAGTGGTAAAGCGAGCAGCATGGGGACGAGCGTTGTCATGCTGAAAGGTTCTCAGTTCTGGGTGGTCTAGCAGGAATGGCAGCAGATGAGGTCGCAGGATGTTATCCACATACCGCTGGGCGTTAAGATTCCCATCCACAACCACCAGTGGCGTCCTGTACCGGCCTGATATGGCGGCCCACACCATCACACTTGGGCCACCCCACCTGTTGGCTTGACGCACGCAACAATCGGCATATCACTCGCCAGTTCTTCTCCAGACACGCTCACGCCCATCAGGACTGTCCACACAGAACCTTGACTCATCATTGAAAGCGACCTCGTTCCACTGCGCCATCTCTGTCGGTTGCGGCGATGGGCAGCCGTCATCATGGGGCCTCTGTATGGTCTTCTGGCAGTCAGACCATAGTCATGCAGTCGTCTTCGTACAGTATCATTGGAGATCCGTGGGTTTGCACGCCCCGGAGTTTCTGCCGCAGTGCGGGATGCTGGACGGAATCGATCCCGCAGGTGACTTAGGACCATCTGCCTGTCCTGCCTTGCAGTGGTGACTCTTGGCCTCCCTGATCGAGGTCTGTCATCTGCAGAGTTGTGGAGGGTGTCTCTGTCCACCAGGGCCGATATCGTCTGGTGTGAACAGCCAAGGCGACGTGCCACCACGGTAGCTCAGTCCGCCTTGCAGCATGCCCAGGGCACGCTGCCGTTGATCCCTTGACAATCGTGGCATGTTCATTGAAATGCCCATTTTGCACTGGCCTTTTTAAAGCCAATATCAAGACATCAAGTGCAGCTCATTAAAATCATCCCATACCCCTTGGCTAATCACTGACAGTCAAAACAGCTGTTTAACAGCTGTGCCATGAAGTGACCATGCGTGACCGTTTTGTCTGACAGTGAGGACACTATTGTCCACAAATAAGTTCACACATTTACTACACGCAGTGTTATTGTTGATATTTAAAGGTTTAAAAGGTGGTAAGTTTCTTTTGCGTTTCAGTATACATATATGTTCAAATAACAAAATGGTCATGTCTCAAACTGAAGGAAAATTCAGTATAATTAAAAATAAACAATGGTTTTATAATCTCTGTAGCATCCCAAGAAAAAGGTTTCCCTTGGATGTGCATATATATGCTTTCTTTCTGGATTTTCCGTTGAACATGCAAGGGCAAATTTGTATCTGAAGATATACTTTGTTTATGAAACTTATGAGAATGAACATGGAAGACACAAACTGAGTGACTGACCTTAAAAATTGTATGAAATATATTGTACATGGATGTACATGTATGTACATGTTGATGAAGAAATATTTCCAACCCAATTCTGATATATGTTCCAGTTTAATTTTAGATGCCATGATGAACAGGTGTACTTAATTTCAAGTGCATGTATCAACTGAACAATAGCTTTCCAATAAGATTACAGTTTTTTTTATGTGGAGTGCCATGGCCGAGCGGTTTAGTGCATCGGATTTGTGTTCTGATGGCTGAGTCGTCAGAATGTGGGTTCGAAACCCGACCGCGACCGTGGTGCTTGTGTCCTCGAGCAAGACACTTTACCATAATTGCTTCTTAATTTCTTTAGTGATCACGTTTAATCATCTGGAGCAGCAGTATTGGTACAATACCAATTGTCACAAATATCAGTCATCATTGGGCCAGGTCCTATCCAATGTACATGTATGCATACTGTTAAAGTGTTATTACAGATGATTGCAAAATAGTTGTTCATCCCCAACAATTTCACTTGTATCGCATAGCCAAAATAAATAATAATTTTAACAAAATTTGCTTTCAAAAATTAGCAATACATACATACAAATATTTCTGCCTAAAAATGTTGCTATGCAAACTTGTTGAATGAAATCAATCTGTGCTCTTGGAAATTTAATTTATTTTCTATAATGAAAAATGTGTAGACGATGTGACGCAGACTTCCGCAGGGCAAAACAAACCATGCAAGTTTTTCTCTGTGTACTGAACATGCACGATGTTAACGAAGAGCTGTGACTTCGCAAGAAAAATGAATGAAACCATTTTGTTTTTGGTATTGTTGTAGTATCCCTTATGGATTATTCATGAATAGCCACATCAATAAGTATTATAACGTGGGCCATTCTAGGCTAAATAGCACCCAAGATATTGACAATTTGGGAAACTAAAACTAAAGAGCTTGAGGTCAGTTGGTAGAGCACATGTACAGTAATCTTGAGGTTGAAGGTTCAGATCCCACTTTAATATTTTTTCTTTGTTAACACCAAAAATAAAAAAAAGTGTAAACATAATTGAAATGGTGCCATTTTATTTTGTTAATATTTTGAATTTTTCAGCTGAAACTGCAACCTGTTCTGCATCCCTATCTGAAGATGAGAAATGTGTGTTGGTTGAAGAAAATCAGGAATTGATGAGGTATACATACAAATAAGCAGAAATTCCTAGCTAACCCATGAAATAAGCTTTTGTAGAGGGGGATTTTCTGCTCAAGTATTAAGTATGAGTCCAAGAAAAGGAAATTTACATGTATGGGTACGAGTTTGAGTAAATCAACTCTGGTTTTTCGTTTTGTTTTTTAGTTTTTTAGAGAATAATTATCTTCCTAAAGCACCTAGATACATATATACATGAAACTTGGTGTAAAGTTGATGATGGTATCCAGTGCCTCTTGAAAACTATCTGTATGAAGATGTATCATTTTAATTAAATAAGTAAAACAGTTTCCCATCTGAACTTTTGTCATCTATCTCCGAGGACACAATTGGACATTTGATTGAATAAAAAAGATCTGAATACATTCTTATTATTTTTCAATGTAATAAGCTGACACTTTCATAGATTGGTTGTTTAATGTGTTTATCTTGATTGATAGAAAAGGATACTTTTAGAAGCAGCTTTAACATCCATACCAATATATGTTAAAGGGACAGTATCGTCACAATCAACAAGGCATGGAATCAGAGTGTTGGTGCTAGTCAGTGACTGAAAATAACACCCCACATGATAAGGTCATATTACCGTTGCTACTACAAAAATGAGCCATTATTTTTCAGTCACTGTGTTCATCTTAAACTAGGACACTGATTCCATGCCATGTTGAAAGTCCACTCTGATCATGATGATATTGTAGCGAATAGCCTGTCAATGGGTCCTTGTTTCCCCTTGCTGAACAATGCAACAGAGGAAATGGGAGACGGGATTTTGGAAAATGGTTTATTAAACACTCAGATGGGACCACTCTGGTCCGTTCACCTCGAAAGCTAGTAACACAACTCTTTTCTTTTTAAAAACAAATCAATACACAAATCATCTTGGCTTACTGCCAGGCGTTTTTCCCGCCGGCGTAAACAGTCTGTCTATTTATAGCTGCTGCTTCCGGACTTAACAAAAGGTCCAATTACGCCAAGTACAGAGTCCTCAATAGTTCGGTGAACCATACCAGCGGTTCCCCACCGCCGGTTGTAGAACCGCTTGTTACACTTCCCCCTCTTGAAACATTTTTCAAGGGCTGGGGTGTCCCCAGGGAATGTTGATCGATGTTGATCCTGGTCCACCCACAACAACAACAACAACAACAAGTTCTCTTTTTGTATTGGTCCCCTACTGTCTGAAGTTGGAAGTCCTCCCCGGTGCCATATCCTCCAAAGAAGATCACCATTGGGGTAGCGAACTCCTCTCGCATCAACACAGCTTCAGTCTGCACGGCAGCCTCCACGGCAGCCTCCGTGTTCATCAGCTCCGACAAACTCGACCGGAGTGGGGGTACTCCTCTAGCCCTGCAGTCTGGATCGTTGTGGCCATGTACCACTTGCCGGTCGTGTAGATCCGTGCCGTTCATGCTGCCCCAAGTTCTCCCCATGAAGAGATCCTGTGAACAGATTGCACATCAGGCTCTGCCTGAGCTGCTGTGGCACCGGCATGACAGGTCTGCTTGTGTAACATGTTGGGTTAGGTAGTCACATCGCCGGTACTTGCTGTCACAAAGCTCGCATTGGAACATTCGTCCCTCGTGGACTGCTTTTTCATGGCGTCTCCTCGTAAACAAAGATGCGTAGGTGCGACCACATATCCTACATGCAAACTTGCATCATCCATAGTGAGTGACTTAGAGTGTTCTTGTCCTTGTTCACCTTCTGCTAACTGACAAAAAATTGGAGTGCCACATACAACCCCACCCTCTGCTGGCAATTTATCGTTATGAGAACTGTAGACTTGTTGCAAGTACCGCTGGGGTTTTCTCACAGCTCTGCCACGACGGGTACGTGGTGTACGTGGTTGGGTCTGTTGAAACGGTGGTTAAGGGACTGTCGATACTGGCTGCTGGAGTGACTATATCAGAAGGCCTTCTGCACCGGCGGTGAGGCAATCTGTACCAGTGGTGGGTCTTCCTGCACGGGCGGTGTGGCTACCTGTACCGGCGGTTGGGTCGCCTGCACCGGCGGTGGGGCTACCTATACCGGCAGTTGAGTTACCTGCACCGGCGGTGGGGCTACCTGTACCGGCGGTTGGGTTGCCTGTACTAGCGGTGGGACTTTGTTCTTGTGTTCACGGGAAGAAACCATGAAATCCACAGTCCTCACTTGATTTTCCATGGCAGGGCTTCAGTCTGTCGGCATGTACAATCTGGGGAGCAGACCGGGGGGTCCTTTGTATTTTGTACACAACGTCTGACAGTTTCTCAACCACCACGAACGGTCCACACCAGCTCGGGGTCAGTTTTTGACATCGACCCTTCTTCCTAATTTTGTTATGAAGCCAAACCACTGATCCCTTGTCATACAACAACCTATCCACATCTCGATCATAATGACTTTTCTGTGCCATCATCTTCGTGCTGATCATTTCTCTAGCAATTTCGTGAGCTCTTGCCAATTTGTCTTGATGATTCTGGGCATATTGCAGTACTGGTCGTGAGATCTTCATAGTGAACAAACTCGACGAGTAGATCAACTGGCAAGCGAATTTCTCGGCCAAACATCATAGCGTTCAGTGTCTCCCTAGTAGTTTCATGTTCGGATGATCTATAAGCCATTGCCAGCAGGGCTAATTAGTGCTCATCCCAGTCTGTCTGGGATTTGTCCACCCATAACCTCAGCATAGCTTTGATAGTTCTGTTGAATTGTTCGACCATGCCATCGGATCTAGGGTGGTAAGATGTGGTCCGTGTTTTCTTCACTCCCAGCATCTCCCTGAATACGGCCGATTCAAACTCCTTCCACTGATCTGAATGAAGCTCAAGAGGAATGCCAAATCATGCCACAAATTCCTCTACGAGGTTAGTGGCCACAGTAGGAGCTTTGTGGTCTGGAATCGCGTAACATTCTGTCCACCTGGTGAAGTAATCACCAACCATCACAAATTTGTTCCCACGGTTCGTAACTGGAAGAGGTCCAAGTATGTCCACCGCGACTCTTTCCATTGTTGCTCCAACCAGATAATGGATCATGTTTGTTCTCTTGGCTCTTGCTGGGGGCTTGCCTCGTTGGCACTGCTGACAGTTTTGCACCCATCATCAATCTGACGCACGCATTGATGATGATGATGATGATGATGATGATGATGAAAACTATTTATGCTCAGGAAACTTAAAAAGACCGGTTTATCTACTGCTGAACTTACTACTGTGTATATGGGTTATGTCAGACCTATTGTTGAATACGCAACCCCTGTTTGGCATTCCAGCATCACACGCGCACAATCAAACCGTATTGAATCTATTCAAAAAAGAGTTTGCCGTATCATTCTAGGAAATAAATATATCCATTACGTTGAAGCGTTATCCACTTTGGGTCTGACACCCCTCCATGATAGAAGAACCTCTCTGTGTACCAATTTTGCCATTAAAACTTACAACTCGGGTAGATTTAGCGAATGGTTCCCTAAAACTAAAAGTTCACACTCTATGAACCTCAGATCAAATCGGGTCCTTGAAGAGCACTCTTTCACCTCGAACAGATTCAGGAACAGTCCTGTGCCATACCTCACTAGACTACTTAACAAATGAAGTAATTTACAATTTTTTATTTTTATCCTTATTCGAACTTAAGGAAATTTGCTACTTATTGTAGTTGTTTCATTTATAAGCACTGTGCAATTCAGCATTTGGGCTGCAAAAGGTGTGTTTTTAATAAACATGATAATGATAATGATAATGATAATGATAATAATAATAATGATAATGATAATAATAATAATGATGGTGGTGGTGGTA
>CM055816.1:2731148-2755697 GCA_029582265.1 Zoroaster sp. YZ-2022
GTGCTTATAAATGAAACAACTACAATAAGTAGCAAATTTCTTAAGTTCGAATAAGGATAAAATAAAAATTGTAAATTACTTCATTTGTTAAGTAGTCTAGTGAGGTATGGTACAGGACTGTTCCTGAATCTGTTCGAGGTGAAAGTGCTCTTCAAGGACCCGATTTGATCTGAGGTTCATAGAGTGTGAACTTTAGTTTTAGGAACCATTCGCCAAATCTACCCGAGTTGTAAGTTTTAATGGCAAATTGGTACACAGAGAGGTTCTTCATCATGGAGGGTGTCAGACCCAAAGTGGATAACGCTTCAACGTAATGGATATATTTATTTCCTAGAATGATACGGCAAACTCTTTGAATAGATTCAATACGGTTTGATTGTGCGCGTGTGATGCTGGAATGCCAAACAGGGGTTGCGTATTCAACAATAGGTCTGACATAACCCATATACACAGTAGTAAGTTCAGCAGTAGATAAACCGGTCTTTTTAAGTTTCCTGAGCATAAATAGTTTTCATCATCATCATCATCATCATCATCATCATCATCATCAATGCGTGCGTCAGATTGATGATGGGTGCAAAACTGTCAGCAGTGCCAACGAGGCAAGCCCCCAGCAAGAGCCAAGAGAACAAACATGATCCATTATCTGGTTGGAGCAACAATGGAAAGAGTCGCGGTGGACATACTTGGACCTCTTCCAGTTACGAACCGTGGGAACAAATTTGTGATGGTTGGTGATTACTTCACCAGGTGGACAGAATGTTACGCGATTCCAGACCACAAAGCTCCTACTGTGGCCACTAACCTCGTAGAGGAATTTGTGGCATGATTTGGCATTCCTCTTGAGCTTCATTCAGATCAGTGGAAGGAGTTTGAATCGGCCGTATTCAGGGAGATGCTGGGAATGAAGAAAACACGGACCACATCTTACCACCCTAGATCCGATGGCATGGTCGAACAATTCAACAGAACTATCAAAGCTATGCTGAGGTTATGGGTGGACAAATCCCAGACAGACTGGGATGAGCACTAATTAGCCCTGCTGGCAATGGCTTATAGATCATCCGAACATGAAACTACTAGGGAGACACTGAACGCTATGATGTTTGGCCGAGAAATTCGCTTGCCAGTTGATCTACTCGTCGAGTTTGTTCACTATGAAGATCTCACGACCAGTACTGCAATATGCCCAGAATCATCAAGACAAATTGGCAAGAGCTCACGAAATTGCTAGAGAAATGATCAGCACGAAGATGATGGCACAGAAAAGTCATTATGATCGAGATGTGGATAGGTTGTTGTATGACAAGGGATCAGTGGTTTGGCTTCATAACAAAATTAGGAAGAAGGGTCGATGTCAAAAACTGACCCCGAGCTGGTGTGGACCGTTCGTGGTGGTTGAGAAACTGTCAGACGTTGTGTACAAAATACAAAGGACCCCCCGGTCTGCTCCCCAGATTGTACATGCCGACAGACTGAAGCCCTGCCATGGAAAATCAAGTGAGGACTGTGGATTTCATGGTTTCTTCCCGTGAACACAAGAACAAAGTCCCACCGCTAGTACAGGCAACCCAACCGCCGGTACAGGTAGCCCCACCGCCGGTGCAGGTAACTCAACTGCCGGTATAGGTAGCCCCACCGCCGGTGCAGGCGACCCAACCGCCGGTACAGGTAGCCACACCGCCCGTGCAGGAAGACCCACCACTGGTACAGATTGCCTCACCGCCGGTGCAGAAGGCCTTCTGATATAGTCACTCCAGCAGCCAGTATCGACAGTCCCTTAACCACCGTTTCAACAGACCCAACCACGTACACCACGTACCCGTCGTGGCAGAGCTGTGAGAAAACCCCAGCGGTACTTGCAACAAGTCTACAGTTCTCATAACGATAAATTGCCAGCAGAGGGTGGGGTTGTATGTGGCACTCCAATTTTTTGTCAGTTAGCAGAAGGTGAACAAGGACAAGAACACTCTAAGTCACTCACTATGGATGATGCAAGTTTGCATGTAGGATATGTGGTCGCACCTACGCATCTTTGTTTACGAGGAGACGCCATGAAAAAGCAGTCCACGAGGGACGAATGTTCCAATGCGAGCTTTGTGACAGCAAGTACCGGCGATGTGACTACCTAACCCAACATGTTACACAAGCAGACCTGTCATGCCGGAAAACAGCAGCTCAGGCAGAGCCTGATGTGCAATCTGTTCACAGGATCTCTTCACGGGGAGAACTTGGGGCAGCATGAACGGCACGGATCTACACGACCGGCAAGTGGTACATGGCCACAACGATCCAGACTGCAGGGCTAGAGGAGTACCCCCACTCCGGTCGAGTTTGTCGGAGCTGATGAACACGGAGGCTGCCGTGGAGGCTGCCGTGCAGACTGAAGCTGTGTTGATGCGAGAGGAGTTCGCTACCCCAATGGTGATCTTCTTTGGAGGATATGGCACCGGGGAGGACTTCCAACTTCAGACAGTAGGGGACCAATACAAAAAGAGAACTTGTTGTTGTTGTTGTTGTTGTTGTTGTTGTGGGTGGACCAGGATCAACATCGATCAACATTCCCTGGGGACACCCCAGCCCTTGAAAAATGTTTCAAGAGGGGGAAGTGTAACAAGTGGTTCTACAACCGGCGGTGGGGAACCGCCGGTATGGTTCACCGAACTATCGAGGACCCAGTACTTGGCCTAATTGGACCTTTTGTTAAGTCCGGAAGCAGCAGCTATAAATAGACTGCCGGCGGGAAAAACGCCTGCCAGTAAGCCAAGATGATTTGTGTATTGATTTGTTTTTAAAAAGAAAAGAGTTGTGTTACTAGCTTTCGAGGTGAACGGACCAGAGTGGTCCCATCTGAGTGTTTAATAAACCATTTTCCAAAATCCCGTCTCCCATTTCCTCTGTTGCATTGTTCAGCAAGGGGAAACAAGGACCCATTGACAGGCTATTCGCTACAATATCATCATGATCAGAGTGGACTTTCAACATGGCATGGAATCAGTGTCCTAGTTTAAGATGAACACAGTGACTGAAAAATAATGGCTCATTTTTGTAGTAGCAACGGTAATATGACCTTATCATGTGGGGTATTATTTTCAGTCACTGACTAGCACCAACACTCTGATTCCATGCCTTGTTGATTGTGACGATACTGTCCCTTTAACATATATTGGTATGGATGTTAAAGCTGCTTCTAAAAGTATCCTTTTCTATCAATCAAGATAAACACATTAAACAACCAATCTATGAAAGTGTCAGCTTATTACATTGAAAAATAATAAGAATGTATTCAGATCTTTTTATTCAATCAAATGTCCAATTGTGTCCTCGGAGATAGATGACAAAAGTTCAGATGGGAAACTGTTTTACTTATTTAATTAAAATGATACATCTTCATACAGATAGTTTTCAAGAGGCACTGGATACCATCATCAACTTTACACCAAGTTTCATGTATATATGTATCTAGGTGCTTTAGGAAGATAATTATTCTCTAAAAAACTAAAAAACAAAACGAAAAACCAGAGTTGATTTACTCAAACTCGTACCCATACATGTAAATTTCCTTTTCTTGGACTCATACTTAATACTTGAGCAGAAAATCCCCCTCTACAAAAGCTTATTTCATGGGTTAGCTAGGAATTTCTGCTTATTTGTATGTATACCTCATCAATTCCTGATTTTCTTCAACCAACACACATTTCTCATCTTCAGATAGGGATGCAGAACAGGTTGCAGTTTCAGCTGAAAAATTCAAAATATTAACAAAATAAAATGGCACCATTTCAATTATGTTTACACTTTTTTTTATTTTTGGTGTTAACAAAGAAAAAATATTAAAGTGGGATCTGAACCTTCAACCTCAAGATTACTGTACATGTGCTCTACCAACTGACCTCAAGCTCTTTAGTTTTAGTTTCCCAAATTGTCAATATCTTGGGTGTGCTATTTAGCCTAGAATGGCCCACGTTATAATACTTATTGATGTGGCTATTCATGAATAATCCATAAGGATACTACAACAATACCAAAAACAAAATGGTTTCATTCATTTTTCTTGAAGTCACAGCTCTTCGTTAACATCGTGCATGTTCAGTACACAGAGAAAAACTTGCATGGTTTGTTTTGCCCTGCGGAAGTCTGGCATATGTCACATCGTCTACACATTTTCTCATTATAGAAAATAAATTAAATTTCCAAGAGCACAGATTGATTTTATTCAACAAGTTTGCATAGCAACATTTTTTAGGCAGAAATATTTGTATGTATGTATTGGGCTAATTTTGAAAGCAAATTTTGTTAAAATTATTATTTATTTTGGCTATGATACAAGTGAAATTGTTGGGGATGAACAACTATTTTGCAATCATCTTGTAATAACACTTTAACAGTATGCATACATGTACATTGGATAGGACCTGGCCCAATGATGACTGATATTTGTGACAATTGGTATTGTACCAATACTGCTGCTCCAGATGATTAAACGTGATCACTAAAGAAATTAAGAAGCAATTATGGTAAAGTGTCTTGCTCGAGGACACAAGCACCACGGTCGCGGTCGGGTTTCGAACCCACATTCTGACGACTCAGCCATCAGAACACAAATCCGATGCACTAAACCGCTCGGCCATGGCACTCCACATAAAAAAAACTGTAATCTTATTGGAAAGCTATTGTTCAGTTGATACATGCACTTGAAATTAAGTACACCTGTTCATCATGGCATCTAAAATTAAACTGGAACATATATCAGAATTGGGTTGGAAATATTTCTTCATCAACATGTACATACATGTACATCCATGTACAATATATTTCATACAATTTTTAAGGTCAGTCACTCAGTTTGTGTCTTCCATGTTCATTCTCATAAGTTTCATAAACAAAGTATATCTTCAGATACAAATTTGCCCTTGCATGTTCAACGGAAAATCCAGAAAGAAAGCATATATATGCACATCCAAGGGAAACCTTTTCTTGGGATGCTACAGAGATTATAAAACCATTGTTTATTTTTAATTATACTGAATTTTCCTTCAGTTTGAGACATGACCATTTTGTTATTTGAACATATATGTATACTGAAACGCAAAAGAAACTTACCACCTTTTAAACCTTTAAATATCAACAATAACACTGCGTGTAGTAAATGTGTGAACTTATTTGTGGACAATAGTGTCCTCACTGTCAGACAAAACGGTCACGCATGGTCACTTCTTTCAGCACAGCTGTTAAACAGCTGTTTTGACTGTCAGTGATTAGCCAAGGGTGGGGATGATTTTAATGAGCTGCACTTGATGTCTTGATATTGGCTTTAAAAAGGCCAGTGCAAAATGGGCATTTCAATGAACATGCCACGATTGTCAAGGGATCAACGGCAGCGTGCCCTGGGCATGCTGCAAGGCGGACTGAGCTACCGTGAGGTGGCACATCGCCTTGGCTGTTCACACCAGACGATATCGGCCCTGGTGGAGAGAGACACCCTCCACAACTCTGCAGATGACAGACCTCGATCAGGGAGGCCAAGAGTCACCACTGCAAGGCAGGACAGGCAGATGGTCCTAAGTCACCTGCGTGGATCGATTCCGTCCAGCATCCCGCACTGCGGCAGAAACCCGGGCGTGCAAACCCACGGATCTCCAATGATACTGCACGAAGACGACTGCATGACCATGGTCTGACTGCCAGAAGACCATACAGAGGTCCCGTGATGACGAAGCTGCCCATCGCCGCAACCGACAGAGATGGTGCCAGCAGCATCAGCGGTGGACCTTGGCGCAGTGGAACGAGATCGCTTTCAGCGATGAGTCAAGGTTCTGTGTGGACAGTCCTGATGGGCGTGAGCGTGTCTGGAGAAGAACTGGCGAGTGATATGCCGATTGTTGCGTGCGTCAAGCCAACAGGTGGGGTGGCCCAAGTGTGATGGTGTGGGCCGCCATATCAGGCCGGTACAGGACGCCACTGGTGGTTGTGGATGGGAATCTTAACGCCCAGCGGTATGTGGATAACATCCTGCGACCCTCATCTGCTGCCATTCCTGCTAGACCACCCAGAACTGAGAACCTTTCAGCATGACAACGCTCGTCCCCATGCTGCTCAAGCTTTACCACCTGCATTTCTCCAAGGCGAGAACATCAACACCATGTAGTGGCCTGCGCTATCCCTGACCTGAATCCCATAGAGCACCCTGTGGGATGAGCTTGGGAGACGCGTAGTTGGCAGGGCCAGGACACGGGCAGAGCTGCTTGAGACATTGAGGACTGAGTGGGACAGAATCCAGCAGCAATCCATCCAAAGACTGGTAGGCAGTATGCGCCGACGATGCACTGCCTGTATCCAAAACAATGGTGGCCACACACGCTATTGAAAGGGACTGACTTTGCAACCTCTGCTGTTATGTACTGATGAGATGGTTTATCGTGGTCAAAAAATTCGACATGTCATCAATAAAATGCCAATGTTTCAATTAGCAATTGTTGGTTTGTTTTATTTTGAACTGTTACAATTTTATTACATTTCAAAACAAGTGGTAAAGTTTCTTTTGCGTTTGGAGTATATTTTACAATGTTTGTGGTCCCATAAATACAGAGAATACTAATGAATGGTCACCATAATACAGTCATTTAAGACAATGTTCAATCAATAAGTGCTAAATTCTAATTACATGTACACTGTATGATTGTTTGACATGAAGCATCTTGTAGGTGCAACTAAACAAGTGGCAGACAACCGGCCGGATGAACTTATGTGATCTTTTCTGAAGAAAAAAAGAAGAAGATAAAAATCAAACATAAATGTATTTTATGTATCGTGACTGTTCAATATTCTGAAAATCAGATCAATGGGCTATCACAACTATGTATTCATTAACTAATTTGGTTTGACATCATGTTGTGGGAGAATAAATCCTACAATCAACTTTCCTGGAAAGACTGAAAGAAAAAAATAATCAAAAATCAATGTGTTAAGATCCTACTAGCATCTGGATTGCATTCGATTGTAATAGGTCTTAAAGGAATACAGCCTAAAGATTAGATTAGACTCTACCACAGCAATGTAAGATCTGTCCTCTTGTATGGCTCTAGAATGCAGGGACCTTATTCACGAAGCATCCGCACGCTTTAACGGATCCGTTAAGCCACCGTTATGGTTTGCGCCATATTCACGAAGTAACCGCATAATAGCGCATCCGCAGAACGCGTCCGTAAAAGAACAATTGTTTTGCGGGAACTCCAGCGTTCCCGTAAATGCTTACGGGTCTCCGCATAGCGCTAAAATGAAATGGCGGCAGTGTTTGTGGTTCTGCTGGAGGAGGAAAACAGGCGTGCTCTTCGCCGCCAGAGAGTATTTCGACAGGTTACAGCCACTGGACATTTATGACGATGTGGAACTGATAAAGAGGTATCGAATGCCAAGGCATGTACTGTTGGAGGTGATAGATTTGATCCGTGATCAAGTTGAACATCCAACAAAGAGGTCACATGCAATACCCGTCACGCTGCAGATCATAACAGCCCTCCGATTTTTCGCCGAAGGTTCTTTCCAATTAACAAGTGGAGATTTAAGTGGAATTAGTCAGCCGTCAACTTCTCGAATTGTTACCTGGGTCGCAACTGCCCTTCAAAGCTCGTTGAACGACACCCCCATTATTAGCGGAGCTCCGCAGCTACCGATACCTAACGGAACCTTTCGTGAATACGGCGTAGCGCAATTCTAATGTATCCGTTAGGCCATCCGCAAAGGATGTTACGGACCCGGTAATAGCGGATGCTTCGTGAATAAGGTCCCTGGTGTGTTGTTAAGAAAGACACGAGCGAGGTAGAGTCATTTCATAAAATGTAAAATCTTCTGGCCAGACAAGATATCTAACAAACCTGTATGAGATGACTGAAAGCCAGAGCATTGTCCTTGAGATCAGGCACTGCCGAATCCGATGGTTAAGCCACGTACTGAGGATGTCACAAGATCGTATCCCCAAAGTGGCCATGCGGTGGTCACCAATAGGACAGACGAAACCTGGCAGACCAAAGAACACCTGGCGTACAGTAACAAATGAGCTCACACAGATGGGGGTTTGACATGAGGCGAAGCATGGGATAGGGTCAGGTGGAGGTCAATCATTGTTGTCTTATGTCCCACTGGGGTGAAGAGGAGGATAATGAGGATGATAATAATAATAATAATAATAATAATAATAATAATAATAATAATAATAATAATAATAATAATAATAATAATAATAATAATAATAATAATAATAATAATAATAATAATAATAATAATAATAATAATAATAATAATAATAATAATAATAATAATAATAATAATAATAATAATAATAATAATAATAATAATAATAATAATAATAATAATAATAATAATAATAATAATAATAATAATAATAATAATAATAATAATAATAATAATAATAATAATAATAATAATAATAATAATAATAATAATAATAATAATAATAATAATAATAATAATAATAATAATAATAATAATAATAATAATAATAATAATAATAATAATAATAATAATAATAATAATAATAATAATAATAATAATAATAATAATAATAATAATAATAATAATAATAATAATAATAATAATAATAATAATAATAATAATAATAATAATAATAATAATAATAATAATAATAATAATAATAATAATAATAATAATAATAATAATAATAATAATAATAATAATAATATTAATAATAATAATAATAATAATAATAATAATAATAATAATTTAGCGTCGAGACAAGAAACACTGCGACAGATCGGCTCGATTCAATCGGCTCTCTATTGTTTCCCGTCGTATAATCATTACCAAAAGTGTACTCCTGTAGGTGCTACCGAGTAGACTCTACAGGGTAAGTTTCAACATCGGCCCGTTAAAGATCTTATGGCTTTTTACTGTAAAAACCTTTTGGATTTCTCCGATTTCGGAAGACTCTTTACAACGTACGTTACTCAGTGTATAAAGTTAGCAGTGAGACGCGCGTTCCATCTGCGTCCTTTAGAACATCTTGATATCAACTAACGCTGAGTGAACTACTGCAGGGTGAACATACATCGCTTTTGCATGTAATTTCCCCTGAAACAATACAACTTTTCTCACAATTTTGTGATGATAATAATGAATGCTATGCAGCATCAACTCAACGGTGAATCAGCGACGAACTCTCAGAACAATAACAGAATTTGTGCTGTAAACAGGAGAAAGTGGAGTAAGGACGATAACAGAATTGCAATGGAATGTTTTATAAGGAGCAAGCCAGAGAACAGAGGGTACAGAAGGAGAATGATTAACATATGGCAGGATAAAGGCATGTTTGAAATAAGCGAACAGCGGCTTGCCGACCAGGTAAAACAAATCAAACATAATCAGTGGCTAACGAAAGTTGAGGTGGAAGAGATGAGTAGAATAATATCACGGACAGAGGCTGGGGATAAAGAAGTGCAGGAGGAGGAACTGGACAACGTGGTCGCTGGTGAGCTGGCAAGTTCCCAGAGTGCGGATGAGGTCAGTGGAGGAATAGAAGAGGGAACAGAAGACTTGACGGAGGAAGAGCTAGAGATTAGGAAGAGGATTGAAGAGGTAATGGTATCGGTAAAAGGGACAGGTAAGTGGAGTATTCCTGCATTGCGCCAGGTCCCAAGGAAAAGCTGACAAATGTGTCAGCTATGGTAAGTAGAATCCTTGGGACGGTAAGTACTACTAATCTTTCTGAAATTAACAATCTTGTCTTTGCAGGTGCAGTTGTAGTAGCGGGAGAGATCAGGGGTAAAATCTTCACATTCACAATCACGACATAAAGATAATAAACCTTGGTGGAAACGCAGACTTGAGGGCCAAATTAACGAGTTACGCAAAGATCTCAGTAGAATAGAGCAAATGGATAGAGGTGCAATGAAAGATTCAGATATGAGGAATAGATTAATAAAGAAGTATCAAGTAAAAGGAAAGGGGATGAGTGTAGTTAAGGAAGAAATAAAGCAAAGGGTTAAGGCGAAGGCTGTGAAAGTAAAGAGGTACGATGACAGAGTCAGGCAGTTTCATCAAAATCGCCTATTCAGTACAAATCAACGTCAATTATTCAAAGAAATGGACGGAAAATGTGACAACTCACAAGTGGGCCCAGAGCCAGCAGAGGCAAGGAATTTTTGGGGTGGCCTTTGGGATCAGCCTGGTGATCATAACAGACAAGCAGAATGGTTAGCCGACGTGAAAGACGAGTTAAAGAATGTACAACAACAAGAGGGATTTCAGATTGATGTGAGCAAGGTGAAGAAACAGTTGAGGAAAGTGCCGAATTGGAAAGCCCCGGGACCAGACCAAGTGCACGGATACTGGCTAAAGAACTTCAGTAGTCTTCACGAAAGAATAGCCCAGCAGCTGCAATTATGCTTAGTGCGTGGCAACGTTCCAACGTGGATGACTGAAGCAAGAACGGTTCTCATCATGAAGGACATTAAGAAGGGTAACGTTGCAAGTAACTATCGACCTATTACATGTCTATCCATGATGAATAAACTTCTGGTATCATTGCAGAAGATCTGTATAGTCACATAGAAGATCAGCAGTTATTTCCAGATGAGCAGAAAGGTTGGTTGCAAGAAGCGGTCAAGATGAACGAAAGACCTAACTCATCATTGATAAGATGGTGCTATTAAGGACTGTAGGAACAGGAAAACTAATCTGGCCATGGTATGGATAGATTACAAGAAGGCATACGACATGGAATCACACTCGTGGATTATGGAATGTTTGGATATGATAGGGGCAGCTGAGGCGGTGAAATATCTTCTGGGTGAGAGCATGAAGACATGGAGAACAAATCTGACGGCTAGTGATGAATGTCTTGGTAAGGTAAACATCAGACGAGGTATTTTCCAGGGTGATTCTCTGTCTCCACTGTTGTTTGTTTTGGCGCTGTTCCTTTGACGATGATTTTGCGGAAGGTTAGTGCGGATACGAGATGACGAAGGATGGATGCAAGATTAATCATCTTCTTCATGGACGACCTGAAGTTGTTTGCGAAGAACGAGAAAGAGATTGATTCCTTGGTGCAGACTGTACGGATCTTCAGCGATGACATCGGCATGAAGTTTGGTCTGGAGAAATGTGCTGCGATGACCATGAAGAGGGGTAAAGGGTACATTCGGATGGAATTGCTTACCAGATGGCACACAATTGAGGGCGTTGGGTGAAGAAGAAAGTTATAAGTATCTTGGAGTGCTTGAAGCAGATCATGTACTGCACGAGGAATCGAAAGAGAGACTTAAGAAAGAGTATATAAGACGAGTGAAGAAGTGTTTGAAGTCCAAGCTGAATGGAGGGAATATGATAAAGGCGATCAACACTTGGGCTGTGTCACTAATGAGATACAGTGCGGGAATTGTCGAGTGGACTAAGGCAGATCTAGATGTTGCTGACAGGAAAACGAGGAAAGTAATGACAATGTACGGTATGTTACATCCACGGTCGAATGTCAGCAGACCTCTATCTACCAAGGTCAGAGGGCGGAAGAGGGTTACTTAGTGTATCAGACAGCGTTAACATCGAGAGAAGGAGCTTGCAGTGTCATGTAAGAAGTACTCGGGAAAAGTTGTTGAAGGTTGCGCAGAAATACATGAAGGCAGACGAATTAGGTCCAAAGGAGTATAAGAATCAAAGAAGAGAAGAAAGAACACGAGATTGGCAGGAAAAAACACTTCACGGCCGATTCCTGAGATGTACAGAAGAAGTGGCAAGTAGCAAGACTTGGGAATGGTTGAGGAGAGGAGAACTAAAGAAAGAAACTGAGGGTCTGATTACTGCAGCGCAAGACCAGTCTCTGCCGACGAATGTGATGAAGGCAAGGATCGAGAAGTCAGATGTCTCTTGTATGTGCAGAATGTGCAATGCGGCGGAGGAGACTGTATTTCACATTATCAGCGAATGCAGAGTGCATGCTCAGACAGAGTACAAAGGCAGACACGACAAGTTGGCCAAGGTGATCCATTGGGATCTGTGTAAGAAGTACGGTGTCAAGGTGCAATCGAAGTGGTACGACCATGTGCCGGAAAAGGTTGAAGAAACGGATCATGTCAAGATTCTTCAGACTTCAAACATCCAGACAGATCATGTTATAGAACATAGACGGCCGGATGTTGTTGTCTTGGATAAGCATGCAAAGATGTGTCATCTTATTGATATAGCTGTGCCGGGTGATAGTAGAGTAGCTTCGAAGGAGAAGGAGAAGGTACAGAAATATCAGGATTTAGCCAGAGAACTTCGCAAGCTGTGGCAAGTCAAGGTGAAGGTTATTCCTGTGGTAGTGGGAGCACTGGGTACAATCCCGAAGGCGTTGGAGAAACATCTCAGGACATAGGAACATCTGTTAGAGTAGAATTACTACAGAAGGCGGCGCTCTTAGGGACAGCAAGGATTCTGCGAAAGACACTCGAGATCTAAGGCTACGGGACGTAGCTTGACTCGAGGTGTAACCGGCAGAAAGGAAAACAAGATCTTTCTTTTCATGTTGTGCTAACGCGAAATAATAATAATAATAATAATAATAATAATAATAATAAAGTGGACTTATATAGCGCACGTATCCACCAACTAAGTGGTGCTCAAGGCGCATTATATCATTACCCCTGCTCATAAGGCTCATAAATCATTCCTGAAACCATCTCAGCTCCCTGGGGAGTATACAGCTCAATTGCTGCCATTACAGTTATAACAATCACAAACTTTGTTGTGACAATATCAGTTGGGGTGATACAGCGCATATAGGGCTAATCAACCAACTCTGCCCTCACAGGTACCCATTTAACCCCTGGGTGGAGACAGGCAATTATGGTTAAGTGTCTTGCTCAAGGACACAAGTGTCACGGCCGGGATTCGAACCCACATTCTGCTGCTAACACCAGAACTTGAGTCCGGTAAGCTAGACCGCTCGGCCACGACACTCCACACATGTAAGTAAGTTATAACAATCACAAACTTTGTTGTGACAATATCAGTTGGGGTGATTTATTAAATTCTCTGTATTTGACAACAATAGAAGGCACTAATAACATGTATAAAAAGAGTGGTAGTGTTGTTAAATGATTATACTTAATACTTGTCTTGTACGTTACATAATACGAGTTCCGAATGGTGTGTACGAGTAATACCAACTACAAAGGGATCGGATACAGCCAGTAGGACCATCATTCGTTCATGCGGCTTGTCACTCGGTATACGGTACGGGCACTGCTACACCGAGAGACGGACGGCTGGTCAGTCTCGACGACGGGGACCACCAGGGCTTGACTACACGGGGTGTCTGGAAAGGTGGTGGTTTGTATGTATGCTGTTGTATACCACAGTAGCATTCAGAAAACAGATACGAGAATGTTTACGAATACCCCACTATTTCATTGTTCTGTGCGGATGAGAGTAATGCTGCACAATTTGTGTCTTCTGGTTTTTTTTTTTCATTGGGAACGTTTTAGGATGAGCGAAATCAGGAATTGTGTGGTGTAGCGCACAGTTCCACAAAATCCAAATCCTAGCTGTGATAACTTGGAGACCAGAGCTGGGCTATTGTACCAATTATCCATGAAGATGACATGCCCCTTGTGTTCCAGTCCTTTCACTAGATCCAAGACAACCTGGCCTGATGCATAAGGACAGATGGATGGTGTGTTGCCATGGTTGCAGCATGTGTAGTGGAGAGTTGACCTGTTGCTGTGCTTGGCCGAGACCCTGTGAACATCTTCCAAGCGCACGTATACCCGGATTCGGACTCATTTAAAGAGAAACATTTCAGTCCCCACTTGTTGGCCTTTCGCGGTAAGTACTGCTTAAAGCTCAGTCATCCTTGAACTTCACCATACTCTCGTCCGATGAGAGGTTTCGTCCAGGGCTGTATATTTTGGAGAAAGGTTGGCAGTACAATATCGTGTAAAGGGCGAAGTTTTGCCAGTTTGTTAGAAGGGCTGTCTACTTGAGCTCTGTCGTTGGCTAGGTGAAAAAAAAATCTAAGGATTGCCATCATTTCGGGAACATTAGTTGGAGTCCAAGCAGGCTGACGATTGCTTGGGTTTGCAGGCAAAATTTGGACAGGTGTACAGTTACTCAAATCTTCATTAGTTCCCCTGTTTCCACTGAATTACATGGGTTGCCTCGTGCACCGGTAGTTCGGCTTTTCCGATGAAGATGATGAGGTAGGGACGCACTCCTCTTCACTATCTTCCGATATGATATATATATATATATATATATATATATATATATATATATATATATATATATATATATATATATACTTGTAGTGAAACTAGTGGAACGCTGGTAGTTGTAACCTGAGTTTCACGCGTTATGCGATCATCAGACAACTGATAATAAATATGTGTGTGTGTGTGTGTGTGTGTGTGTAAGTGAACGTAATATTATTCAAGTTGGGGTCCAAAACACAATAGAACAATTGGACCCCACAAGGTAACTATAGAAAATCTTGTACCCCACAGGAGAATTATAAGGAAAAGGGATAATAGAACGAACAAAGGAATACCCCACAAATCAATGTGCGTGAGGGTGTGTGTGTGTGTGTGTGTGTGTGTGTGTGTGTGTATATATACAAGAGTCCAATCAAAATATCGTTATAAGTTCGTAAACAAATCATTTAGTGTCTTTATTTTCTCGTTGATGCCGTCTGACATGCCGTTTTTCATACTCCTTGAATATTTTGTCGTCCACACATTGACAAGTTTCATAGATGAGTTGTCTCCATTTTGGACGATCTTCAACAATATCTTTCCATTCATTCATAACACAGCCACATTTCAAGGCGCTTGACTGTGTCCTTGAACCTCAGTTGTGGGCGGCCTTCAGGTCTTGTACCTTGAGACAATTCTCCATAGATAAGAACTTTAGCTGGTCTGTCATTAAACATGCGTGTTACATGTCCAAACCATCGTAGCCTCGCTCCTAACAAGCCTTAGCTCTATATCTGTGTCACCTGCTCTCTGAAGAACTTCTTCATTGCTCAGATAGTGATTCCATTGGATGTGCATGATGGATCTTAGGTGTCTTTGCTGAATGGTGCGTAGTTTGCGTATTTGGTGTTGGTACAACGTCCATGTTTCTGCTACCATACATTAGAAGTGGCATTAGCACTGGTTGTAGACCTTAACTTTGGTTTCAATGGTGAGGTCTCTTGAATCAAAAAACTCTCTTCTGAGTCGACCAAAAGCACAAGATGTAGCTTGATGCCATTTATTTCTTTCTTTCATTGAGCAGTCTTTTGTTGACATAACTGCTACAAGGTACTTCAGCGGCCGCACTTACAAGCTTCGTCTCATCAATGTAGAAGTCTGCATGTGTTCCAATGCTTATGGTTTCAGTTTTGGAAGTATTGATTCGTAGACCCATCTTCTTAGCAAATGTGTTGTAAGCAGAGAGAAGAAGTTGCAAACCAATAACACTATCACTGAAGATGGCTATGTCATCTGCTTCACGGATGTACATTGTGAGCACCTTTGGTCTTGCCTTGTGTCTCCGCAGGTCGAAGATGTCTCCATCATGATGAAAACGGGATCTTGATACTGAACTTGATGGAATTGTAGGCAAGCCAAAGTAGAACAGCTGCATATATTCTGTAAAGTGTTAGCTAACCATCCCTGCTTTACACCACTGTTGTCCTCAAATGCTTTGGTGAGCTCTCCATCAACTATGAGTCTAGCATGCATGTTGGAGTATAGTTTTAATAATTCTGATAAACTTAACTGTATGGGCAGCCAGCTTCTTCAGGATGCAAAACATCAGCTCTCTGTTCATCAGTGTCAAACGCCTTTGTGAAATTAACAAAGGCTATTATAACAGGTTTCTACGCTGTTCTCGCTTTTCTCCATAAGTTGATGAAGATGAAAATACCATCCACTGTACTCCTACCATTACGGTATCCAGACTGAGATTCTGGTAAATCTTCTCTGCAATTATATGCAGTCGTTGCAAGATGATGTCTGCAAAACTTTAGCAACAACACTAAGAAGCGATATCCCCTGTAGTTTCCGGTGACTGACTTCATCACCTTCTTGAAGAGAATGGTGATGTTTGCATCTATAAGGTCTTATGGGATCATTTCTGTGGCCCAGAAGAGATTGAACAGAGTTCTCGCCATGTTCCACCATGAACCAGCACCACAGGAAGAATTCCATCTGAACCAGGACTTTTTCTGTGTTTATGTTCTTAAGAGCTGTGTCTAGCTCTTCTTCTGTGATTGGATCATCCAGTGATTCAATTGTAGGATGTTGTTCATGCAACATCATTGAGGATGTCAAAGTCAACATCACTGGTTGGTTCAAAAGATCGCTGAACATGTGTTCAACCCATCTGTCCTTAATGTCATCTGGTGAAGCAAGATCATTCCACTCTTAGATTTTAGCTGGGTGAGAATTTTGGTTCTGGGCACCGTAGACGGCATTGACTGTTGCATAGAATTCTCTGTGATTCTTTTTTCCTGGAGAATATTTTCTGCTTCTTCTGCTCTTTTTCTGGAACCAGTCATTTTTTAACTTTTCTGATACGCTCCCTTACAGCACTTCCTATTCAGTTTCTTGTCTTTATGCAGCTTCTGAATTTCCTCATCCTTGCTCATCAAACCAGTTCATTCTGATTCTTCTTCTTATCAAAACACTTTGGCTGCATTTTGAAGCACTCTTTAGAATTCTTCCCAATTATTCTTGGCAATCTGGGCAATTTCTCTGTTAAAAACTGTTCCAGCAGTGCTTTCCTTTCGTCAGACATTGCTAGTATCAGGTGGCTCTTTGGTGGTTTCTAGCTGTTCTTCTTTGGTTTTATTGAGAAGTGGCATTTGCACATCACAAAAGCTTGTGATCTGTAGAAACAGTCAGCTGTTAAGTTAGACTTTGGTCACTGAGATGTGTTGTTTAGCATCGTGGTTGGCTTAAAACATGATCAAGCTGGTGCCAATGCTTGGACCTCAAGTATTGCCAAGTGTTCTTAAGCGATCTTTTTAGTTGGTACATTGTGACAGAAAGCTGGAATCTGGTACAGAATTCCAAAAGAATAAGCCCATTAGAATTCTATATTACTAACGCCGTGTTTACCGTACATGACTGATGGCCATGTTTTCCAGTCCTTTTTCCTACACGTACGTTGAGATCACCTAACAGCAAATGATGCTGTCGTCTTTGGCTTTGGTAACACATTCGCCAAATTCTCTCATAGAATTTTTCCTTAGGGCTCTTCAAATTGTGTTTCTGCATTGTTGGTGCATAAACACTGATGAGGGTTAGAAAACTACTATTCTTTAGCTGAATTCGCACCGACATTAGCCTGGTCATTTATGTGGTATCGATTGATACCCTGTTGTTAGTTTGTTGGAGATGGCAAACCAACACCAGGCTGTTTTATCTTCACCGCAATTCCTAGAGGATTGTGTGGCTTCTCTCCCAATATTACCGAAGCATGGACGTCGTACTTCACTGAGTGCACATAATGTCAATGCAGGCTTTCTCCAGCTCTCTACAGATGAGTTAGCTGTTGCACGTTCTGGTCTTATTGAAGAGTCGCTATCATTGGTTGTAACGCACATTCCAGGCTCCTAGGAGAGAGGCTGTCCTGGGGGCTCTGCTTGTTATTGTGTACGGATTTGTTGGTCGTCGAAGTTACCCAGACGCGGTAGAATTGTCATCATCGGTTACCCCGGATGCGGTAGCATGGTATGGTCTTCCTTCCTACTTGTCGCCATTGCCATACATAATGTGGCGCATCGGTTACCCCGCATGCGGTAGCTCTATCTACTTCTTCAAATGAACTCTAACACTCATGATTATATGCGAGGCTGCACCAGTGTGATGACGGCGGCGCGGCGCAAGCAGTAATGCCCTTGACAGTAGCGGAACAAGTTACCGCCGGGCCGGGGGCAGAGCGCACGGTCGCCCCCCAGGCATCATTCCCTAACCACACGTGATTTCGAGAGACCCGTCATGATCATACACATCATGTTTTCAGGGGAGCTTCAAAATAAAGAAAGGCCCGTTGGATTGTGTGTTCCAGCTCGGGCCCGTCCCCAACCACCCCCACCCCTCCACCAGAATGTTAAAAAAAAAAAAAATCTTTGGGGAGGGGGTCCGGACCCCCACCCCTCCGGGCCGGGGGACGGCTGGTCCCCCAGCCCCTGACGGTCCGCCACCGCCCCCTTGATTGGTGAGGCATCCTGTTACGCTCGACGGCGCAGCAGAGCTGCGGACGGTCGCAGAAATGGCTCATTGCTTGCTGCCAGAACTGCCGCCGCCGTGTTGACTAAACCAGAACCGCCAGATGCCAGAACTACCGCCGTGTTGCCTGTGTAGAACTGTCTGTTGCCGGAACTGTCGCCGAGAAGTTGACTGCACAGAACCGCCATGATGAAGCACCACATACTCCTATTGCAACCTCCCCGTGACCTTTCTGACTGGATGCACCTGCTCAGTATACGCCACAGGGGGAACTGGATGACTAGGATGTGGGAGTCGTGTGGCTATAAGGTATACTACCACTCCGGCATAAGCAGGCCACAGAGTGGGCTACTTGTGGTAATCTTCCTGAAGGCTTAGCGGATATCGGTATGCCTCCAATAACCAGGCATCCTTGCATGTACAGTTGATAAAATGATTATAAATTGTATAGTGGGATGGCAGAAATCAGCATAGTACTAGTGTGGGAAAGAATGCCGTATCCGACTGCCACTTTTTTGTGCTAAAGGTTTAAAAAAATTGCAACCACTGACAAAGTTATTTTTTAATTTTTAAATTACATTTACACTGGCAATCAGATTACATCAATTAAATATAAAACCAAACCCTAAAAAAAACGAAAAATAATAACAAAAATTCATGTTAAATAAAAGCCAGTGAGTGGTAAAGATAGAACAGGTTACCAGCACCTCTACAAGGCCATCTCTACCACAAGAAAATCACTAAACATTATATACCACACACATCTCCATCCCCCTGCCCACTGATAGGGCTGCTGAAGCAAGTTTGGACGGAAAAACAACATTAAGCAACAAATTAATTACGCCGACAGAGAGAGTAAATACAAAAGACATCCATGTACAAATATTATCTACCCAAAAACTGGAATCAAAATCTTGCTTCTATAAAACTGAGACACTTGAGATTTAAACGACGAAAGTGAAATGGCAGGATCTTGCTGCCAAAGGAAGTTGGATTCAGATTGGAACAATCCGCTGAAAAATAAAAATAATTACGTGATTCAGTTTTATACCTACTGTAGGAACAGATAACAAGGATCGAAGAAAGTCTTGTGATAGGACGGTCCTTTGAGTTACATTAAACTAACATAACGATCAATATCAAATGTGTGTACTTTTACAATTAAAAAATATGTAAGATCACCAATTTCGCTTCTAAAAGACAACGGTAAAATGTCAAGACGATCCAATCGTGACTTATATAGTCTTCCTCAGGATAATGCAGCAGGATAAATTTTGTAGTTCGTCTTTGAACACCTTCAATTAATCTAATGTTATGGTTTTGACGTTCTGCTCCACACAGAACTACACAATATTCAAGGTTACTTCTAACTCAAAATAGTAAAATTAAAGTGTTTTGAAACTTCGAACAGGAGCCATAGCCAATAGTACGTTTTATCAATCCCATCATCTTATTACATTTGCCAACAATTTTATTAACATGATCATTCCAAACAAAACCCGAGGAAATATCCACACCAAGATCCCAAACGGAATCAACCTTGTTCGAGAGAAATATTGTTTAATTTGTAATCAAATGTACTCATTGTTTACGCCTAGATATGGAAATAATTTGGCACTTCGAAATATTAAAAATGCAAATCCCACTCAACACCCAAGAATACAGGGAATCAATATCCTTCTTGTAATAATTTTCACAATCAGATATATTCTTAACGGAATTAAAACACTTTGAATCGTCAGCAAACAGTGCCACTGTAGAATTTTTGGACAGTGCTGGGCATGTCGTTTATATACATGAGAAACAATAACGGGACCCAATACGTAAAATCCACATGTGGCACACATGACAGCCAATCAGAGTTACATCCTCGACAACCACCCTTTGTTCGACGATTATTCAAGTAAGACTTAAACGGCGAGTAAACCCGAATGAATACCAAAAGACTGTAATTTGTGAGAAGCAATTAAATTTATGAGAAAAAAACTATCAAAAAGCTTTGGAAAATCAAGATAAATCATATCAACTTGTCATATGCGTATCTTCGTCCAAAACACAACTGACTTCTTGTAATACTGTTAAGAGTTGTGGAAACCGTAGAGCGACCTTTAACAAACCCATGTTGGAGGTTGTATATCATCATCCCGGAACAACTGAAAAAATAAAGCATTAAAACAACCCTTTCCATAACCTTAGCAGTAATATGCACTGAGTAAAGACACTGGCCTATAATTTTCAACTTTATCTTTGTCCGATTTTTAAAACTGAACAACATTTGCTCTAGCCAATCACTGGTGCAATACTTGAGTTCTAAGAGACAAGTTAAACATATGATACAAAGGAGAAATAATCTGTTGAGCACATTCTTTTAACACTCGAGGGATAAACTCCATCAGACCCACTGCTTTAGTTATGCTCTAAATGATTAAGGATGTCTAAACTTCACTTCCTCATCAAAAGCATGTTTATAAACAGGAATATCAGGTAAGAAATCATAATCCTTTGCTTAATCAAGCAAAACGGAGTAAAAAATAATTATTAAACAAAGTAGCTTTATCTTTTAGCATTAGTAGCAGTTTGACCAATACCATTTTTTACTGTGTTGGGTAATGATTTAGTTTTAAAGCTTTTTTGCCAAAAATTGACCAAAATCTCTTAGGGTTGTCCACAAGAGTTGACCCAAAATTAGTTTTTTAGCCTTCCTCCAGGCCGATTTAAAAAAAATTGAGCATGTCGGACTTCTGCATCTGGAGCTATGTGATCCTTAATTTTATTTTAGGAACAAATCTATCCAATACACTCAGAAATATATCAACAAAATTCTGACCAGGCCACATTCACGTCATCAGCATCATAAATAGTATGGTAAAATCAGTACTAGAGAGAACGGATCTGGACAACCTCAAAATTTGCAATAACTTAAAGTTATAAACAACAAAACGAGGAGCACTTTTGATTTTTCTCAACGCTAGTACTAATATCAAATTCAAGCAGCCTATGGTCAGTGGAGGAAACCCTCACGAGAGATAATACACATGTTAATAATTCTATCAGGAAAAGAGGTAAAAACTAAATCCAAAATATTATTAAATATAGTTAAAAGATTATTTCTACCAATTTTTGGGGTACAGAAAGTGAAAACTATCTTTAAAATCCACTTTTATGATGGTTTTCGGACTTATTTCCATTCTAAAAAAATTCCACCCCTTCAGAAAAATAGAAGCGATCCCTATTTTGTCTAAAAACCGGTATGGCGAATACCACCCAACGACTTAACAACCCAATCCTGTATCACAAAGACCACTGCAATCGCACAGCCGCCGTAACTTATGGAGTTCCAAATCAAAGACATTACCAAACACCAAACTCTTCCCCTAACTTCCGCACTCAGATCGGAGGGGCAAGATTTGGCTTCTAATCTCTACAATAAACAAATAAAAAATGCTTTTTATAAAATCCAACTATTTGGTTGAACTCAAATGTTGAACGAAAATACCCCACCCGAAATCGGGACCAAATACAAAACCACTTTATGGAAAAACAAATCCGTCCTGTAACCAGAACACAAATTACACTAATATAGTACTGATGTTTGCAATGTGCATGGAGGTATATACCACCCTTTTCCACACTCCCCGAAACCGGGAAGGAAACAACACCGCTTCTTCTAACAACAAACCTATGAGTGAGAGGGAAATATTAACTATTTTTTTAGATGCCCCCTCAAAATATGTACCAACCTATAAGAAACAAGGAAAAATACTCAAAAATCATTTGAGCGTTAACCCCCTGCACATGCCCCCGAAGATTTGAGCTTTTAGAAACGGCATGGCATCCTGACTTCTTGTGCAGATTACCTGTATACCGTCGTTGGGGCACCCGTCTATTTTGTTCGAAACACAGTGATAGCAAGCAATGAAGAGAACAATTCACTCAAATAATTAATTTAAAGTACTTTCTCATGTTTACCTGTTGAAATTTTTAAAGCATATCATTCCATGACAACCTTTCAATTGCTCTTTATGAAACAAAAAAATCTGATTAAAAAGTAACATTTATATGAATAAAAACACAGTGTTCCTGTGGGTTTATATGGATTGCAACCTGAAGATTTTATTTCATTATTGTATCAAACTTATTTTATCCTGGAATAATATAAAATTTATATTTGCTTTTAACATTCTTTTCTAGAAAAGAATTAATTAATAAAATAGTATGAATGTAAAAGTAGTTATTGGTCTGTTATGTATGGAACCTCATAAGTTCTTTCTCAGAGAAAGAACCCATAGGTTTGAGATGTAAGGCCAGCAACTATTATTTCTGCATTTATATAATAATGCGTTCCTTAGGGTTGGTAAGCAGTTTGCAACAAGCCAATTCTCTGTTTATAAAATAGTACAAAATATATTTATACATCTAACTAACATTAACAACATATTTCATGGTTTAGCAGGGATTTTGGATTGTATAATGCCAAAATGTATTTCTGTAATTGATACATGTAGATCTAATGCTCTTGAACAAGTTCTGCTAGTATGTAGATAAGGAAGCATCATCTTTAGATATAGTAAGATTTGTGATGACTGATGACATATTGAAACACCCTCTTTGAGTAGTAAGTGGTTCTTATAAAGAACCTTTGGTTAACCTGTAACATTTTTCAATCTGTATGCCTTGGATCATCTTCAATGAGAATGTGGAATGCTGGTGCAGGAGGGCTTAAGTAGCTCGGTGGAGAGTCTGATCACTAGATGTGCTGTAGCTATTACCTTAAAAAAATTAACACACTTATAATTAATTATGTGTGAAATAACAAATCAAATGTATTATTACACAATTTATTTAATTATAGAAAGTGAAAGATAATATTGGTAAAAAATTTTTTTAAATGTGCTTAAATATCAGCCACACACCATCCCTTAAAAACATTCAAATAATAAATCCCATATCCCATTATTTTATTTTAAGCTAGGATTCAACTTCAAAGGTTCAGGGGTTACACGTTGTAAACCTTAAATTTATTTGGGAACTACCAACTTGTATTCTCTTTCACTTACCATCATCGTGATTGTACAAACTATACTAATTACTATTTCTATGACAGTAACCAGTGGGTTAATATTTTCATGTTTCAAGATGATAACAAGTCCCAGGTACAAGCCAAATACAATACAACGTTCCCAAGTTAACTCCCATGGAAATTTCTTGCAGTAATACTTGTGCCTGTGGGTGCATGGTGAATAATATTATTATTAAAAACAAACTTACCCAACTAAGGTCACAGGTAATAACTTCTGTCACTGCTCAACTTACGCAGCAAACAATCTTTTGTAGATGATATGATGTATACACATTTACCAACCTAATATATAGCACTGTCTTAAATGAGTTAAAACCCATCAACCATGTCAACAAACAACGAACAGCTGATTAGCAACCATTCTAGATTATATGTGTGGTACATAATCACATACACAGTCTGGTAAACCACTATTATGTATGTCTCTACAGTGTATATGGAGTCAGGGGAAACCTTAATGCTAAACTGACAAGAGGGCGCCCTTCAATGAAACCTTCAGGGGCATGTACAGGGGTTAGAAATATCAAATTTTAATTTTAATGATTTATTCTTGTTTCTAATAGGCCTGTACATGTTTTGAGAGGGCAGAATATAAAAAGTCAAAAAGTGAATAATACACCCCAATACTATAAGGTACCCCTGGCCTAAACTATTTGGCCCACAGTTCAATATTTGATTTCCAATTTCCACACTCGGGTGGAAAAATAAACCCTGAGCATACTCATTCTAGCTCCAAACGGAGCTCTTTTTCTATACCAAGGAATGGGACAGATCTTTTGATCTTTCTTACATTTGGTCATTTGTTGGTAGCCAACGGCGTCAAAGTACCATTACCAGTTTCGAGACGGAAGACGGCATTACAGATGACCCGATTCGTATTGCTCATAATTTTAATAGTTTCTTTCAGAGCAACTTCAATAACTCGGATGAATCTGGACATATTTTGTGCGACCATGGAATTGACGGTAATTTCCGTTTTAATGGATTTTCGACTAACCCGCTTGAAGTTAAAAGCTTCTTTTAGAACTTAACATGTATAAATCAGAGGCCCAGATAATGTATCACCAATGCTTCTCAAATTAGCTGCTGATAGTTTAGCCCAACCTCTTACCAGATTATTTAATTTATCTCTTGAAACTGGATCTGTCCCTACAGACTGGAAATCAGCTAATGTTGTCCCCTTTGTTTAAGACTGGTGACCCACATGTTATGTTGAACTATAGACCAATTTTCTTTGTT
>CM055816.1:2758697-2859157 GCA_029582265.1 Zoroaster sp. YZ-2022
TTTTAGTGTACAGATACATACATTTTAATACACAAATGAATAAAGTAATACTTTTTAACCAATATAAGTATAAAGCTCCTCAGAAAAAGAGAAATACAAAGAAAGGAGAAAAGAAAGAAGAGGAAGGGGTTCCAGTGCGGAGGGTGCGGCAAACACGTTTTTTGGCGTGAGCCGAACCCACCCGTGGTTCCTGAGGTGGGAAGACTACTGGCGTTACCAGGGGCCTTTATCCCACTCCAGTGGCTTCCAAGGATAAGAGAAAGAAAGAAAAGAGGAGGAACTGGAAAGCGAGGAGCAAATTTAGTAATTCTAACCCGGGGTTTAAATCAGCCATAGTCAGCTTATGTCACTAATGATGATGAACAAAGTATTATTTATATTCCATTTTAAGAAATTCATCATCATTATTGACACACATAAAATAGTTGTATTCGAAAATAACTTTGTTTTTGATACGGTGAGTAAAAATTAAAAGAGGATCAATGAAATTAGAGGTTCGGCAAAGATTGTATATGACATATTTGCAACTGACGATACAGGTAGTTTGACAGGCGCACTGCCTCTCTATTGCGGCCCTTTAGCACATGGGATCAAGGGCACAGTAGAGGTCAAAGTTCCAGAAGTAGGTCAAGAGAAGCCGGTGAAGAAGAATGGAGACAGTTGAGAAGAGGTTGAACAGGGGACACGTGATGAATAGACAGCAGATCGTCCCTTGTCTCCGCAATTCATCCACATGTTGAAGATGGCTGCTGGAGATGATGTAGAACTTGGAGTGACGGTAGGATGCTGTGTAGTAGTTTTCTTATATTGTAGGTCCCCTTGGAAGTTGGGGGACTGTAGATGCTATTCCATTGTATGTTTGTGTTGCTGTCCAGGACCCGCCTTTGATGCCAGTGTGTGATGTTTCTGTGGAAGCGATGCGAGTTGAGATTTGATTGTGTTGATGACATTGTAGATCGTTTTGGATGGTGCGGATGGCATTGTCCAAGTTGTTGATGATGACGTTGAGGGGACGATCTGGTTTAGATGGAACATTTTGTAGCGCAGAGACAGGAGGAAACCCCTCTCGTCGAATAGAGAGGGGAACAGTCTGATGAGTATCGTGCATCGAAGAAAGCTGGTTTTGAAGAAGTCGAGAAGATGAGACGAGATGTGTATTAGAAGAGGAGATGATGTTGGCTGGGCATTGGTGCCACGGATCCGAAGCAGTGAAGTTGAGAAGATCCTCACCAGGCCGACCCTCACGTGTCGAGAGCCGCTTCAGAGAGGGATACGCCATCGTCAGTTGCATTTTGAATTGCCGAATATTTATGGGTAAATTATGACATGGGTTGACTGAGTCGTATATTTTAAACCCGAGCTCCAGACAACCTCCTTCCAGGCACGCATGATCTCACCATAAAAAGAAGGGTAACCCAATGTCGTGCGGGGGTCTGTCTTTCAAATAGAAGAGATGCAAGTCATAATTTAGTTTTTGTAGCGACGGAGGATTTTGAAGAAAAACAAAAGAGGAATGAGAATTACCTTTTAAGGTAACGAAAGAGACGCGTTAATCTAAAGGTGAGAACTCGTGCCCGGAGAGTTTAACAAGGCTGAAACCCCCTTTGTCAGGTGGTTTCTGATACACAATTGTTCGGCGGTGGTGCCTCCTTTGTTGGACCAGACGAAATCAACCAGCCGCCGCTGGAGTTCATCTGAAATCGTCTCGCGGAGCGAGGCCGCCAGACAATGAAAGGTTTTTGATGCGGCTAGCTGGTTGGCATCCGTAGATTCCCTTTAAAAAGAAAGGGAGGTCGAGATGCCAGCACCAGCCAGCGCGAGGGTTTCCCGGATAATCGGCTTGGCAAACAGTCCAGTTTTGCTGTGTCAGCGTATGTGTTTCCTTTGCGAACTCCCGAGGAACGACAGGCCATCGTCATTCCATGAAAAATTAAGCGGCCGGTCGCCCCGTCCGATCCAAGATCCCGCCCACAACCCTGGATTTTCTCAGTATTTATGAAGCGCGCGGCAGAGGCGAGCAAAGAGATCGGTATTTTGATCGTCGTCAGCCGCGTTCGGAGGTGACAAAAACGGAGACATCATCTGCATACGCAGACACCGGAGCAAAGAGACGCCATGCGTCGGGTATTCGGAAACCAAGTCGTTCCCGACTTCGCCCTAGGGCGATTAGAAAAGTGCGTTCATTAGCACGAGCACAGCAGTCCCGGAGAGGCAGCATTCCTGTACGGATGCCTTCTCAACGGAGAAGGGGGCCGTCAGAGAACCGCAGGATTTTGACCAAAACTCTCGGAACCGCTGTACAGGATTTTTATGTAGTCGAGAGAAACGGTCTCCGAAGCGTCCATAGTCTTTGGTGGTGTCGAAGAGGTAGTCGCGATCACCCCCATCGAACGCTTTTGCCGATCGAGGTTGACTGATACATGGCCCGGGGGACATCATTTTCACTGGCATATTCGATGATGTCCCTCATCAGACCCACGCCAGTCGGGGATTGAACGTCAGGTGGACGGCAGGTTCTGATCCTCACTCTACGACGCTGCCATGACTGCACTCTTTTCAGTCTGTTAGCGAGCAACCTCGTGCGATTTTGTAACGACAGCTTTGAGAGCGGGATTACCGCCAATTGGCTATGTCGGCCAGGATCTCCTTCTTGGTGTAAAAGAGTACTACCGCCTCCCGAACGTGAACGAGGAAGCCCGCCGGTGAGAAAAGAATAATTTAAAACAGAAAGTAGGTCGTTTTTAGGAATATCTCCAAAAGTTTGATAGAATTCACCAGACAGGCCGCCGTCCAGGCCACAGCGTTTTATCTCGCTGTTGTTGGCCAACAGCTGATTTTAATTCCTTCAGAGACAGAGGGATTTTCCCAGGGTCCTCTGCTGTCTACAGGATCAAGACGAGGCAGGTCCCTTTAAAACAGTTTTTCGCCATGGCGCCCCTCATCGGTCAAATGAGTTTTAGAATAGAGGTTTTTTGTAGAAATTCTGATACATGATTTTTATGACAGAGATATTTTTGAGATTATTCCAGAATCCAAACGTGATTCTGGAGATAGGTTTTAGAACGGATTTAGATTTTTCAAGATTAAAAAGTAAGAAAGAGGAGGATCGACCTCGCTGACATGTTTGAATCTCGACTCTGATAAGGGCGCCCCGCGCTCGATTTTTAAGATAGAATTAAGTTTTTCTTTTGTTCTAAGAGGACCTGCCTGGTCTCCGGTGTGATTTCCGGCGCAGACTGAAGGTCGTCAATAGTCCGATTTATTTTTAAAAGAGCTTCATGTTTTCGGAAGCAATTTTTTTTTAGAAAAACATTTGAGTAATTATTTTGGATGTGGGACTTGCCAAAGTCCCACCAAGAATTTAAATTGGGGAAATCGGACCGTTTTTTGACGCCATTCTCCCCAGAAACAAGTTATAATTTGTTTGTATGTTTCGCATCCTAAGAATTGAATTATTAAATGTTAGTAGGCGCCACCCCCCGGAAATTAGCCGAGGCAGTAAGTGAATTTTTAAAGAAATAGCGGAGGATCGAAAGAGAACAGGGTGTTATTTTGGCACGAATGAATAGAGGATAATATATATCAGGATGAAGATACAAACGATCTAATCCCTTGCTTTTGAAACACCACACAATCCCTGGAAGGGTTATTCCGCAGCCAGGTAAATTGTTGTTTCTGGGGATCTAGTTCAGTTCACGCCAAACATCACACAGAGAGAGTGCACCAACAGTTTCCTTGAGAGCTGCTATGACTCTGATCTACGCTCGGTGGTGGGCGCATGCAGATCGGTCCAAGGCAGTATTTTCTCTGTGCAGTTAAAGTCACCTCCGACTGGCCAACGACACCGTCACTGCTCACAAGAGGATAATGTTTAGCAGAAAGAATTAAAGACTTTAAAAGCAAGTGAGAGTCGCTCTGGGAATTACTAAAAATTATAAATGTGGGAAAAAGAGTTTCATTGGATTTAGTTTTTGTATAGAAGAAGATGTCCCTGGAAAATGTTAAGATTTGAAATAATTCTCCAAATTTTTATTATTAACAGAGTGAAAGCTACCCAAGATTACAAGAGTTGGAAGGGGAAGAGATAGGAGTAAGTAAGTGGTTACAGGCTCCAGCAGGCAGGAGCTTATTTCCGTAACAGGTTATAAGTCTCTGCAGGAGCACTACTGTCGGAAAAGGAAAGAAATTTTCAAAAATAAGCATGTATATGCGGCATTTTTGGTTGGTACCGAACAGCCGCCTGTGTTCAGGGAAATCAGTGATAGTAAATATTGGCTGATCTGAAACTAATCAAGATCATAAAAAAGAAAAGCAAAAGAAAAATCATTATCTAAAGTCTGATGATCAGCCGGTTAATACAAGTGTTGTTGTAGGCCTCTGTTGAGGAGTGGGTTGCGCTACAGCGTAGCCGGTTTGAGTTGTTTCACAAGATCCGGGCATTAGCAGTGAATCTCTTTGGCCACCTCGATAGGTTTTTTCGATTTTATGGAGGCCAAGAAATTCGTTATGAGCTCTTTAGAAGACAGAGGACCTTTTGTGTTGGAAAGGCAATCAGGCACCGCCTCAGTCTTCGGTAGTCTGACACAATGTCTTCCCATGGCATGCTTCATCTTGGTCGTTCGTCGACGAGGCCGGGGTGGAGACAAGGGAGGAATTGTGAATTGTTGACTTGGTTATGACTTGCATGAGGAAGGGGAGTCGATCGACTGTCATGGGCATCGCCACCTTCTTCTTCACAAGTTTACGTGGAGGAGAGGGTGTTTTAGAGGAGTGAGAACTGGAAGTATTTGTAGGAGGGATTGAATGGGAAGATTTCCTTTTGAGACGATCCATCAGAAAAAGTCCTAGATGGTGGAGGTGGCGATCCCCAGACAGAGCAACCGGGTTTTGATGGGGTGCGGATAGGTTGAAGGCGGAAGAAGGCTGGGGGGAAAGGGAGGTGTGGAGTGGTGGGAGGGGGAAGGGGAGGATGGGACACCGGATGAATGCAGGGGCCACGGACGGCGCAGGAGCCCTCAGACGCCGGAGGAAACCGGCGGCAAAGAAGGCCCCACAGGAGCCTCCCGAAACCCGAGAGCCGCCCGAGTTGAGCCCGCCCCGGACGAGGGCCCAACCCCTGTTAGGCTCCTGCCGAACGAGAGGCCGACGCAGCTGGCTGACCCCGCACCAGCACACGTGAGTGGCAACTTCCAGCCAGGCACCCCCCGACACCCGGCGCGCATGTCCAGCCTCTCGCACAGCACGGGCGGCCCCGACAGGGCTCTGAGGGCCCCCAGAACCTGCGGCAGCGGTCCGAACACGAGGGTCGCGCACGATCCGGCATCCCTACGGAATCCAGCGGACCAGGTTTTTTTGGAGACTTTAGGTGGGTGTTTAGGATCGGATTTTTGGTTAGTGGGGTTATGTTATGGACGAAGGTGGGTGGTGGGTTTATGATTGCGTCTTGCGTTTTGTCAATGTGTCATCGGTTCCCTGTTCTCATAAGCACGAGCTATCGTGGCCGTACTCACCGCATGGAAAGTAAACGTACCGACTCCGTCGACAGAAAACACGCGATAATGTGTGCCCAAAACACAAGATATTTATGTGCTCCAGGCGGAGTGACGTTCGGTTTAAGAAGAACATGCACTTGCCGCCTGAACGACATGATATGTGACAGATGTTTTCTTGAAACCCAGGGGAATGGACCTTATGACCTGAGACACCACTTTGCAGAAAGATGACAGGTTGACAGGCGTATCAGTACCGTGTTCGGGATCCTGGATAAACATTAGAAAGCGTGAACCGGGTGGTTTGGCTGATTCAGTGGTTTGGGTTGAGCTCGATGAAGCCGCCATCGTGGGTCAGTCCGTTTTGGGACAGCTCTCTGACGACAGCCTCCCTCGAGCTCAGATATTGCTGCTATTCGACCGTTTGAAATCCTGGAAGTTGATAACACTTGCATTTGAAATTTGGTTAACCAGTGAAATGAGGATATTGAGACGTGAGACTCGTCCAGCGCTTTGAACACGATTCCATTTGTCCCCTGCAAGTGGGCTATTATTACCTAGGGACAATAGAAACGCGTTCACCACCCTGCTCACACTTGCTGATTTTCAATAGGCCGTTGCGCCTGACTGGCCATGGTGACCAGCCAAAGCACCAAAACGAGACAAAAATTTGAAAGAACCCAGAAAAACACGAAAACAGTTAAACCTGACAATTTGAAATTGCCCTGTATGATGTATGAACACAAGAGTAAAGATTAATATAAAATTTGTACAATCGTAAGATGCGCAAACTTACGAAAAATCTACTGTTTCTGGAGCTTCGATAAATACACGACCTACCCGGAGAGAGAGAGAGAGAGAGAGAGAGAGAGAGAGAGAGAGAGAGAGAGAGAGAGAGAGAGAGAGAGAGAGAGAGAGCAATAAGTCGTCTCAAAAGGCCTGCCCTGGTGACACTGCCCTGCAAACAAAGTTCAAGGAACCAACAAGCGATTGCAGTTCAACAAGGAAAGTTTTTCTTACAAGTGTAACACTGGAATGATGTTACCGGAGCTGGCTGATGAAGTTAGGAAAGTATAGAGATCTAGTGAAGACAAATAAGATACTCTGTGGAGACTTCTTTGGGCTAAATACAGGATTTTATTAATCGTACTGTAGGGCTATACAAAGAGGTACACTTGTAGAGAGTAGCGTAGAGTACAAGACAGGAATGCAAGACTGACCCAGAGGTTGATACATGGCATTTATATCTACATAAAACTAGTCACTGACATGATCAGTGAGTGTAATCTAATACTAGAAAAGATATACAATAGTATGGTTGTGACAGCCAGTCTGTTGGACTGGACATAGGGTGGCCATTGACAGGATTTATTAAGATTAAATGGTACTATAAGAAGGTGGACCTGTACATAAGTTAATTGGATAATAGGACACCTGTTTTCCGGTGTAATACTGTGTGGTCTGTAAGACTGTGTGGTACATAAGTTAATTGGATAATTATGACACCTGTTTTCCGGTGTAATACTGTGTGGTCTTACAAGATTGTAGCTTACATTACTTTCATCTGGGGGAAGAAAATGTCCTCATTTTCAAAACATGAGAATTAAAACAAAACACAAGAATTAAGAATTATGCTGATACAATAATCCATGGGAAAGCGGAAATGGAAAACTAAATAAAAATAACTCAAACCATGCTTGCAAAAAGAAAAATGTGGATACATGGACTAAGAATAAATCAAGGTTGAAAGTGAAAAAAATTTTTTTTTTAAAGAAACCTCATAAAACACATTTAAATCACCTGAAAGGCATTACGCAAACCAAAATGAAATTATGTGAGCAATGTAGTGAACAAACAAAATGTGGTAAGTGAACTGTTCAACAAATATAAATAAAAGTAATAAATTTAACCGAATAATAGAACGCAGGGCACTAAATATGTAGTAAAAGATAAAACACAATACAGCAGTTACATTATACCACGATTATACTAAAAACAACAGGTCACCATTCCAATACAAACAGAGTAACAACCGACATGGTAAAATGAATAAACCCGCACACTGGTACACCCCAAAATTACTAATCACGGCTAGGGTAGCGGTCCCGGCTGTGGACATAGCGATCACGACTGCCAGGGCACGGGAGTGCGCATTATCAATATCGGATTGGGAATCGTAGTATGTATCGCGGCGAGAACGGGGATGGGGGCTATTGGAACGGTGAGCAGGGGCAATGAGTAGGAGAGGGAGAATATGCGCGGCGGCGGGGATGGTCATGTGATGGAGGTTATCCAACTTAAATCAAGTCAGGGAAGCTGTGGAGTAGTCATGGTAGTGGAAGGGTGGATACTGGGTGGTTGGTGGTGGGGGACATGAACAGCCACATAACAAACCAACCAAAATATTGTGAGAAATAATAATAAACCGACAAATAATATGAACAAGAAGAAAAATAGTGAAAGGCGTGAATGGGCACAATAAGAAAAAGAAGAAAAAATCAAAGAATACAAAGCGAAGTCATGAAATGTAGTCACCCGGGTTAAAGAACGGGAAACTTGCGGATCAACAGTAAAGCGCAATCAAGCACAATAAAATACAAAATATAGAAAAGAACAATGAAAATATAGAAATAATGACAGTAATAATGGGATAATTGAACTTGCGTTGCGTTGACTGGTGCTGATCAAAGACGGCAGTAGGGCTGGAGTGGCAACACAAGATGAAAGTGTCGTAGTCACAGAAAAAGTCTGAAGAACTCGAAGAAATGGGCAGAGAAGAAACTAGGGTCAGCACACTGGAAAGCGCACACACACCAAATGCGGGCATGTCCGGAGAAAAGAACATGAACAGCAAAGCAGCACCTGGAATCCAAGGATTTGGTGAAGTCCGAAAATACAGCAACAGTCCGGAAAATACGGAGGAGGCAACGAAGAATAAAAAGTCTGAAGACAGGCGCGAAGAACAAACAGGAAAAGAAGATACAGGTGACGACTGGCAGAAATGGCGAGTTTGTTCGTGAAGGTGGAGAATCGATCAATCCGTAGAGATGAGGGGAAATAGGTTGATGCTTGCAGAAGAGAACAGGAAGACGTCAGGAGGGAGGATCACAGGAAAGATGACAAAAGCAGGCGAACCGTCAGCTGACTTGTTGTAAACATGGGTGAAAATGGTTGGCTGGTGAGCACTGGTTACAGCTCGTAGGAAGGCGGCTGAAGAAAAGTTCACCTTGGCTAAGGAGGCGGTGGGAAAATAGGCGACATCCACCGTACACATAGAAATAGCAGGCAAACTGAAATTAGTTCACCATGACGATCGGTGTCCAACTCTGGCGAGCAAGGAGGTGAAACCACAAGGGGGAAATGTTCGGCACAAAGAAAGCAGGCACACCAAGTGTGCAAATCGATGGCTTCGGGGTAAAAACTGCTGCTACCAAATGTAACACTGGAATGATGTTACCGGAGCTGGCCGATGTAGTTAGGAAAGTAGAGATCTAGTGAAGACAAATAAGATACTCTGTGGAGACTTCTCTTGGGCTAAATACAGGATTTTATTAATCGTACTGTAGGGCTATACAAAGAGGCACACTTGTAGAGAGGTAGCGTAGAGTACAAGACAGGAATGCAAGACTGACCAGAGGTTGATACATGGCATTTATATCACATTAAACTAGTCACTGACATGATCAGTGAGTGTAATCTAATACTAGGGAAAGACATACATAGTATGGCCAGACAGCCAGTCTGTTGGACTGGACATAGGGGTGGCCATTGACAGGATTTATTAAGATTAATGGGTACTATAAGAAGGTGGACCTGTACATAAGCTAATTGGATAATAGGACACCTGTTTTCCGGTGTAATACTGTGTGGTCTGTAAGACTGTGTGGTACATAAATTAAATTGATAATTATGACACCTGTTTTCCGGTGTAATACGTGTGTCTGTAAGACTGTGTGGTCTTACAAGATTGTAGCTTACACAAGTGTGGTATGAATTTTGTTGCAGAGTGCATTCACCTTAACCGCAGGCACCCTAACTTGCTGAGAAACAGTATCAATCTCAAAAACCAAGATAAGTTATGACCTGCACTGGGCCTAAAGTTTTCTCCACCGCAAAGGCACACCCAACTCCTCGCATAAACCTGTAAAGGCCAAAAGTGCCTGCCCACAAGTCTGAGAAGAGGTGCCAATAAACAAAAATCATCTAAATAATGAGTTAAAAACTGTGATTGAGCTAACTTATTAACCTGAAATTCTAAAAATGTACTGAACAATTCAAACAGTGAACATGAAATAGAACATCCCATAGGCAAGCATTTATCATAATCATCAAAAGTAAAGCCTAACAATCATAATCCTCAGGAGCACTGCATGGGAGCAGTCTGAAGGCAGATTTAATGTCCGATTTTGCCAGCCATGCGCCCACACCCGCCCGCTTGACAAGGTCAACAGCCGTGTCAGTTGAAGCATAATGCACAACACGATCCCGCACAATAAAAACGTAAATTGACCTACCCGACGGATGTTACAAATGGTGAATACGCCGAAATGCTTGGGCACAAGACCAATTGGGGAACACTGCAACAGAGGCAAAGGACGGGCAGCGAAGGGACCCACAATACGGCCTAAACTTAATTATTAAGAAAGCTTTCCACGCACAACATGTGGGCGTTGTGCGGCGGATGGTAAACAAACTGAATCCCTACACACCCGCAGACTAAATAACCAAAACCACATAAGTAAAACAGAAACTGCATTTTATCAGGGTAACAACGTTCTAACCATTCCGCGACACAAACAGCTTAACTGGCGTTGGCGGAACGAAAATTCACGGGCTTACCTGGAGGCACAAACCTGGCCACTGGCAAATTTGATTGTGGCACACCCTGCAACAGCTGACGCTGACCTCCATATTGTGGCACTGGCGCCCGCTTGCGTATTTTTTTTACACTGCAGCGACGGGTTTTGTGCGCATTTCGCCCTTGTGTCAAGACTATGAACCTATTCAGCACGCATGCGCGCGAAGGGAATTTCGACACGCAAAAAACCACCATCAACGGAGGGAATGGCTCCATGAGTTCCACTGCAGAGCGCCATGGTCGACTGCAGCTTGGAGTTTTCTATCGTCGCGCGCCTAGGGTTTCGTAGTCTCTCTCAAGACCGGAATTGGCACTTTACTGCACAAAACCCGTCGCTGCGGTGTAAAAATATACGCCGCCCGCTTACCAAAGCCCCGCTTACCAGCATGTGACCGGTCACCCGCGAATCCGACCGCCACTAGAGACCAAGGGCGCAACCACGTGTTGAAAGTTGGGGGTCCTAAGAGCTAATAGTGTGTCATGAATGACATTACTAGGATCATGTATACATAAAATACCAAAATGTTCCAGAAGTTGGGAGGTCCACATAGGGGGTCGACCCCGACCCCCCAGTGGTTGCGCCTCATAGAGACTGTTTGTTGCTCTGGTTACCAGAACGGCACGTTAGTGCACCAAGACCTGCACGGAAGCATACACTATACTTAATGTGCATATCCACAAGCAATGGCACCCACCCAACCGGTTAAAAGCATAAAAGCATAATTTGTGTATGAACGGCCAGAATTAAAAACATTTTGGCTGGAGTAACCATGCACAGTGAGACCGAATGACGAAACAGCGGCAATGAGGACCTACAACTCCATATCCATTTTCCGCCCCAACTACTGCTAGGAACGGCTGCGCGGCGCAGCCTAAATTGCAGCAACATACGCCCGCCATACGGCCTGAAACTGAGCCAGCAGCGATTGCTGTTCAGTGACAGCGTGAGGCAGCTCTGCTGCTCGAGACGACGTGTTTCACATGTATTACATAAACACATTGAATGCTGTAGCAACCCACTTATCTAAAGTATCGACCTTACTTTGGGCTGCACTGCCGGCTTAAGCACCATACTACCCTTCATTAAACGCAAAACCACCTGATTGTTGTTGCTTACGTGACAAAGTAGCACACAGAATTACAATGTAACAATGGGCAAGGTCAACAACCCTGTCCCAAATTCTGTTTCATATCGAGAGGGTACTGCAAAGCCCAATGAACAACTCTTTTAAACTAGGACAGCAGTTGGCAAACCATTGGCAAGGCAAGCTTCACCACTCAACCCCACGGGCTGATTACCCAGCTGAGCGTTAAAACTACCCTGGATTAAACCTCCCCACAAACATTAACTCGAAGATTTGACGCCTAAGGAAAATCTCACGACCTTTACCGTTCATGATGGTTAGCACTTCCCGAGCACTGACGTGACTGGGATGAGATGCCATGACGGCCACTGGCACCGATGATCTCTCAACATTTAGTAGGTACGTGAGAATCATGCACGTATCGCGCTGTCAGGAAGTTCCTCGATACATGTGCGTAACAGCATGAGCGAAGGGTGACTTGTATTCGTTGTAGCTTGTCTAATGTTGGTCCAATCGAAACCATTTCTTGCGATGACGTAGCCCAGACCCTCCTTGCAGCCTCCTCGTCGTCGATTTTTTCAATGGCCTGAAAAGAGAAAATTTTGTAGACAAATTTAGGTCACAAACGTACCAAAATTCGACACAAAGGTAATTATTATTTTTAATAAAAATAGAACTTACTGTTAAATCACAGTTACTTACCATACAATTGTTTTATGAATTGGATGTTTATGGATATTTTTCCGCCATTTTGGGGCACATCATATGAACTAAATGTCAGGTCATGGGACCTGGGTATTGCAATTTGATTGGCCACGACCAGCATATTAGTCATGTGACCTGCTTATTGTCATCTGATTGGCTGAGAGTTGTTTCCAACTATTACGGAAGTTTCATGATTTTGTCTGGCAACGGGCCATTGAAATTGCTAATTACTCGTCTAATAATTGATGAATGGTTTTAATTATTTGATTAATTAATACTTCATTTGCTGTGCTTTTTATAGGCCCTCTGCTGGTACAATGTTTGCAAATACTCTCACACCATGAAAACGTATTGTATATAAAAGCAAATAATAAAAGTACACTTTTCATTAAAAGGTGTGGTAAAATTATTAAATACCGACTTGCAAATTTGCATAACTGCCTTCATATTTAAATCCTAGAAAAAATCTTTGTTACATTTTAAAGGTCAAGATACGTTCAATGGTGTTAAGGACAATGGTAACCAACAAACTTATTTTTATTTAATTTTTTATTTAAATTTTTTATTTTAATTTTTTGTTTTGTTTATTTAGGCTATTTATTTATTTATTTATTTATGAGCTGCGACTTTTGTCATACACCCATCTGTGCTTGGCCAGCAGTGGAACGGGAGCAAGGTTGCCGGAGACCTGTCGAGTCCATCTTCGGCGGCGGCGGCTCCATGCCCTCAAAGCAAACGTGCGTGCGCTATGATTGCCCGCTTGACCGCAGCATTCCGTACGAAACGAAAGTTATTGAAGAAAAATTAGAAGACCAAATCAAATGAAAAAGTCACTGAAGAAAACAATTCGTGAACTCCAGGCGAAGAAAAGTCACTCCAGTATAGGCGCAACGTTGCCCTCAAGCGAACTCCTGAAATTCTGGAAAAATTCCGTAGCCTCCAAGCGAACACAGCAGCGAAGAAAAAGCACGGCGACGGTAGCTTCAGCCATCAAAGAGACGGGGATGGGGCTATCCCAGAATAACAGATTTACCATACATGCAATGCGGAACAACAGCGGACAAGCGACATCTTCTAGACCGAAAAACAGCGAAAATGTCCGATAGCAGCGAATATTGGGAAGATCACAGTATAGATGAGGAAGAGGAGTTTCATATATGCACTTCTAAGGATAGTGATGTCAGTTGTAGCGATGAGGGATCGAGTCTTATGACGAGAGAAGGGAAGTACGTGGCGCTGATCCATACCGGTTCGAGCCACTTGCGGCGCCTGCAGTTGACCAGCCCGGTGACGGTGATCGTCAGCCGAAGACGACGAACCAAATCCTGATGATCATACAAACAGACTGGTAAGCCCACAAAATGATTCATGAATGAAATACTGAATGATGCTTCGTTTGATCAATTCGTTTCTGCTGTACAAAATAAATAGGCTATACTGACAAAAACATGAACGAACATGATGGAGACCAAGGTACATAATGTGGTAGACATGTACATGTGTGTACACTCTACATGTGTACAATACATGTACAGTGGAAATTTGGGGTACTATTGCGTTTCGTGTTTTATGATTTGTTGGCAATATTAGCTAGCAATTTATGAAGACATGATGGGAAAGTAATCACTGCTCAAAATTCAAATAAAATCATGATCTTACCATCATGCTTTAAGCATACCTGACATTTAGTCTTTCCTTCAACCAAAAGGTTGTAGCCCCAACACAATAAAATGTTTGATCTGCCCATGAAAATGTAATTCTTCGTGATGTACCTGTCCTTGATCGTTCATAGGGATGTATTTCAAGATCAATTTTTAAGCAGAACCCAATGCATGTTACTAAAATTATATTTTCCAAACTTTTTTTTTTGTAATAGGTGTTCGTGTGACATTGTACTTCAGCCTTGTTCGCAAACTGTATATGTTGCAAAGAAGTTGAGAAGACAGAACATGATGCGGCAGCGAACATCATGGATGATCCCAACCAGCCTTTACCATCCATGATTGGTTTGATGCGATCTGCCTCCAATCTAGGAGAGTGCTTGCAACAGCGTATCTTCAGAGATGCAGTTGAAGGAACTTGACCAGTAAGTGATTTGAGTGTTGACTGAATGTACAAAAGTCATCAAATTACCATCAATTTCCTAATTATTTTAGAGCAATGTCAGTTGAATGATCTGCATATCAAGCAGATTACTTTGATTGACCAGAATGAGCACCGTAAGTTTATTTACACATGGAGGAAAAATAGATTTTTTCCTCCATGCCTGAGTAATCCTGCACACAACTGAATAAGGACCTGGTTGACCCACGACGTGCATCTATATATCTTATTGTACATGCATACATGTATGTAATTGTTTACTTTTGATCATATCGTTTTGTTATAGTTTTATAGCATTTCAGCCACATGGTGTTAACGTAAACAATATCGATACTCACCATGCAAATCACAAATTCTATGTTTATAATTTTGTTCGATTTTTGTTTTTACAGGAAAATGAATCGCCATGTTGCATATCGGGAAGTGGTGAGGAGGTTATTCTGGCCGTTTCAACCGGTGCCACTGCTATCATGTAATGGATTTAATCCGCAGGATGTCTCCTGCAACCCTGATGGACAGTACAAAGGATTTTCGTATCCACCACTGATTAGGCTGATTTGTTTTGTTTTATTTTTAAATTGGTAAATATTCTTCCCTGAAGAGTAATGATCTGGGAGGAGTTACAAATTATTTTGTGCGTTCATAAACCATGATCAATGGCAGAATTAATTACATGTATGGCTTGTTTTGTATTTTTTTTGGGGAAAGAAGTTGATTAATTTAGCACCAATGAAATAAACTTGTTTTATGTTGCCAACACACACTATGGTAAAACATTACAAATTCGGTATGGCAGAAAAGATGCCAAGAACTGAAAATTTTACAAGACCTTAGTACTTTTCGAATAAATGACAAGACAAAATATGTATGTATTTGCAACCAACAATTGAGTTTATTTTGAGGTTAAATTGTCAAATTTAAAAAGTTGCCTCTTGATGAAGAAAACAACTTAATCAAAATCCTGTACATACTTGTTTGGAACTTGGCCATTGTTCTGTTAAACCGAACTGGAAATCCTTTTGAAATCTGTTTCACACTTGCTGCTCTTTCCCAGGAAAAACTTACATTCAGCGCATAACTTCATCAAGTTGAGCAGGTTCAGATTTTCTTGACGTGCTAATTCAATTAGGTTTTTGGTTTGCATCACAAAAGGAGAAGTGCGACAAAGACCAATATTGTAACTTGCTGGTATTTCTGCCCTTAAAACTTGTTCTGAGTGTACAGTGGCAATAAATTGTAAAATACAAGAATAGAATAACAATAAATGTGTACAGGCCATGTCATTCTGTTCTGCAATCAAATATTAATAAAAATATAAAAGACATGTATATAGCACCAAATCCATTTGAATAAAATGCTCCCAGGCCCTTTAAATATAATAAAATAACCTAAAGTAACAATAGCAAAGATTATAAAAGATTAAATACATGGGAGCCAGATAAAGTGATAAAAGAAAATATTTAGCAGGGGCGGATCCAGGAATTTTGGCATGAGGGGTCAGGCCTTCTTTTCTTTCATGTTCGATAATATCCTTCTGCTTTTTCATTCCACATGAGCAGGGGGGTTATTCGATTCCTTCTGGATCCGTGCCTGATAAGTAAAAAGAAAGAAAAGAAAGGACTGAAATAAAACAGAACCTAAATGATACAATACAAAAACTTCATGTGCATTGTAAAAATATATCCTGGACCAGCCAGAGACAGGGGTTTGAATTGCCGGTAAACCACAGTTCAAATACTGGGGTGTGGCCGAGCGGTCTAGCTTTCATTGGATTCAAGTTCTGTTAGCAACATAATGTGGGTTCGAATCACGGCCGTGACACTTGTGTCCTTGAGCAAGACACTTAATCATAATTGCTCTCCACCCAGAGGTTAAATGGCACCTGTGAAGGCAGACATTTCCTCTATGCGCTAGAAATGGCAGCACTGAGCTGTATACCCCAGGAGCTGAGATGGTTTCATGGTGAATGAGCCTTATGAGCAGGATAATAATATAATGCGCCCAGCACCACTCTAGTTGGTGGATACGTGCGCTATATAAATCCACTTATTATTATTATTATTATTATTATTATTATTATTATTATTATTATTATTATTATTATTATTATTATTATTAATATATTATTATTATTATTATTATTATTATTATTATTATTATTATTATTATTATTATTATTATTATTATTATTATTATTATTATATATATATTGATATTATTATTATTATTATTATTACCGGATTTACAGCGGCTGGATTATTTTTCCAGTTTGATATCCCGGCGGCTATGGAAAAATAAAGTAAAATGCATCATCACAAATAATAATGAACTGTCTGACAATAAAGGTTCGGCTTTTACTTTGTAATCAGTAGTGAAAATTGTTGTCAACTCGCCGTTGCATCAAAACATGCCAGACGATCACCCTTTGACGATCGTACAGCGGTACGGTCCCGGGCTGTGGTCCGATCCCGCACGTGAGCGTGGAGCGGGCGCGGCACACATGCACTCCAGTGACGAAGTCACATAAAATACGCTCACCAAAAATTTGCTTCTCCTACTGTAGAGTGTGCGCAGCGGAATATTCGGTCCTGCACGTGCACACCTTCACGGTGTCTATATCTAATGACACCCGGCTTCAGAATACGAACTGGTTCCGCACTCGTTCAGCAGCGTTAATCAGATTGCTGAGGTGAATCCAGGCACAGTGTTTTAGTCAAGGCGCGCGTGGCACCCTGCTCGGCGCATCTGTGGTGTGGCCTCGTCGTCTATACGCCAGTATCCGGGGTGCCATGCTCGCCTTGACTCATACAGCAGTTCGACGAAGAACATGCCGCGTTATACTCATTCGCGCACCATATAACGCGAACGGTTTCACTGATTTGTAACGATTGGAAACAGCCGGCCGGCTTCGCGCGCTCGCTAACTAATAATATCAACAGTACAGAAGAAGCATGAAGCTGTAGGAGGAAACCAGCCCGCGAAAAACAAAAAGTGGCCGGGGATGACAAGGATCTTAAACAAGTCGATCCTATGAACAACAAAAAGAACACGGAAAATCCAGACGGATTACATATGGCAGAATGACCGTAAGTGGTTGAACCACGATGATAAAAAACAATGTGATGTATTGTAAGTGGTGCGTAAAATGTTGCATATAATTCCGAGGATAAGAAATTGCATTTGTTGTGGGTGCACTCATTTTAGAGTTGCATCTTTAAATGCTCATGAGAAAAGTGAGCAACATATCAGATCTTTGGGGAAAGAATCTCAGTGAAGAGCACACAGATGGGGGATGTCACAGAAGACGAATTGGACATTAGTGATAGCGATTTCTAAAACATCAAAAACATACTCAAAGCTAACTTCAGAGGTATTTTTCCTTAGTTTTCATATTTTGGTACATTTATCTATACTTAATACCACGGTGATAGGGCTCATACAATACATGAAATCAATGTATAGGCCTAAACAAAGAATAAAGAATTACAGAATAAAGCTATTTTTGGGGCTACTGAAATCTAATCAGGGCTACTAAAAATTTTAAGGCTAGCCCCTGCTGGCTATTATGAAAATCCATTTAATTTCGACCCCTGCAGAGACAGTCTAAAACAAGACAGATAAGCTATACTACCCCCTCCACCCAAAGAAAAACAAAATAGGTCTCCGTAAAATGATATGCAACACAAGAAAACAATACTAATTACAATAGAAAAATAAATAGTCAGGCTGATTCTTCTCCCAGGACACCCCTCCTCCCTCCCTCCTCACCAAATTAAACTTGTTCTGAGGTACAGTGGCAATTGTAAAATACACCAATACTCCCCTTGCACCCCCAAACACAACACAAACCAAAACATGTAAAGAGTACTTTTCAAAGTCTGCTTTTGATGACAAAACGAAAGTATGTGATCAAACCTGTAAATACTTGTGTGGAATCAGGTGAAATCAGCACAACCCTACTGCTGAGCAGGTTTAGATTTTCTTTGATAAAAGCTAATCAATTAGGGTCTTGGCTTCCTTCACAATTGAGTACATTCAGTAGATTTGTAGGCGACGCTTGGGTAGTCGACATTCTAGCACACCTGAAATATATGTAAATGTTTTTTTATATTAAATAATGTATACACATGCAAACCATTTGTCACAGTTGTTTATGTTAAAACATTTAATAAACAGCAAACAAGGAGAGACAATGAATTTGAGATGTCAGTCATGAAGCTGTGCTGTAGCATCTAAAGTTCATTAGCCCTCATCCCCAGCCCTAATGCCCCTCCTAAAATCTACCACAGTTCATGTTAATATGATCATGCACCAAACCCTTGGACTTACATAAAATTGGAATGTCTTCCCATGCTGAGGACAGGGTGCTTTAAAAACATAGAGCTCATGCATGGAGGAAGGAAAGACCCTCTATGGGTGTACATAGCACAGCGGCACAGTACCTAATCCATAAACAAGGCAAACCATGGGGAGAATTTTACAGGCCTTGATAGTTAGGTTAAACTTTACCTTGTTAACTGGATGAAACATCTTGCGGTTGGTCTGAGTTTTCTTGGACCGGATGAACTTTGAAGAGGCATCTTTTGGATGGTAGTTGGTTTTGAGACACATCAAGGTCTTGTACATACACGAGCACGTCAAGCACAGTCAGCTTTGGGGAACAGAATGGATACACCAACAGGACACCAGGCTAAAGGGTATTAAATAGAGTAGGTTTGTGTAATAAAAAAAGCTACGTAGTACAATTAATTTGGCATTGAATATTACTAGAAAATTGTGGAAGGTGATTTATAAAAGATCACGTGTTGGGAAAATTGAGAACCGTCAAAATGTCAACGATGAAATAATATAAATGCTGCTTTTGTTAATTATTGTTATTTAATTTTTGTTGGGGGGTATGGTTACATGTACATGTACTTAGCCTGAATGATAAATAAATTAGATTACCTCATCGGCTGATGAGCTTGAGCTGTCTGGTGGAGGCTGCGTGACCCATGCTTAGTCTGTAGTCAGCAAAGGCTTCTTCCAAAACCTGTAAAAGAAATAAAAACAGACATTATACAGAAGTTCTTTAATACATATTTGTTGACACACAAACCCTTTTCACAGTAATTAATCTCAGGTTTATGAGGTTGTTATACGCTTTCATCTCATAGTTTTAGAGTACACGGTAATGTGAATGTGCCATGTTGGTTCATGTGATCCCAAACACTTAGAAAACACTCAACCACTTATTCATTTCAGTGTTAAAAGTGGAGAGGGGTAATTAAATGACGATAACATGCAAATCACCTCAAAATGAGTGGTGGTAAAAAGGCCTTTTTCTTCTGTCTCTTGATCGCTTAATACTTTTTTCATTTATGAATTTACATCATGTTTGCAGAACCCTGACTTATGAAGAACCATCTGAAGGACCAGGGTGGGAGCATGAAGCAAGATATTGAGCTGTGCCTTCAAAAACGAGTGGAACAATTTAGCATCCACCCGCATTCTTCAGGACAGCTTTGGCAAGTGTACATTGTCCATGGACTAACTTAAATACTGGGTCACGCGCAAGACGCAAAAGAGATCAACTGAACTGGAACAGTCAATATGGATTAAAATTAGATTCACATGATTGAGCATGAATAATGCCAAAGCACGGCCATCATTCGACGGTCATGACTGATTACATACTGTGGCATACAATTTAGGCTATAGGGCTGTCAGATTCAGAGCAGAGCGGCGGCCATTGACATGATTGACCACAAGCACAAGAAAAGAGTACAGATTTCACGTCTATTTTTCTTATTGGGCCCACCAACATGTCCAAAAGCAGCTATGGATCATTTCGGACGTTTTTATTCAGTACATTAACCACCCGGCTTCTCTCTTTTCTGGAATGCTGTCCCAGTGAAGCCTCTACGTTTGAAGTGCGCCTTGGTGACTCTGCGCCACGGACCCGGAGGCCGATGACTCGGCCGACGTACCAACAGTATAGTAAACGCACTTGCACGAGTACCGATATTTGGCGCTTTCAATGTGGGGATGGATCCAGGCTTCAAACGATACTTTGACTTCAAACCCAGTGATTCTTTCAATGCACTTGAACGTTCTGGACAGTCCTCCGAAAATGGGCAGAACAAATCAAACGCCTACTTTTTGCCACACAGAAATCCTTTCGTGTATTATTCACGAACTTCACCCATTCCTTGATATCGCAGGATCCCGGCCGCGGAAATTGAAAAAATTGAGTCTCTGGATTCTTAATATTTCAGTGCATCCACCAACAACATGAAGTCGGTATTATATAACTGTTACACAACAACGTCGAAAAAAGCTCATAAACTTCATGCCTCTGGCTCATGACACATGAAACGCATGTATAATATACACGGAAGTAACATGGCGTCTTCTGTTTACCTTGGGGTGCCTGCTGGCCGTCATCCCTTTTCGCTGGTTTACAAGTCCGCTGGTACTATATATCGTGGGATTTCAGTGATTGGTCTTTGTCGGGAACCAGTGCAGGGTGGAAATTTCACAAATCGAAGAAGGGTCTAATTTTTTCGGTCAAATTGCAACAAAATTATAAAGAGAAAACATGACCACAACAATAAATTGTTACCTGAACACAACATAAACAAGGTTCGATAGTCAATTTAATGTGAGAGTTGCGTTGTAGTCCATCTTTAAGTGAAATTTGAATGAGTTTAGACTTGTAGCATTCCTGACATGCACAGGTAACCTGTTCACATGATATGGTGCAGCTAATGAGAAGGCCCTATCTCCAAGCACATACTTTTGCAACAGGAACAATGAAATTGATACTGCCTGTGGAGCGAGTTCTCATCATGTCACTAGATGGAATTTTGACAAGTAGGCAGTCTTGATGTACCGTAGGTTTTATTCAGTGACTTATATACATACAACAATGTTTTATACATGTCTTTCACTTACTGGTAACCAATGTAGTTGACCTCAGTAGAGTGAGTAATATGCTCACCCTGCTTAAGACGTATTAAACGTGCACACTTATTTTGGCAATTTCGTGCAAGCGTTTGGGATTAGAAATGCCATTAAACAACACATTGCAATAATCCAGACGTGAAATATCACAGTCCTAACTGTATTGTGACATGTATCAAAAATCAATGTATGCGACGAATTCTGCTGATGTTTCTGATAAGCCAATTTATAGACTTACAGAGTTGAGTCACACATGATCAGGACATTACGCATTTGATGATCGAAAACAATCCCAAGGTTCCGATAGATTCTGGACGGAAAATATCTCAACACCATCAAGTAGGAGGCTGATATTATCAATTTTTTCAGATGATGTGGGGATGCCGCAACAAAAATTTCCGTCTGTTCTTGATTGATTGAGCCCAAGGATCGATCATCCAATGCTGAATGTCAGCTACACACTGGAGAGTTTAAAAAGAGCAGATTGAACATCACCAGGAATGTTGGGATCAACTGTCAAGATATATCTGAATGTCATCAGCATATATAATAGATATTTTACATTATGATGACATGACTTTTTTTTCCAACATCATGAATATAAACTACAAACCTGCAAAGGGCCTGCAATGACTGAGCCCTGGGGAAGGTCCATAATCCAAAAAGGTCATGAGAATATGCACGTGTGATACAAATACACGGAACATATCTATTTTCAAGATATGTACTGTACACCATTCTAGGGCTGAGCCAACAATTCCAAAATCATCTCTGAGCCTTGCAGAAAAATCCCATGGTCGACTGTGGATCGAATGCTGCTGATAGATCTAACATCAGCAACAAAACAGCTTTTTGATCGTCAATTGCGCGCAAAAGTCATTGTGAACGGAAGTCAAAGCGGTCTCTGTACTATGGACGACCCTTATATGCTGGGACTGCATAGGCTCAGAAAGATTGTGGAGATCCATATGCTCAATTATTTGAGGATGAAGCACACTTCAACCACCTTAGATGTAAATTCAAGATTTAAGGCTATTGGACGGTAAATCATTAGGAACACACTGAGAGTGTAATGAAGTATTACACCAATTCTACATATATGTTGGGAGCAGCAAGAACATCATTATGTTGTTTAACCAACCATGTGGGCATGAATCAAGAGCACAATGACACTTTTAATGATTGAAGAAGTTTCTTCATTGGTCAAATACCTCCAAACTAGAGAATTCTTATATGCAACAGGGGACGATTTCAAGTACGACTCAATACACTTACACCAATCACTACTAAGAACCATACCATCAACCTCATTATGCATCTCATTCGATTCTTCTTCAATAAAGAATCTGCTAAAATCATTTGCAAGGTCCCTGTACAGTCAGTGTCAGGGATAGCTCTTTGTTGGTTTTATTTAAAAGCTCATTTACGGTCTTTACATGTCCTTGACTTTCACCGCAGTTATTAAGTCTATCCTTGTAATACTCCGCCCCAGACCTCCTTGTATTCGTATTAAATCATTAACATTCTGTTTAGACGCGAGAGATATTTTTTCGCGACTGGCATCAGATCTTTGCTTTCGCCATCCTCCTTTCACATCGACGTCGTTCTCTCTTTCTAGCAGTATCCACGGATTCAACCCACTTACCAGGCAGGACGATGTTTAACACTGCGGGCGTTATGGTGGATGGAGGCATGAGAGTCCAAAACTTTCAGAAGCATGCCGCTTTGTACTCAGCAGACAGACCACGATATTGTCAAAGTCATGCTGAGCGTCAATAACATTAAGCCACTATGTCAAGAACAACCAAAAAGTGTTCAAAAAATCACCAAAATCGCCCATACATGTCAAAATGTCTTTGTGAAATTATTCTGCTGAGCTGCTCTTATTTTGAGGAAATAAGCTACTTTATTTTGGATAGAAATACCAACTTTTGATAGCGAAAAATAAACTAAAAAAGACTGGCTTTTGGTACTGTTCCATTCCCCGCACTTTTGTGGGTCAACAAATAATAGTCGTTTGACAACCAACCTGAGCAGACAATCTCAATCAACAAGGTTAGTTTATTATTAACATCACTATTTAACAATAATACGAGGCACTAGTAACATACGTGTATGACAGGAGTGGTAGCGCAGGTGTTACATGTCAACAGTTAAACTTAGTGTACGAATAACACCAACTATCGGGTACAGTCAGTGGGGACCCCATCGTTCGTTCATGCAGCATACGGTCGTTCATACGGTACGGGTACTGCTATACCGAGAGACGGGCACGACCGGTCGGTTCCTCACGCCGACGGGGAGACCACCAACTTGACTTGACTACGGGGTGTCTGGACGGGGCCAGAGGTGTACCAGACCGCATTAGCTACATGTAGGCGAACCAATGGCCATATCGACGTTCCTGCACCATTGGTTCAATGAACGAGGCTCTGGACCGCATTGAGGTTCGGTATATCGCACTGCCGCGGGATCGAGTCGTCACGAATTATCATTCGGAATCGCACTACCCCGAGATCGTAGGAAATCGGGGGATTATATAGAATCTCACAGGCCTCAGGAATAAATAAAACATAAGTTTCAATTTGTAGTTCCAGCCACGAGAAGCTTGGCTTCCGCGTCTATGGCAGAAACGTGTGCAAAAATCAAGACATACAACAGGTCCTTGTTCCATATAAGGAAAGGTATTTGACGAAAGTGAAGTGATCGACACCTAGAAAGGAGGAGGGCGTGTTCAAGGGAAAATGCTTTATCGGGGTGCTTAAGCTATTGTTGCTTGGATGCTAGTTATTACCGCACAGGGAACAGGGCTGTGCTTTGAAGTTAGGGAGCACTACACGCGGGCCACAGATGGCTTATGACTGAGCGGGTCAGTCACGGTGACTGTTTGTGCGTCAGGTTCACCCGTACGAACCGTGTTCCGTGTGAAGGAAGGACTCCCTGATGAAATATTCGGAAAATAGACTAAGTCCAAAGGACGGCTCCAAGCCACGTGGCGGGAGGTGGCACGCACACAGGGCTCGGTGAAGCATTGGCGACTGCGTTGGCGCTGGAGGCTGAGCAAAAGAAGGTCCTTGTATGGATTGCATATTCACAGCGGGACAATCGAGGGTCCGGGGAAACAACCCTGGGACTTAGACTGCTTGAAATCGCATCGTCAGCAAAATATTGGAAGTGAGAAGAGTGAACTATAAGGGGCGCTAATATTTATCAAAATCAAAGGGTAAGATTCGTAACACCACTAATTCCCCTGTAGTTTCCAAAACGTCCTCTCGTTTTGCGTTAACATGGAAATAGGTTAAAATCATCAAGAAAACAATGAATAACAGTTGTTACTGTTCATAAAATCTAAAGTTCATAGATGATCACATGGTGAATCAGCTACGACGCGAAAAGGATGATGAAAACAAAAGTCAGAGTTCATTCGACGAGAGGCATAATCTTTAGAGTTCAAAATGGTTCTATCAAGTGTCACTTTTGTAGTTTTTGGTCACCACGAACTACATAAAAAACGTCTCAGGGTAATTTAATTAGTGTACTTAAATCTGGACACCTAATCTACGGAAAACTTAAACTGAACACGGTATTCTCATATACAGTTACATGTATGTGCCGTAAAATACACATAATTATACAAGAGCAGTTCGACGCTGTCGCGTGGCATCTCCTACATAGCCATATATCAGATTACAACCGCACATATTCTTGTAGAGGTGTAGTCGGAAGTTGCAAATTTATGAATGAATGGGTCGTCACTGCTCTGCTGCTCTGTTTGTTTAATATCAAGTTCTCCCTTGACCTAAAGAGGTCAAATATGCAAGCAGCATGTAAGTGAAGAGGAGTTATAAGTAAAACCTTACAGGTGCGCGTGGTACGTTGGCTAACTCTTCTTACTGGGAGGGCAACAACTGATGGTACCGTGGATGACGGGGGGACGATGGTGTTCCTTGGTGGTTGGGAAGGTTGGAAGAATCATCAGAACTTGTACTGATGTGGTCTTCAGGGATGGCGTGCGTCAGAGATGTACGGACGGCTGGTTCCACTACTGACTTGATCCATTCCCTCCCCGGGACTGATTCCTTCCAGCCGGTACCAGCAGGAACCGAAGTTTCTTGTCTTCTACTTCAAGATAGGGAGGATGTCACAGCATTAAGCCATTGCTGACAAGATGGTGTCTCTGTAGCACTTTCAGTACAACAAGCGTGCAAGTATGATTTAGTTTTTGTCCGTAGTTATCCATCCCTTTGTAGAGGACACCGTTTCGGATGACAAGTTGTTGCCATAACAAACCACAGTTTCTGATTTGCCGGACATTGACTGACTAACCAACCCAGCATGCCGTGGTCAATATCTGGATCAGTTCTCTTTACTTTGGCGATTTCAGAGGAGTAAACTGTTCACCCAAGGCATGTCTTGTTGCTGACCAGCATTTGAACTGGCATCGATCGAGCATGGAGATTACATGTAATTGAACAATGTGCCACTATCTTGGATTTTGGGCTCCGGAGGAAAGTAGAATAGTTCTGCAAGTTGCGGCCCGGTACTGGTGGCAAAAACCGGCTAAGGCGCCTGGTCGGGGAGCGCAGTGCAGGGCGTGTTACAGTTCATGTCACTTCTGTCTGGTTCATTCCAAATCACTGTTATTGCTTGTACGGAGTTTTCTGCCATGACTTTGCCAACATCCCATCTTGTTGTGATATCCCCGGCGAGGCGCTTGGACAATACAGGGTTTGTCTCGGGAGTTTCTCTCCAGCTGTGTTTCTGCAAAACAGCTTGAGGTCGCCCAGACACCACAATTATTACGTCATTGATAACTGTACTGCACGAGCGCCAAATACAGTTGCCGAGGTTTGCAACAACACCAAAGAGGAGTGTTACCACTGTTGCCATACTGGCATGAGAACTGTCGCGAAGAGTATAGCCAACTTTTTCTAGTCCTCAGATAAAAGTTGGGACCTGGGACGTAACAAGTCAAATGGATCCTGAGCTCTTCATTGTACATGAAGATTTGACAATATCAGGGAGTGTTCTGAGGATTCTAATTGTCTGCAGAAGTAGCATTGATTCGTCTGAATGCGATAGGGGATTTTACGTCGTCGACTTGGCTGAAATTGGGACCATAGTTCACTCTTAGTGACACAGACTTGTCACAACCACCACAAGAAGTTCAGTGAGGATGGTTCTACCGTCGTAGCATCGAGGCACTCGTCAGGGATCACACGGCATTTTGAGAGGGCAACTGCATTGCCATAAGTTTCCTTCTCCTGTACGGTGGTCATCTGCCCAAGAGTCAAACTGGGCCATAATCTCTAGCCATCGAGCCATTTACTTAATCAACAGGATCTTTAAATGTCATTGTCCAACTCAAAACCCTGTAGTGTTATGTGAGAGAAGTCAATCCGTTCGAGTGCTGGTGTTGACGGATTAAATGGGGAGTGTCCAGAGCATATAGGGCACACTCCATTCCGGTCAGTGCTGCCCTTTGCTCGGCCTCCACTGCACGTTTCTCTGCGTCTGCTTTAGCTCTTTCCTCTGAGGGTCTCCAGCTGCAGGTCTTGTCACTGCCCAGTGAGACAGCAGACGGAAAATGACGAGCTGAGTTCGCCGGCTTATCGGCTACAGAGGCACTAAGCTTCATGGATTTACGCGAAACTGTTTAGGTGCCATATTGTTCTTGGGTACGCTTTACACTTTTGGGAAATGGAGACTAGAAGGTTTAGACTACCAGACTATTTGTTCATTGATACCGCAGTGAAGGCAAGGAGAAGTTTCTGCTACACAGGACTGGCTAACATTGACATTGTTATGGTCGTGCTGGGGTTTAAATATAGCCTATCAACTATAAGTGTTCATAGAAGTTCTCATATCGATAGAGTGTTAAAGCTTCTGTATCCCACTGCAAGAAGCTACCAGTTGTACTTCCCACTTTTGTGGGTCAACAATACAATAGTCGGAGATCGGACAAACTTTGTTGTGACAATCTCAATCAATGGGGTTTGGTTTATTGCTGGCATCACTATTTACAATAATAATAGTAGGCACTAGTAACATGTATGACAGGAGTGGTAGCGTATATGGGTACATGTCAATAGTTAAACTTATATACTTAAAGTTATAAGTTCCGAATAGGGCAGAAGCTTCCACTTTTCAAATTCACATTTCTTAGATTTACAGAAACATTTCCTTAGATTTCCAGAATTTTAAAGCCCGATGTTCCAGTTTAATGTTTACTTAATCATCAAAAGTGCAGACAGGCCCCCGTATGCACACAGTCGTACATGGAAAGTTGCAGTAGGCCATAAAGGAAGTGCATGCTGCTGAAAAAAAGCAAACCTTTCAAAATGGAAGTCAATTTTGCATGCTCTCCCATATCGAAGTTGGTGCCTTACTGCACGCCTAGTAGTAACGTTAATTCTTTAAATGCGAGCCCGTGGTGGTCACTTCTCACCAGGACATATACATACTGTACCCATGCGTAGCCAGCCAGTTTAAGGGTAGCCGGAAAATCTGATCGTCATGCTGCCAGATTCTCAGCCCATGCGCTGTGCCTCAACAACATACTGACCTGGCAATTAGGCTGTTTTGTGCCGTGCTCGGTCAAATCTGCGTCAACAAGATACAGCGCGCAGATTGACCGAGGGTATAATAAGTAAGTTAATTTTTAGTGCAACATTATTTCTAAGCAAATACCCTAATCGAATATATACGAACATTCCTTTAGAATTTTAGAATTTATGGCATTTCCTTAGATTTCCTTCCTTAGATTTCTTTATTTCCTCAGAAATTTCAAAATTTCAAAAATTTCCTTAAAATAAGGAAATTTCAAATTTTGAAAGATGCGGAAGCTAACTGGAATAGGGTGTAACATGAATTACCAACTATCAGGGTACAGTCATTGCGGGGGACCATCGTTCGTCCATGCGGCTTCATGTCACTCGGCATACGGTACGGGCAATGCTATACCGAGAGACGGGCGTCTGGCCTGGTTCCACGACGGGGATTCACCGGGGCTTGACTACATACACGGGGTGTCTGACGGGGCCAGAGTGTGTACCAGACCGTACATTAGCTACATGTGGGCATGTGGTATGAACCAATGGCCATACGGTCGACGCCCTCTGCACCTATTGGTTCAATGAACGAGGCTCTGGACTGGCCAATAAATTTAGTTCTGTACCATAATGCACCGTCATGGACCGAGTCGCACAGATATCATTCGGAATCGCACTACCTGGAGATCAGGAAATCTTTTGGGGATTAGATAGAAATCAAATCGTAGGAATGTACATAAAACATGTCGGACCTAATTTAAAGGTCGTCTTAGCCAATGAGAAAGCTTGGCTCCCAGCCTAAGGGTACAGGGTGAAACGTGTGCAAAATCATGACACATACAACAGGTCCTTGTTCCACATAAGGAAAGGTATTTGACGACTTGGCGAAAGTGAAGTGATCCGACAACTTAGAAAGGAGGGCGTGTTCAAGGGAAAATGCTTACTGGGCATGTTAAGTTATTTATCCTTGATACTAAGCTGTCACTGCATGAGGGAACAGCGGCTGTGCTAAGGGTTAGGGAAGTACGTTATGTCACGCGGGCCACGGCTAATGAGCGAGCGGTCCAGTTAGTTACAGGTGACTGTTTGCCGTGGGATTTCACCGCACGAACCGTGTTCAGTAATGGTGCGAAGGGGTGGACTCCGAGGAAAGTATTCGGAAAATAGACCAAGTTCAAAGACAGCCTGCCACGTAAGGAGAGGGTGTGGCAGCCTCCTCAGGGCTCTCCTCCTCCTCCTCCGTTATACATTACATACTGGCGTTGGCGCTGATATGCATGAGGAAAAGTAGTGTCCTTGTATGGATTGCATATTCATAGCGGACAATCGAGGGTCCGGGGAAACAAATCCCTGGGACTTAGACTGCTTGAAATTGCATCGTCAGCACGAAATATTATTGGAAGTGGAAAGACGTGAACTATAAGGGTGCTAATATGTTATCAAAATCAAAGTGGTAAGATTCGTAACAGGTACCAACGCCCTTATCACCCGACCTTTTAGAGTGGGGGATGTTACAGCATATCAAATATCCCCCACACCTGTTGATGCTCATAAATAAACTTCAAAAATAAATATGTTAGCTCTATCCTGGCACTACTGAGGAGTAGGGATCTATACATTTTTTTCTTGCAACACCATAATTATTAATAAAGCGATTACATAATGCACCACCAAGAGCGTCCAAAGAGTTAAAAATATTTTCGTGACTCTGAATACAGTAAAGACAGGCTCTTGACGTATATACTGGAACAATTGTCCGCCACTTATTTTGATGCTGCAATACAAAACCATGACCAAAATAATTAAGTATGCTCACCTGAACTCCTGAGGCGTCGTCACTAAGCGCTTCGAAGAATACACTATGTTACACTGCTTAGCATCATTAGCCAGTAATAGCTTCACAAACTTGAAAACTCTCACTGGTGCATACAAGCGAGCCGTCTCGGAACGCCAACACTCTTCTTCGGGTGGGCCCGCTCGCAGCCCTGAAATTCGTATTGAGCTGGATTTGTAGCATATCAATAGACAAGTTAGGTTTTCGTTACGTGTTTCGTTACTTAATCTAGGTCATCCTAAACTGCATACGATCAGGTTGGAGAACGAAACATTCTGTGCACGGCCCCTCGTGGTAGCCTGCATGACTGCAACAAACTAACAATGGATGGTTTGAGGCTCCATTGCGAGGTGCCTCTGCTGTGTTTCCCAACCTAGGGATAACAAAAAATATCAAAAGAATTTCAGACTCCATGAAAAGGCGTTGCTCTCCACCCTTTTGTAATCCCATCCATAAAGGAAGAAGAGAAAACCATTAAAAAACACTCTGAAATTGTATGCGCCCTTGTTTCATAATAAGTTCGTACAGACACAAGCATGCATCTTCACAGCGTCGGGGCATAACATTGAGCTGTAAAGTTGGAAGGCCACTACCAGACAAGAAAGAGGGAAGCGCTAGGCAGCATTAGAAGCAGCTCAACGGAAATTAATCATTGTTATCGATCAAGCCGGGCGCTGGTTGAGGCGTAAAAACAACAACGCTGGAAGTGTGTCAATAAAGCGGTATTTGCCGGTTGCATATCGGGCTGTCAAATAATGAACATATGGAATTCCATTACGAACACATCATCTTTTGAAAAGATTTATCTTAACTTGAATGACTCAATGTCGTGTTGACAGTCATCACTATCCGATTATATTAAATTTTGAGAATTTAATGGCAGCATTTTACAAACTGAATCTGATGAAAAGAAGTTGTGTAACACGCTCATGAGAGTAGACCTGCCTAATTGTGTTTTGTTTGCAGGCCGGCAACCTCGTTTTCAAATGTCATTGAATTTTAAGCAAATTAATGGAAATATTATAATTAACCACATCTAGCATTTTGTTTATTCCTTATGTCAGAATGAGACTTTTCATTGGAACTATCAGATTATTGGGCTACTTTCCGCTGTTCATGCGCAACGCATAGCTACAGAGTGTGTTGTGATAATTTCACTTTTCGCATTAATTATCGTGATCGATAGGGCGACTAGATATACAGGCTGCACAGAAAAAGCTGCATGCGTTTGTCAAACGGCAATGTTACAGAGTTCTTATCGTTTAACCTGGGAAAAACTTACATTCCCTTTGAGAATTTGAAAAATTAACATAAACCATAACAAATAAATCATGCCAAAACAAACAGGTAACAGTGCAGCATTAACATGACAACAAGTGCCCGCTTCAATATTTGAGAGTGTTTACCTCCTAAGTGGTAGCATCAGGAGATCAACTTGACAGTAATTTAGTTTACTTTTTTTGTAATCCCACACAGGGATTGCTACCTTTGTTTCTATATTCTGTTAATTTACATGTCAAATTTGTGTTTATTTGTTTTCTACCCTGTAGAAATCAATAAATGAAATGAAATGAAAAAAAAGTGTTTACATTTTTATTTTGGTTCTAACTTTTTGTTTGGGCGTAAAGTCACCCGGAAATTTAATTCTGGCGCCCCTTAGAGTAAAAAATCCGAGCTACGCTATTCGAAAAAACACTGCAAATGTAAACAAAAATAGAGTTATTTAAAAGCAGAGATAAAGGCACTTAATGCGTTATAGGCAAATGAGGGTAGTAGGCCATGTGTGTCACGAGTGGAAGGTGTGGTGACCATGTGTGTGTGTGTCGCGAGGGTGGGGGTGGGGAGTTGCGGGCAAACCACCTTTCAGGACAGGATATTATTTAAAATAATTATATTCCACTTTAATTGTTAATTGTTCTTACACTGAACTATTTAGATCCCCAAAATCGCTTATATCGCAAAAGCAACATCATTTGGTTTATAATTTTGTTAGAATTACTCCTTGTTATTATGCGGAATTCTTGCCGAGCGCATGGCGATTTACCACATTGAGTAAAACAAGGCCGTCGCACGACGAAACCCGAAAAATAATGATCTTATTTTTTCACCGTTCAGATGCAATACCGCCCTCAAGAGGCTGAAACTTTGTTATTACGTTCATCTTCATGTTTACAGACAACTCACATGTTTTTAATTTTATGCCAAAAGCTGCTCCAAAATTCATAAATATGAGTTTTCCTCAGTATTTGCAGTAAGTTACTAGGTAATTTGAAACTGAAATACTTTTAAAAAAAGAATTTTATGGAGATTTGTGGATTGAAACTAGAAATTTCTTCTTTTTACTAGTAGCTCTAGTTAATTTTACTGAAATGATGCTAACGTAAATGCGTTAACGTAATCATTGGAGATAACGTTATTAAAAAATTTTGATAAGGCCAAGAGAATGAAAGTCATAGATTTCCGTCCACGGAAAATTTCTCTGAAGCTTACATGAGGCTTTTTTCATTATTCATTATTCATTATTTCCATTGATCATTAATAACAGCGCAATCACAAGATGTTTCTTCTATTATTCATCTAATCTGTGTACGTACACTGCAGGGCTGTATGCATTATACCTAGTACGTGCGGTCCGCACACACAGCACGACAGCACTACTACTAGGCTCAACCATGATAGAACGTGTTGTGCATGTGAAGGCGAGTACAGTTGCAGGTGCGGATCGGGACGGGTTTACCCATACAGTTTTTTGTGAAAGTTTTAGCACGATGCGACCTTTTGTGTGAACGACGTATGCGGGACTGAGGCTGTAAAGAGAACATGTGCTAATGATTATACTTTTATTTTTTATAAGCACATACTGGTGGAAATTTGCAAAAAATTTGCTTTTACTGATGTGGATGATTTGGAACTAAATTTGTTTGGTGCCCGATGGTGGAAATACCTTTTGGTGTTTAAAAATAATGAAAAATTTAGGCGGTAGCTTTTCGGGACATGGGGCTGCATGGACGCCAAATCATGACTTTCATTCTCGCCAGCTAAACAATGATATTGTGCCAATAAGGTGGTTTTTGCAGATAATGCATTTAACAAGTTGTCCTGACATTCCCTATTGATTGGATGATACTGATTCGTAGCTCCTGAAGTGATGAGAAGACATGACAATGATTGAGTCAATAACCGCAGTTTGGTCTCAGAGGTATGGGATTACATCATGACATGAGTGCGCAATTTTAATTAATCGCTACCATATTCTAAAAGTAGGCATATGTTTGGAAAGGTATAACCGAACCCAACAGCCTAACGTCTTTGTAAGAAATGACTGTTAACTGTTCAGTTTTTTAGAGTATGTTTTTAGCAGACAACGCAGTAACATCTTACAGGATTCACAGGTGAATGCATTCAATGCTGAATATTCTCCCAAAATGTCGTTTCAATCTTCACTTGACTAGCACTTTTCAAGGAAAATCTGTGATATTTGTCATAATATTTGTATAGAAATTTTGTTTAATTTTTTTCTTCAAAATAATGTATTTACATGTATTTCTTCTGAAAACTGAAGTAGATTGAAATGAACAGTATAAAATCCAGCGGCGGTTAAAATGAAGCCGGACTAGTTAAAAACCCTTTCCAAGTTGTTCCTAAGACTACAAATATGAATCTTTCTCTTTTTAATTCGTATTGCACATTTTATGATATTTCTTGAAAATGAGTGTTGAGGTGAACGTATGTTGTACCTTCCCATTAAGTCAATTTAAACAAAGTTCAAATGTATTCTGCAGTGTCGGAATAAATATGAAAAAAATCTTCAATTCAATGCTAACTTTAAATAAATTAACTCAAATGACACACTGCAATAAGCTAAAAACTTTTCAATTTGTTAGAATATTTATACTTGTAGAAGCAGTTTTGCCAACATTACCAAGGTTTGGCCACATGTTCCTTCCCTTTAAAGGCACCTGGCACTGGTATTTTGTCCAAATGTAGCTTTTTGTCATAAATATATACATTTTTTATGAGTGGAATGTGAATAAACAAGTAACTAAGGTTACAGAAATAGTGGTTTTATTTATTTACGACGACTTTAGAATAGGTCACCCCTTACATTGATACGTGGTGGCGCTGTTCGTGACGACGGTCATTCGAGGCCGGGGATATTGAAGAAGAGAAAATGTGTGAGTCTATTCGGCCCCATACATTATGGCGTCTACTGGGTACTTGATGTTTTGATGCGTCACACGAATCCGAGTAACTGAATCGAGAGCCCGACAATGAGAAACCTCAATCAAGCTTCCTCAAACCATTTCCATGTTTTAAATGAATAAAAAGCAATATGAGAGCAATTATATATGACTGCTGTACTACTACTAGTCTCATTGCTAGTGCCAAAGAAAGCGAATCAATTAATTATGTAATTAATCTCTGACAACCCTGACAAGAATGACACATTGAATCATTGCACTATAGTCTATACACAACCGTCAAGTCTGTCATGAACTGCCAACACAATACCATACTTTCACAAAATGTATGCCTAACCTGTAACTCTAGTTTCCAGATGAAACGACAACGTAAAACAAAGGCCCAGAGGGAAGCATGCAAGTTTTTCACGATATAGATTGTGCAGCATGGTAGCTAGTACTACAGAAAACTGCATAGCGTCACTGTATAACGCTGGAAAACGACGTCGGACAGGACCACTTTGCCCTCGTTATCCTGAACATCTCGCTGCTCATAACCGCCTTTATATTTGGGATCAGCTGGAAACAGATGCAGGCTGACCCCATCTTTAGTTGTTTTGTTGCACCCAGCAGCAACCACACCTGGTCGGCATTACAAAAATGCCGGAAAAAATGCCTTTTTTATAACAAACCAAACCACACGATGTGTAAGCTTCCAGGCAATTCTCCGAGGGCGTCAGAGGGTCGATGTTCCATCGGCAGCGAATCCTTCCTCCGAATGACGTCACAAAAGGGATGGGCGGAGTCACCACTCAAAACAACTTCATATTGTTTTAAACATATACTTAATCCTGACAAATCAATCCTCAAACAATTTGTTTATTGTTAATACACATATACTTTATTGTTTAAATCAATAAAAACCTATTGCCAGGTACATGCCTTTTAAACATTAATGTAAAACCCAATGATTTTTAGCTTTGGTTTGTATTTATTTACAAATTGCTTATTATCTGTTCTTTTATAGTTTTTGTGGGCCTTGTTGTCAGTCTTTACTGCACAAGGTAAGATTATAGGGGTTGATATAGGCCTACATTATGAGTTTCTAGAAGTACTGTCTGGGAGACAGAAATGGCCAGTATAGCCAACTACTGGCATAGGGATCAGCTAGTCTTGATGTAAGATTATAGGGTTGATATGAGGCCTGCTAATTATAGAGTTTCAGAAGTACCGTCTGGGAGACAGAGAATGATGTTATACAACTACTGTATAGGACCAGCTAGTCTTGATGTAAGATTATATAGGGTTGATATAGGCCTACATTATAGAGCTCTAGAAGTACTGTCTGGGAGACAGAATGATGTTATACAACCACCCCAGCAGTATATAGGACCAGCTAGTCTTGATGTAGTGATTATGGGGTTGATATAAGCTTCACATTATAGAACTTCTAGAAGTACTGTCTGGGGAAGACAAGAATTGATGTTATACAACTACTAGCATAGGACCAGCCAGTCTTGATGTAAGATTATAGGGTTGATATAGGCTCACATTATAGAGTTTCTAGAAGTACTGTCTGAGGAGACAGAATGATGTTATGCAACTACTAGCATAGGACCAGCTAGTCTTGATGGGTGTAAGATGTAGTTTGTGTTACATTGCATGCACCACATTCCGCTTCACAGGATCCACCACGAGCAAGCACCGTACTTGTAGTCACTTCGGCAAACCCTGACTTCACGACAACCCAGACACGTAGATGTGGACCACCTCGAAATAACGTCATTGATTATTTCGTATGTTGCTTCTGATATTATCAACAATTTAGTTTTGGATATAATGTAAACTTTTTAAATAGAAATCTTTGGAATGGAAACACACACACAAAATTGTTCTTCTTTAGTATCAAATTGTTGTTTTGGTTTCAAAAGTAAATTATTATATGGCAAACTTATAAATATTGAATCAGTTAGATAAAAAGTCTAACACTACAGACAAATCATTTTACCCACAGTATAATGGTGTGCATCCAATACCCGTTACTAACTAAATAATCAAGAGATGTTTTTTACCCACAGTATAATGGTGTGTCCAATACCCGTTACTAACTAAATAATCAAGAGATGTTTTTTTTACCCACAGTATAATGGTGTATCATCAACTACCCGTTACTAACTAAATAATCAAGATGTTTTTATTTACCCATAACAGTATAATGCAGTGTATCCAATATCCGTTACCAACTAAATAATCAAGATGTTTTTTTTACCCTCCAGTATAATTGCAGTTTGTATCCAATACCCGTTACTAATTAAATAACTCTAAGATGTTTTTTTACCCACAGTATAATGGTGTATCCAATACCCGTTACTAACTAAATAATCAAGATGTTTTTAGCATACCCACAGTATAATAGTGTGTATAACACCACTAATACCCGAAATACTAACTAAATAAGGTGTCAAGGTGTCAGGATTTGGATTGTGAGTGAGTCCAAGTTTTGCGTATTATTGTTAATGTATGTACAGTATACAATGTAACAGTAACTGCTCTTTGCTTAAAATCATGACCATCATATTAAGGGAAGGCGCAGATCACATGATTAAGTGATAACAAGAATTACGGCTGTTCAGCAATTTATCAACACAACTAGAACTATTAGAAGAATCTTTCACAACAATCTGAATCAGCCAAATAAGCTGAATTGAGATCAGGACAGACCCTAAAATATTCCTGTTTTAGGGTATGTCAATGGCAATTACAATAGTTACCGTTACATTACATTTTTTGAGGTTTCGGTTTACTCTTTAATGCCACATTATATTGTTAAATCTACGCAAGGAAGAGTAGAAAAGACATTTTTATGTATGTGAACAATGTAATGTTCACGAGTAACTAGTATTTTCTTTTATGTAGTGCATGATACAACAAATCTTCGAATTTGTTTGCCGAGTACTACCCCGTATAATGCATAACCACGCTTTGGAAAAAAATATATATATATACACAGTAAGGAAGCAGGAATTAAGAGTAGGCCTAACACTCAAAAAATACAACATACGTAAAAACTGGCGGTATCGTCTCAATGAATTCATCTTAAAAACATTTAATTCAAATACAGATGATAAAAAGTTTGAGGCAAATTTTATGATGATGATTACAAGACACGTTTTACTGATGAGTGCATCCTATGCCAAAGTAAAACAACTATTTTAGAATTCATTTTGTAGGATTCACCGGATTCGTTTATCAAGTAAAGTATCTAGTTTGAATTGGGTTGTTGAAATGTTTATCCGCGCATATGTATAGCATGTTACTCAGGGATATCTTTGGTTTGAAATATTTGTATCGCACACATATTGACTGATATGAAGAATGCCAGCTGGCCACCGTTGACAGCGCCCTGGCTGATACAGAGATCTATGCCAGGAATAATGTGCTTCTACATTTTTGTATAATTTAACTTCAGAGATACAACGAGGAAATGTTCAAAAGTGACGTTTATGAAGAGAGACCCAACCTGTTGGTTTTGTCTCCATCCAACGCGGGTTGATTCACAAGCTTTATTTACATCCCAATTCAATGGTGTCAAATCAGTCGAAGTTTCCTAGAATTTTCATCGCAATATAATATTCAGATCATTGAAGATTTTACATAATGCTACAAATTGTATTGTTCGGTAAACATGTACAATGTATGTCACCCACATGATGCCATGGTTTATGGTTTAGCGTAGACTGATTTGTGTTCTGATGGCCGAGTCGCCAGAATGTGGGTTCAATCCCAACATGACTATAGCAGAAGTCCTTGAGCAAGACACTTTACTATACTTGCTTCTCTCCACCCAGGGATAAATAAAAGTGAGGGTGAGGAGAGGTTGGTTGTTATGTTTAATAGCTCTGCTGGCATGCATACAGGCTTGTAATCGCAGCAATTGAGCTATATACTCCCCAGGGAGCTGAGATGGTTTCAGGAATGATTTATAAGCCTGATGAGCAGGGGTAATAATATGTAACTGTAAGAGAGGCCATTTGTTTTTCAACAGCGAACATTTTGCTATTCTGAATTCAAGACATTGCATGGGCAAGTATTTCACCCTCAAGTGGGTTTAATTAATCAACTTTATGTTGTTTATTTTCTGAATGACATGATTCCTGTGGAGAAATACTGAAGGTCAGTTACATTTGCTTAGAGTTCCTCTTTAAACATATATAGCTGTACCCCTCGTGGTCTAAACTGTCTGGGTCATTTAAGAATGATATGCTAATCAGATGTAATTTATTTTGTTTATTACAGGATTCTGCTCAGCCAGTGCAATCGAAGCTTCTGATGATGATGAACTTGTGTGTAACCTCTACTGTACGATCACAGGTAATCTATACACCAGTACCCCTAAATCTTATACCAATCCCTTCATACTCATTATTCTACTAAAATATTTTGATTTTAGAAGCAATGGCTGATCATGATATGTTGCTGGAAGGACTGGACATGAGAGATATTACCACGTGAAGAAGTTGCACCTCTATGTTCAACTAGCTCCAGTCATTATGAGCCTAAATGCCATGCCCTGACTGCATTGGTTCACCAAAGAAGTAATACGTAAGGCGTATAGCCCATCTGAAAACACCTCAAAATCATTGTCCTTTCACCATTTTGTCCCATCACCATTTTCCTCACTCACTATTACGCCCCATCACCATCTCTTCACTCCATCTCATCCCCATCTCTTCATCCCATCTCTTCATCCCATCTCTTCATCCCATCTTCCCATCCCATCTTCATCCCATCTCTTCTATCCCATCTCTTCATCCCATCTGTCCCATCTACATCCCATCAGTCCATCCCATCTCTTCATCCCATCTCTTCATCCCATTCAATCCATCCCATCTTCATCCCATCTCTTCATCCCATCTGTCCATCCCATCTGTCCATCCCATCTCTTCACATCTCATCTCTTCATCCTGTCATCTTCATCCTCATCTCTTCATCCCATTATTCTTCATCCCATCTGTCCATCCCATCTGTCCATCCCATCTGTCCATCCTGTATCTCATCATCTCATCCTTCATCTCATCTCTCCATCCCATCTTCTTCATCTCATCTGTTCATCCCATCTGTCCCTAAATCTTCCCCTTTCGCATTGTTTTCTCCTAGGCTTAAGCGATATCAACTTTTTTTCATCCACAACATATCCTCGAACATATATTCAGATTTCTCGATAATATCATGTGATTGGGAATTGGTGTTATTTCCACTTACAGCAAAATCATGGAGTATGGCTCGAGCACACGTATAATGTACCTCACACATGGTGTGCCAGCCAGAAACAGATCACCATGGCTAGACAGTGAGACGAAACATTGTTCGATTATGTTGGATCAAATACACCATTCAATCACCAACCCTAACTCAACCTTCCCAAATCCTTCACAAAGTGAAGGATTTTGGAGGATTGAGGGTTATTATTAGTATACCTTTCCCATAATATCACATCCATGTTTTGTTGTAGTGATTGCAAGGTCAGTGCCTTGGGCCAGTGGACACTGTTTGTCTACGCATGCAGGAGTGGTCCCTGTCAGGTACATGTATCACAGATTATAAAACACATGTGCATACATGTCATGTGCTTGTTTTACTACTGGCGATTTTGAGGACCAGGTTATGTAAGCAAATGGGCTGAGGGAGTTAGGGTTAATCGTTGAATGGTAAACAATGCCTGGTCAGATGGCTCTTTGTGATCTGATAGTTATTAATACAGAAGTAGTTCATCTTGTTTACTGTTGAAAAAGCTGAAAGTTACATTGTATTTTCCATGAAATTGGACCCGACTGGAACAACTCAAGGATTTTTTAATCGCAATATATATTTTTCTTTATGATATATTTTTTTTTCTTTATGATACATATTTTTCAGTGGTGACATTTTTTTCACCGCACTATTGACAATCTCGATAATTTGAAAAGTTCTCGATATTATAATCATATGAAAGCAAAACAGGCTTATGTATATTCGGCATATCGTGTTATCGCATACCAAGCTCATTTCTCCCTCCATTTTCCCTTCGTATCTTTCTGCACTGGTTCATTTATTTTTAATCTTTGTTTTTAATATGGATTTATTTTGATAGTTGGTCATTATCACTAATGAGCTATATAGTTGGAATGGCAATGCAAGTTGGGAAACCATGAATCAAGTGTTATCAGATTCTAATCTTATAATCCCAGCTACAGAGATTAGCCGTGAATTTTGAACAATGGGGGGAAAATTGGCTGACTCCAAGAATAAAAGAGAGGCAATGTAATACGCCCACCTTTTTAAACCATGCACAATGGTTATGAACTGATTTTAGTAAAGTAGTGTTCCAAACCAGCGAGCGCAGGCAGCCAGTTAAAGAAGGTTGCGTATGGGGAGGGAATCACGCCTGTGGTCTGACTGATGAAATTACAGATGGTTTACTGTGTTAAATCTCTCTACAGACACCCATCCCAGACACATAGTTTACTTCCTTTTTAAGCAATCTCTCACATAGACACCCATCCTTAGACACATAATTGCATAGTTTACTCTTGCTACAATCTCTCTACAGACACCCATCCTTAGACACATAGTTTACTCTTGCTAAATCTCTCCACAGACACCCATCCTAGACACATAGTTTACTCTCATAAATCTCTACAGACACCCATCCTAGACACATAGTTTACTCTTGCATAAATCTCTCACAGACACCCATCCTTAGACACATAGTTTACTCTTGCTAAATCTCTCTACAGACACTCATCCTTAGACACATAGTTTACTCACTAAATCTCTACAGACACCCATGCAGACACATAGACTTATAAATCTCTCTACAGACACCATCCTTAGACACATAGTTTACTCTTGCTAAATCTCTACAGACACCCATCCTTAGACACATAGTTTACTCTTAAATCTTCACAGACACCCATCCTTAGACACATAGTTTACTTGTAAATCTCTCTACAGACACCCATTCTTAGACACATAGTTTACTCTTTACAATCTTCTACAGACACTCATCCTTAGACACATAGTTTAAATATACTTCTGTTAAATCTCTCTCACAGACACCCATCTCTAGACACCCATCCTTAGACATAGTTTACTCTTTGCTAAATCTCTCCAGACACCCATCCTTAGACACATAGTTTACTCTTGCTAAATCTGTTCATACAGACACCCATCCTTAGACACATAGTTTACTCTTAAATCTCTCTACAGACACCCATCCTTAGACACACATAGTTTACTTGCTAAATCTCTACAGACACCCATCCTTTACACATAGTTTACTCTTGCTAAATCTCTACAGACACCCATCCTTAGACACATAGTTTACTACAAATCTCTCTACAGACACCCATCCTTAGACACATAGCCATTTACTTATAAATTCTACAGACACCCATCCTAGACACATAGTTTACTTCATAAATCTCTACAGACACCCATCCTTAGACACATGTTTACTCTTGCTAAATCTCTACACACACCATCCTTAGACACATAGTTTACTTTAAATCTCTACAGACACTCCATCCTAGACACATAGTTTACTTCTTGCTAAATCTCTCTACAGACACCCATCCTTAGACACATAGTTTACTTGCTAAATCTTTACAGACACCCATCCTTAGACACATAGTTTACTTCATGCTAAAATCTCAGACACCCATCCTTAGACACATAGTTTACTCTTTTGCTAAATCTCTACAGACAATCCCATCCTTAGACACATAGTTTACTCTTAAATCTCTACAGACACCCATCCTTAGACACATAGTTTACTCTCCTAAATCTCTCTACAGACACCCATCCTTAGACACATAGTTTACTCTAAGTAAATCTCTAATTGACACCCATCCTTAGACACATAGTTTACTCTACAATCTCTACAGACACCCATCCTTAGACACATAGTTTACTCTTGCTAAATCTCTACAGACACCCATCCTTAGACACATAGTTTACTCTTAAGTAACTTCTAGAGACACCCATCCTTAGACACATAGTTTACTCTTGCTAAATCTCTACAGACACCCATCCTAGACACATAGTTTACTCTTACTAAATCTCTACAGACACCCATCCTTGGACATAGTTTACTCTTGCTAAATCTTCTACAGACACCCATCCTTAGACACATAGTTTACTCTTTACAATCTCTACAGACACCTATCCTTAGACACATAGTTTACTCTTGCTAAATCTCTCTACAGACACCTATCCTTAGACACATAGTTTACTCTTGCTAAATCTCTCTACAGACACCCATCCTTAGACACATAGTTTACTCTTGCTAAATCTCTCTACAGACACCCATCCTTAGACACATAGTTTACTCTTGCTAAATCTAACTACAGACACCTATCCTTAGACACATAGTTTACTTGCTAAATCTCAGACACCTCTTAGACACATAGTTTACTCTTGCTAAATCTCTACAGACACCCATCCTTAGACACATAGTTTACCTACAAATCTACAGACACCCATCCTTAGACACATAGTTTACTTACTAAATTCTCCACAGACAACCATCCTAGACACATAGTTTACTTGCTAATCTCTCCACAGACACCCATCCTTAGACACTGAGCGTATTTAATTCATCATCATTTGATGGGATCTCTCATCATGGCTATGGATGATCTTTCTTGATTGGATTATTCTTGACAACCTTTGTGGTGATAATTGATTTTTCTTGTTTGTGTAGTTAAGGTTTTCAGACCATATTTTGAATAGCTGTTGTCCATGTATAGGTTATTTATGTGTTTTATTTATGATAAATTTAATCATTATAAATTTACTTTTTTTTAAATAAGGGAATAAATTTGTGACATGGACTTTACCACAGTATAATGTCTGAACTCGTGATTATAAATTCAATGACTATTTTGTATATCATGTCAGATAATTACAATGTTGCTGCAATATTTATACCTGCTGGTATTTTCTTGGATGTACATGTAGGTACAATGTAGAACTAGAAGGCATCCATCTATAGAAGGCATCCATCTATATTGACTCATCGTTACAGTTTATGGCAGTGAGAAACAAATGGGTAAGTTCTACTGTTCCTTTGGATGGGGTATGTTATTTCATTTCATTCATCCGTCACACTTTTATTTCCTTTGGCATGTATAAAGTATCTCCCAGTTATATAGCTTGCCAGGTACAAAATATAGTTAGTCCCCCTCCCATTTTTGTGAAGGGCAATGACAGGATGCTGGAGGATTAGTTCGTTGAGGCGTGCAGGCGGGAACTGTGGATCCTAGGAGTTGGGGGAAGGAGTGTGTGCTCACTGAACCGAATCAGTTGTAAACAAGCACTGGGGGAGGAGGGTGGTTGACTTAGGATATAGGAGATCCTTCAGTCTGGGGTGGGTTGTAGACTTTGGGTATAGAGGATCCTTCAGTCTGTAGTAGTGGTCGCCAAATGTCGCTGATGTAGAAACCGATGTCCTGTGGTACAGTGTTGTGTTAAACGATCTCGATGGCCTCTCTGATGCGTCTGGGGTGCCAAGTGTCGATGGGTGTGATGAGTTGGGCTGCCTGCCAGTCGATTTGGTGGTCCTTGATGTGCGAGAGCTTGATGATGGCTGACTTTTCGAAATCTCCTCTACGGCCGTGCGCTCGGTGTTCCTTCAGTCTGATGGGGAGATTCCGTCCTGTTTCGCCGATGTACACCTTTCCGCACTCACAGGGGATCCAGTAGACTCCAGCTCTGTTGCTTGGGTCCGGTTTGTCCTTGTGGGTGTGTTGCAGTCCTTGGAGTTTGCTGGGGGCTGAGTGGTACACTTCGATGCCTGCTCGTCGGAGGATGCGTTGGAGTTTGTGTGACGTCGAACCTAGATAGGAGAGACAAGCAGACAGGGTTAGATCACTTACCTTGCGTTCGGGGTTTGGAACCGGCTTCACTGTGTTGATCTTGCTGGTATTGTAACCATTGCCCTTGATGAGGGTAGTTCAGATGTTATGGTTAATTATAGTAAAAAGTGACCATACATTACAAGACCCTATAAATGTAAATCTGGGCAGAATCACCGTGGAGAAAAAATGAAATATTGGACGTTTGAGTTTATTATTTGGTATTCTTGCCTTAAAATAAATTGTTAAAGGATTCATGACTCAAACTTAGACTTGACCTTATGACTCATGACACTCATGACTCAAGCTGCAGACTTGGACTCGACACTACTTGGAAGTACTCGGACACGGACTTGAGATTTGAGAACTTGAATATAAACTTATGTAATATTCAGTATAAACAAAGTGACATTTTGTTATCTATTAACACAAATATCTCTTATGTATATTTCAGGTTTTCCTGTCGTGATTATAGGCATTTCAGCAGCTGCCAAGTGGAATAACTGTTGTAGTATAAGTCATGTTGAAACATGCTTCTCTAAATGTTTAATCAAATTATTTGTCCACTGGAGTAAATTCCACGTTGCAATAAATACGAAAAATCTGAATGCATTTTTACTATTTTTTTAAAATCAAAATCGGTGCGGTGAGGCATTTAAAAAAATATTTTTTTAAGGTAATCTTTTTTGCCAACCAGTGAAATACGTGTGTGAAAAATGATGGTGCAATCCCATTCAGTGACACTTCATCTTTGTTGACTTGTTGTTTTTCAAAGTGTACTTAACGTACAAAATGATGTAGGTCAGTATTTGACTATTTCTGTTGTTTGTCATTTGTTGCAAGTATTGGTTCAACAGAGCCAGATTGTCTCCTGTCTTATTTTTGGATAAGACATTATTGATGTTATTTTCAAACAGTTGTAATGTGTCCGTTTTGTATGAATGAGTACGTTTGTTGTGTTTATGTGATTTGTTCCTCTAATAAAGGAAAGCAGAACATTAAGTGTTTCATCTGGTTCTTCAAAAAAGCCAGAGTCATATGGGATGGGAGTGAGTTTCTCAGTTTTCCTTTTGGATCTGTATTTGTGAGATTTGCTCGAATTAGTTTCTCCCGAGAGTTGTTGGTTTTGTTTTTGTATCAGCGGCCAATGTTTGTTTACTGCTTGTTTTACATCTTTGTGATTAACGAACGGATTATACGTCGTTGAGAAGACGAGTTGTGCTTCCTTGATTTGTTTACCTTTTGGTAGTTTGTGAATCAGTTTGCCAGTGATACATTGTGTGTTGCAATGTTTGTCTCAGTTTGACTATAGCCTCTGGCTAATAATTTTTGTGAGAAAATCTTGACTTTTTCTATGAAATCTTCCTCATCAATTGTTGGTATTTCTAGAATATCATAGAGTTTCTCTATAGATAAATGCTTTGAATGCATGGGGTGGGTGTGATGAGGTTTTGTGCAGAAACTGGTATGTTTAGTAGGTTTGGTGTACACTTTTGTGTCTAGTATGCCAGTTTCACGGAAGTATTTTCCTTTGAAAATTTTTAAGTCAAGATAATTGATTGAGGTTTTTGAGGCCTCGTACATGTGAATTTGAGAGTTGGGTGCTTCTGATTCATAGTGTTTATGAGATTCTTGAAATCTTCAAGTTCACCACTATAGATGACTAGTACATCATCTCTATAGTATCACTATGTTAGGATATGATCAGCCCATTGTAGGATTTTATTTTCGAGATCGTGTAGTGTTATGTCACAAATTTCCGGACTGGCTGTTGAGCCCATTGCACAGCTGTTTTTTTGGAGGTAGAATTTATTTCCAAATTGGAAACAGTTTCTGTTGAGTATGAGTTCCAGAAGTTTTTGGATGTATTCGGATGGTGATTTGTTGATGACATATGGGTGGTTGGTTTGTTCGAGGGGATTGCATACACAGTTTATTGCCTCAGTTTAGCGGATATTTGGGTACATTAACCCTAACAATCCCCATCCAGTCAAACTCCAACAGCAGGTTTTGTTGGAATCTGTTAGGATGGGTACTGGACCCCTAAACTGATTGTCTTTTTACACTGGGTTAGGCATACCTCCAGAATCAGAGTCCAACAGTTTGTGTGTACAGTTTGCTATATGGTGTTGGAATTTGGAAGGATTGGTATGGTTCCTAGTAAATTACACTAGGGAGTTAGGGTTAAAACAACATCAATACTTGAGATAAGCATATTTTCTGGGAATGTTATTCCTTCAAGTTTCCACAGTATGTTTGCTGTGTCGCGGACATACATGTACATGTATGTAGGTTGGGCGGTATAATGTTGTTATGTAACATTAATAAAACAATGGATGGGTTGTTTTATGCTCAGATTATACAGATTTATTATGCAGTTCATATGCACTGTTCTCCGTTACTAGGAGGCCATGTTGGAAAAAGGGCCGATTACCGGTGTTCACCAATAGAGGGCGGTATGATGTAAACAAGCCAAGAATTGACACAGCCAGGGGAAGCATGACATGGATATTAAGAATGGTGCTAATTACATTGAACATTACATCCCTCCCTTTTTAGACAAAGACACTTAGGTCATGCACAATTTAAAGTTCACTAAATGGCATGTGTCTATTTGCTATCAAAGAGTTCAGTGTCCTTTGAGCTAAACTATAAATAGCTTGCTAAGTAGTTCAATCAAACGGTGATGTACAGTTTATGTTCTTTAATAAAGTTGAAATTGATAAAGTTCTGATTCAAGAGTCTTCCTTTGTGATTATGTATCTCTTTGAGCACTTTAATTCTAAAAGTTCAAATGAAGTTGAGCACAGCTCACTAACTACTTCAAAACTTGGCACTATTACTTTTTAGTGCTTTCAAATGTTTACAAAATTTGTAACTCAGCACATAACTTTTTTGGTGCTTTATAAGTTCTCACAAAACTTTTACTTCAGGCTTTCTGATGCCTTTTAAAAATGTGCATAAATTTGGAATTCAGCACTTTAATTTTCTAGTGCTTTCTAAACTCTTAAACTTCAAAACGTTACGCATTATGCGCTTACGCAATAAATGCGCTTAACTGTGTAAATGGATGTAAACCAAAGTTTACGCCTGCTCAGCAATTTACGCTTAAATGCTATTTAGGCACATAGTCTTCCAGCTTTCTAGGTGGATTCTTTGTTCTGGTAGATCGTCTGATCGGCGCTGGCTGAGCGGTGCTTGTTGGTTCATCTGGTGTTTCTGTTGCTGGTTGATGGTTATCAGCTGGTACAGGGACAGGGGTTGGATTGCTCAGTTCTAGTTCTGGTTCTGGGGGTCATCAGGAGTGATGTCTTGTGGCAACTTCTTAAAGAAGGAACAATTTCTGGTAACATAAGTTTGTCCTCTTTTAGCTGTCACTGAATTTCCTCTCTTTTTCACGACAAAGAAAGGATTCGGGTTGTATGGCATGTTTCTTCGATTCTGCTTAACTAACACTGTGTCACCAGGTGCGATGTTGGATTGTCTAGTGTGCAGGTTTTTATCTGCGTAAGCTTTCATCTTTGCTTTGTTCATTTCGTCGGTGTTGCGAATCTTGCTATCGCTTTGTGACGTTGAGGGGACTTGTGGTAGAGTTGTTTTTAGTTTTCTACCATTGAGGGCTTCACTAGGTGAAAGTCCAGTTGTTGAATGGGGTGTGGCTCTATACTGGAGTAGGAATTTCCATAGTTCTTGTTTCCAGTTTAGACCAGAGGCGCTTGCGGTGTGAATTGTCTTGACATGTGTGAACCCTGCGTACTCCACGAACTGTTTAAAGTCATGTCCATTAAATGGTGGTCCATTGTCCGTTTTGACCACATCAGGGATACCTTGACGGGCAAACACTGCGTCTAACTTGGGAATAACTGCCCTTGCTGATGTCGATGACACAATCTCGACTTCCGGGAATCTGCTGAAATCGTCGACTATGACGAGCAAATACTCTCCAGATGGAAAAGGTCCTTTGAAGTCAACCGACACTTCTTTCCAAGGACTTTGAGGCAGCTTTGTCATTCTAAGCGGTTCCAGGGGAGTTCCAAGCGAGGAAGCTGACTGGCACGCTAAACAACCGCGGACTTTGCGTTCTACCACGGTGTCTATTCCAGGGAACCACAACTTTCCCTGAGAAGCTGCTTGGTTTTGACGATACCCTGGTGCGAATCATGCGCAAGATCGACTGCTCGCGATCTCAAATCTACTGGTAGTACTAAGCGTGTGTCGCGTAGGATGACGTCGTCTGCAATTGTCAATTCATATCTGATTGGTTTAAAGTCTGCGATTTCAGTGTCCTTCCAATCAGTGTTTTTACCACTCAAAATGGCTGCTTTCAACTTTTGCATTGCGGGATCCTGGTTGGTTGCTGTCACAACTTCACTGTATGTCATAGCTTTGGGTATCGCGTTCTTACTCATGCACATATTCATCAGCTAATCACGATGGGGGGTTGGTGGGCGATTGTAATGCGGAGTGTCGCGACAAGTAGTCTGTTGGGTTATCTTTGCCCGGTTGATATACCAGTGTGTAGTTGTATTGCTGTATTTTCAACAACCATAGTTCTATGTGTGCGTTTGGCTTTGAGTTCTTGTTGTTAAAAAGTGGCAACAGAGGCTTGTGATCTGTGCACACAACAAAATCACTGCCATAAAGATACATACGATCGAAAGTGCAAGATGGCCCATGTAACACCTAGCGCTTCGCGTTCAATTTGCGAATACCTTATTTCCGCAGATTTCAGTGTGCGGCTACCATACGCTATCACATGACCATCTTGGCATAGCATCGCGCCTAAACCGGAAGGGCTCGCATCCACCACAACGGTGGATTTTTTTCCTGGATCATATGCAGTCACTCCTGAACTGGCGAGGGCGCGCTTCAGATTATTAAATGCATCCCGCTCTTCGCTTTCCCATTTCCACTTAACATCTTTGTGGGTAAGCTTTCTTAAGGGTGCGGTGATGGATGCATAGTTGGGAATGAACCGAGACGCATACTGTGCCATTCCCAGTAAGGACATGATATCTTTCGCGCTGCTAGGGGGTGCCGCATTGACAATGGCTTCAACTTTCTGTGGATCTGGGGTGACTCCGTCTGCAGCAAATACATGACCATAGAAAGTAACTTTGCTTTGTGAGAAAGCGCATTTGGCTTTGTTTAGTCGTATGTTGCAATCGCGGAGTCGCTGCAAAACTGCCGCAAGATTTTCATCATGTTCGCGCTGCGTCGCTCCAAAAACAATTATGTCATCTGACATGTTCTTGCAGCCCCGAAGGCCAGCAAGGATCTTAGCGACTGCATTCTGAAAAATTTCAGACGCTGCGTTAACACCGAACATGAGCCTTTTGTATCGATAAAGGCCTGAGTGAGTTGTGAATGTTGTGATATATCGACTGTCTGGATGGAGTTCAAATTGATGATATCCAGCTTTAAGATCTAGAGTGCTAAATACGGTAGCATCGTTTAGGTCTGTTATGACCTCTTCTATTGTAGGCATAGGGTGTTTCTCGCGCTGTATAGCCTGATTTGCCTCTCGCATGTCCACGCATACCCTAACTTCATTAGACTTTTTGGGTACAATCACAATAGGGCTGATCCAAGGTGTAGGACCAGTTGCGCGTTCAATTATATCATCATTAAGTAATTGATCAATTGCCGCATCGACATCCTTGCGCACATGAAAGGGGATCCTTCTGTGTTTTTGGATCTTGGGTTGCACGCTATCATCGATGTGCAGTTTGATTTGCTCATTTTTCACTTTACCTATACCACTGAAAAGATCATCATAACCTGCCAACAGATCATCCGTGCTAGTTGGGAGTGACACATTGTTCATACTGTTTGTGATTTTAATCAGTCCCAGCTCAGATGACGTGTTAAAGGAAAGGAGATTTCCTGCGTTACCGTCAACAACACTAAATGTTATTGTTGTTTGCGCATTTCTTACAGAGGCTTTAGCTTTAATTTCACCAAGGACAGGAAGTGGCGTTTTTGCATCATAACCAAAAACCTGTGACTTTGGCTTGCGCAGACTAGATTTTGGAGCACCAGTTTTACTGCACAGGGTGTCAAATGACGCTTTATCCATAATATTGACGCTAGCTTGTGAATCTATGCCGGCTTTGAAAACTGTGCCTCCAATTACCATGTTGCATGATGGGAGATTTGTCCTAGTTGAACTGGAATGCGCAGCAACTGACCTATAATTTGCGAACACATAGTCGCTGTCCGAATCTTCACATGCGGGGCTTGCGCTGACAGCATTTGCTTGTTTGGATCGACAATATTCCACAAAGTGATTTTTCCGACCGCATGCGTGACAAGTTTTGCCTGACGCCCGACATGGCGTGTCTTTATGAGGCCAATCGCCGCCACAGTTGCGACAAGTATTGTTTGGTTTACGCTTTCCTGATTGCGCTGTTTTGGCAGGTTGTCGCTGTTTTGCATTGCGAGCTCTGGGTGTTTTAGGCTTTCTTGTATAATTTGCATTTAGTTTATTTACTTGTTGACCACTCATGGAATTTGAATTAGGCTGTACCTGTGACATTTGTTTCATTTGTGTACTAATGTCTTCCATGTTCGCTGCCTCTGCCAGGAAACGAGTCAGAGTCCATTGTGCATTCTCATTTTTCAAGGCTTTCCCTACCAGTCGCTTGTTACCGGTTGTTCGGATGATGTGTTCCATGATCCGATCGTCACGACTTTCACCGAACTCACAGTCAGGAGACTTTCCCAAGAGTCTCGCTGCATACTCCTGCGTTGTCTCACAGTGATTGGGTTGCATGTTTGAGAAGAGAAACCGTCCGTGTTGTTTGTTTTTCTTTGGTATGAAGTACAAGTTCAGTTTATCTTTCAGTTTCCGATAATCATCGCCATCTCCCGTAGGATCAGGTAAGCTTTTAGCTAGTCTTGCGATTTATTTACCCCCGTATATGATCAGGGCATCTTTTTTGTCCACTGCCTCGGTGATTTTAAAGTATCGAAACTCACGTTCAGTTTCCTCAAGCCAGTCTTGCCATTCGACGCCCACATTTGTGCTATTGTCAGGGTTGAACGAGCTGGTTTTCAGCTTCTTCGTAGCCATCTTCGTCACCAAGATATAATGTTGTTATGTAACATTAATAAAACAATGGATGGGTTGTTTTATTCTCAGATTATACAGATTTATTATGCAGTTCATATGCACTGTTCTCCGTTACTAGGAGGCCATGTTGGAAAAAGGGCCGATTACCGGTGTTCACCAATAGAGGGCGGTATGATGTAAACAAGCCAAGAATTGATACAGCCAGGGGAAGCATGACATGGACATTAAGAATGGTGCTAATTACATTGAACATTACAGGCGGTTACTATTTGGAGTAGAAAATGATCTACAAATTCTGAGATTTTGGCAGTTGGACTCGAACATCCACTTATAATTGGTCTTCCAACAAAGGGTGTGCCTGTTGGCAGAGTTTTGTGAATTTTCGGTAGAAAACACATTGTTGGAATGTGACATGCCTGTGGGCTTGGATCGAGATATGCCAGAGTGTGTTTGTCGATGTGGTTATTATTTCGCATTTCGGTTAGGACATTATGAACTAACAGGATGGTTTCTTGTGTGATATCTTGATCGAACTCAGTGCAGTGCTCTGATTCAACATGTTTGTATCCAACCTGTAGTCGGAGTGGTTCATAATGCAGATGCCTCTTCCTTTAATATCGTATGGTTTGATCACGATTTCAGGGTTGTTCCTCAGATTTTTTAGGGCTGATAGTTCAGGGCTTGTCATATTCTTTTTCTGAGTTCTCAGACGCATATGAGCAAGTTCATATTTTGTGGCTTCCAAATAGATTTTTGAGTGTTGCACTCTGTGTGGTTTTTGGATGTCAAATATATGTGTTTATTGGAACTAGGGGTGCATTTTTGCATAGTAGGAAAGTATCGGTTGGTTTGCGGTAACACTGTGTAGTATAAAGTATCGGTTGGTTTGCGGTAACACTGTGTAGTATAAAGTATCGGTTGGTTTGCGGTAACACTGTGTAGTATAAAGTATCGGTTGGTTTGCGGTAACACTGTGTAGTATAAAGTATCGGTTGGTTTGCGGTAACACTGTGTAGTATAAAGTATCGGTTGGTTTGCGGTAACACTGTGTAGTATAAAGTATCGGTTGGTTTGCGGTAACACTGTGTAGTATAAAGTATCGGTTGGTTTGCGGTAACAGTGTGTAGTATAAAGTATCGGTTGGTTTGCGGTAACACTGTGTAGTATAAAGTATCGGTTGGTTTGCGGTAACACTGTGTAGTATAAAGTATCGGTTGGTTTGCGGTAACGCTGTGTAGTATAAAGTATCGGTTGGTTTGCGGTAACGCTGTGTAGTATAAAGTATCGGTTGGTTTGCGGTAACGCTGTGTAGTATAAAGTATCGGTTGGTTTGCGGTAACGCTGTGTAGTATAAAGTATCGGTTGGTTTGCGGTAACGCTGTGTAGTATAAAGTATCGGTTGGTTTGCGGTAACGCTGTGTAGTATAAAGTATCGGTTGGTTTGCGGTAACGCTGTGTAGTATAAAGTATCGGTTGGTTTGCGGTAACGCTGTGTAGTATAAAGTATCGGTTGGTTTGCGGTAACGCTGTGTAGTATAAAGTATCGGTTGGTTTGCGGTAACGCTGTGTAGTATAAAGTATCGGTTGGTTTGCGGTAACGCTGTGTAGTATAAAGTATCGGTTGGTTTGCGGTAACACTGTGTAGTATAAAGTACATTTACAGTAAAAAACAGTCAAAAATACCCCCGTGTGCACAGTTGGTTCAACAATCTAAAAAGTCAGTTGACTGGTTTTGACCACTGTAGCTACTTGCCACTAAAGTTCAGCTACAGTAGGAGGGTTAAGTCAAGATACGTGTATGTGACCAAATTCCAAGCATGCCAGTATTACTCTCCTTGATACAAAACCAGACAAGTCTAGCTCCCAGTCTTCTGGTCTAGTCTGTGTATTGATGGGAAGTAAATTTGGAGATTTTTTAGTACAATGTTACATATCATGTACATTATAATATAGGTGGCGCTGCTCAAGTGGCGACACGACTCGCACCAGCTCTGCAATTTTTGATTTTGTTTAATAATAATAATAATGTATAGATTTATATAGCGCACGTATCCACCAACTAAGTGGCGCTCAAGGCGCATTATATTATTATCCCTGCTCATAAGGCTCATAAATCATTCCTGAAACCATCTCAGCTCCCTGGGGAGTATACAGCTCAATTGCTGCCATTTCTAGCGCATAGAGAGCAAACCATCTCTGCCTTCACAGGTACCCATTTAACCCCTGGGTGGAGAGAAGCAATTATGGTTAAGTGTCTTGCTCAAGGACACAGGTGTCACGGCCGGGGCTCGAACCCACACTCTGCTGCTGGCAACACCAGAACTTGAGTTCAGTGCGCTAGACCACTCGGCCACGACAATCCACTTTTCGTGTATTATACAACACATGGGACCTACGGCTTTACGTCCCATCCGAAGGACGAAGCAATTATGGTTAAGTACCTTGCTCAAGGATACAAGTGTCACGACCGGGGCTCGAACCCACACCCTGCTGCTGGCAACACCAGAACTTGAGTTCGGTGCGCTACATTTATGCAATTTTATGTAGTATTTGTGGTTACAGTACATTTTTGTGTATGTATGTATTGTGATTATCTTGAATGTATATTATTTTTTTGTATGTACATGTATTGATGTAATCTTTAATTGTATAGCTATTCTATGTGCGAGTGTAAAATTTCCCTTGAGGATGAGTAAAGATTTTAATTCTAATTCTTAATTCTAATTTTAATTCTAATATGTATACTTAATACATTTACTTTATATGAATTCTTGGCTCCCAATTTTGTTTGGTTTTTACTGTAATTTCTAAGACAATATCAGAGTGTCTTGAAGTAAACAAACTTTATTCAAATAAAATCAAGAATTCCCTTTTGTTTTCTGCATGTACACGTACATATTAAAGGGATAGTATCGTCACGATCAACAGGGCATGGAATTGTACTACTAATGTTAGATTAACTCAGTAACTGAAAATAATACCCCACATGATTAGGTCATATTATGATTAATTCTAAGGTCATATTACCGTTGCTGCTGCATAAATGAGCAAGTAATTTGCAGTGACTGTGTTCATTTTAAACTAGGACACTGATTCCATGCCCTATTGAAAATGCTCTGATTGTGACGATATTGTCCCTTTAAAGGTTATTATGTTATTCAAATATATATTGAGTTTAAATCAATAAACCATGCGGTTTTAAAATTCCTATTTTGTTTTTATTTGATTTCAGCTGTATGTATGGAGAAGTTCATTTGAGACACTGTGTGAGTTACCAGATGATAAAGGCTATCTCCCATGTGAGATAGCATGTATGTATATCCTACAGCTTATATGCAGGCATCATTGATATATTCCATCGATTCATGGACCCTGGTAGATTACCCATTGGATATCGCTACCTCTGCCAATCTAAAAGTAAGTTTTCACTGGAAATTTAAGATGAAGGTTTCCTCATCTGTAATGGAAGCTTTAACCTCTGTTGTGAAATGGAGGCTTTCACCTTCAGGATATAGGTATACCTCGGGGATGGAGGCTTACACCTCTGGGATTGAGGCTTACACCTCTGGGATTGAGGCTTACACCTCTGGGATTGAGGCTTACACCTCTGGGATGGAGGCTTACACCTCTGGGATGGAGGCTTACACCTCTGGGATTGAGGCTTACACCACTGGGATTGAGGCGTTCACATTTTGCATAGAGATTTTCATCTCTGGGAAAAAAGATTTCATCTCTGGGATAAAGGTTTTTACCTCTGAGATGGAGGCTTTCACCTCTTGGATGATGGCTTTCAATAGAGGCTTTTATCTCTGAAATGGATGCTTTCATCTTTTGGATAGAAGTTTTCATCTCTGGAATATAGGCTTTCATTTCAGGGACAGAGGCTTCCACCTGTGGGATGGAGGTTTTCACTTTCAGGAATAAGGCTTTCAAATCTTCGATTGAGGCATTCACATGTGGAATTGAGGATTTCTCCTCTTATATCGTCATTAAATGTTTTTGTTATTTATCATTTCAATCATAGGTGATGAAACACACAAGATTCCAGTTGCGCATTTTGAGCTGGCGACAGCCAATTATCGTCAAGTTTGGAATTAAAACTTTGTGATTTCCTGAACCCTCAGAGACACAATGCCTTTCCTCTCTTCTGTCAGGTGAGTTTCAGTCCCTCAGAGACACAATGCCTTTCCTCCTTTGTTCTGTCAGGTGAGTTTCAGTCCCTCAGAGACACAATGCCTTTCCTCCTGTGTTCTGTCAGGTGAGTTTCAGTCCCTCAGAGACACAATGCCTTTCCTCTGTTCTGTCAGGTGAGTTTCAGTCCCTCAGAGACACAATGCCTTTCCTCCTGTATTCTGTCAGGTGAGTTTCAGTCAGCCTTGTCTCTGATGCTTGTTTCTTTGATGGAATAGATGGTTTCTTTAAAGAGACAGTATCGTCACAATCAGAGCAGACTTTCAACAGGGCATGAAATCGGTGTCCTAGTTTAAGATGAACACAGTCACTGAAAATTACTGGCTCATTTATGCAGGAGCAACGGTAATACGACCTTGTCTTGTGGGGTATTATTTTCAGTCACTGAATTAATCTAAAACTATCACTCTGATTATAGAGATATGACTATACACTATATGACTGTGGTGTTGGTGTTATACATGTACATGTATATCAAGTGAATTCATTATTTACTTATAGTTGCAGAGATGTAATGAAGTTGAAGGTGGCTTGAGATGGCTCTCAGATCATGCTGGTAAGACATTTTATACTGGAATTCCTGTACATCTTTCTTGATTCTTTGTAATTATCAGTTAACCAACCAAAACTGCACTAACCGTTTAGAAATTCGTTAACCAGTTAACCGAAACCAATAATAAAAAAGATTTTGAAGAATTTACAGCCAATTTCTAGAAATTTTATCAAAGCTATACAATTCCTTTATTTTTTAAAGTATTAACTTAGTGTAATGTTGGTATCTGCATTGATACCTGTGTATACTTATTATAATGTTGGTATCTGCATTGATACCTGTGTATACTTATTATAATGTTGGTATCTGCATTGATACCTGTGTATACTTATTATAATGTTGCTATTTGCATTGCTTAGGTGTACCTAACAGACTTGCCAAGGTGTATGAGATGGAAATATTGATATGTGAGTTATTTGTTCATGGAGGTTCTACTCCACCATCACACAGCGCATCTACAGATCTACTGACTACCACAGCATTTGACTGTGACTCTGCAACAAGGTGAGATCAATATCAATTCCATTCTCTTTATTGATATAATTCTAGTTGATTCTTTGAATGGGTTTTATCAGAAGTCTATTACCTACAATGTACATGAAGTGTGCTGTAATCTATACCATAGGCGATTGATATGTCAAGCTATTTCCAAGAAATAGATGCAATCTTGAAATAGATGCAATCTTAAACTAGATGCGGGCGAACCATCTTTGGGGTGAACAAAAATGGGTGAATAGTTCGAGTGGTACACTTCATGTCGGTAACAGACTTCTGGTACTGTGCCGTGGACTAGGTTAGTACACGAGTGGCACACTTCATGTAGGTAACAGACTTCTGGTACTGTGCCGTGGACTAGGTTAGTACACGAGTGGCACACTTCATGTAGGTAACAGACTTCTGGTACTGTGCCGTGTACTAGGTTAGTACACGAGTGGCACACTTCATGTAGGTAATAGACTTCTGGTACTGTGCCGTGGACTAGGTTAGTACACGAGTGGCACACTTCGTGATAATGAGGTGCCTATGGATTACTGTGCTTTGGGCAAAGCTAAGAAAAAATTGTAAGCAAATTTGTAGAAAACTAGTCGTTGACATTAACTCCAAGAATTCAATATGAAGCATTATAATTGATGGAATACATGATTGAGAACAGAAAAAAACATGAAATGCAAAAAGGAATTGAAGTAAACATTTGTAAACTTAAGATTATTAAAATGTATAGAAGTATATAGCTTTCGTATTGTGATTCTTGACTGACGTCTGCACACCTCCATCCCTGACATGATGTTAAGAATCTCTCTACCTATACATCTTCTGTATGAGTGATTCATTTATGACTGACTTCTACACACCTCCGTCCCTGACATGATGTTGATTGATTCTGTAGATATGACTGACATCTACACACCTGGCCTCCCTGACATGATGTTGATTGATTATTTAGATATGACTGACATCTACACACCTGCCCTCCCTGACATGATGTTGATTGATTCTGTAGATATGACTGACATCTACACACCTCCCTGACATGATGTTGATTGATTCTGTAGATTTGACTGACATCTACACACCTCCCTGACATGATGTTGATTGATTCTTTAGATATGACTGACATCTACACACCTCCCTGACATGATGTTGATTGATTCTGTAGATGTGACTGACATCTACACACCTCCCTGACATGATGTTGATTGATTCTTTAGATATGACTGACATCTACACACCTCCCTGACATGATGTTGATTGATTCTGTAGATGTGACTGACATCTACACACCTCCCTGACATGATGTTGATTGATTCTGTAGATTTGACTGACATCTACACACCTCCCTGACATGATGTTAATTAATTATTTAGATATGACTGACATCTACACACCTGGCCTCCCTGACATGATGTTGATTGATTCTGTAGATTTGACTGACATCTACACACCTCCCTGACATGATGTTATAAATCTATCTCCATATTCAGCTTCTGTTTGAGTGATTCTTTGGCTTCAACTTTTAACATTGAGCTGACAACTAAACACCCCCTGAAAGGCAAGATGATTTAGCATGCCTTGTCATTCCTCCATCTGTCTATGGTTCCCAGTACTCAAACAGTAAGCCCAAACAGAAGCCACCAAGAAATTATGCTGCTGGAGGCAGAGGTATGGATATAGATCACAAAAGAAGAGAACCCAATGATATTGGAAATCACAACACACCAGTAAGTTTTTGTTTTGTTTTAATTTTCATTGAAACTAAAAAGCCTCAGGCCAAAGTAAAAGAGAGGCCTCACAAATCAGGCAAACGTTCATACCCTATGTGAAAAAGTCGTTTAAAACACAGCACGGCAGAATTCCAATTGATCCAGCAATTTTGGTTGCAATTGGACATCATTTCATAGCAAATTAAAAGAAAATTAAAAATGTTGACACGCAGGTCTGAGGCTACTATTTTTAGCCTTATTGATTACAAACCAATTCTATCTTATTAGTTTTTCTTATCATGACTGAAGTAGATGGATATCCATGTTATTTGAGAACTACATGTTTATGTTACAATTCAAGAACAGTAACCATTGATATACCATATTATTTATTTTGCAAGTTGCAAGCCTTGATCACAAGCTTTGGTTGAAATTACTACAACAGAAAAATGTTGTTATTACTACCCATCCCTCCACACTGACTGGGGTCTGATCCTCAAGTACAGGGGTGTGTTTTGGATCCCTCCACACTGACTGGGGTCTGACCCTCAAGTACAGGGGCGTGTTTTGAATCCCTCCACACTGACTGGGGTCTGATCCTCAAGTACAGGGGCGTGTTTTGAATCCCTCCACACTGACTGGGGTCTGATCCTCAAGTACAGGGGCGTGTTTTGAATCCCTCCACACTGACTGGGGTCTGATCCTCAAGTACAGGGGGTGTTTTGAATCCCTCCACACTGACTGGGGTCTGATCCTCAAGTACAGGGGCGTGTTTTGAATCCCTCCACACTGACTGGGGTCTGATCCTCAAGTACAGGGGCGTGTTTTGAATCCCTCCACACTGACTGGTGTCTGTTCCTCAAGTACAGGGGAGTGTTTTGAATCCCTCCACACTGACTGGGGTCTGATCCTCAAGTACAGGGGCGTGTTTTGAATCCCTCCACACTGACTGGGGTCTGATCCTCAAGTACAGGGGTGTGTTTTGGATCCCTCCACACTGACTGGGGTCTGATCCTCAAGTACATGGGCGTGTTTTGAATCCCTCCACACTGACTGGTGTCTGATCCTCAAGTACAGGGGCGTGTTTTGAAGATGGTGTTTTTAGTTTGCGACATGTTCAATCATCAATGTTTCTCAAAATATACGGTGTAATTCAAATTTTGGCAAAATAGAACTTAATCGTGAGTGCTAGTAAGAAACTTGAAAGATATACTGCTATACGAACAATCATTCCATCATGTTTTAACAAATAATTAACAAAACATTTATTACAAATCGCCATCTTGAAACCAAGGGTAACCGATCACAAACATTGGTTGACGTTTGGTCAGAACAATGATGTCATCGTAGCACAACTGGACTCGCGAAAATGCTTAACCAATGACCGAAGCCCAAACATGTTTCTGGTTATGGTCATGAAAACACGCCCCAGGTTGTTTGCTCAATACATTGTGTGCCTCCATTTATTTAAACATGTTGGACTATTTCGGATAGTAGTTCTTCGTTATTTTCATCACTTTAGTGATTTTTTGTTTTGATAGAAAGTCATTGAAAAACCTCAAGTGAAGGAAGAGCCATGGAGAAGACCATCATCAGTCAGTAAGTAAACCATACATATATTATTGAAAAGTAAACCGTACACATTGCTGTCAGGAAGTAAACCGTACACATTGCTGTCAGGAAGTAAACCGTACACATTGCTGTCGGCAAGTAAACCGTACACATTGCTGTCAGGAAGTAAACGTACACATTGCTGTCAGGAAGTAAACCGTACACATTGCTGTCGGCAAGTAAACCGTACACATTGCTGTCAGCAAGTAAACCGTACACATTGCTGTCAGGAAGTAAACCGTACACATTGCTGTCGGCAAGTAAACCGTACACATTGCTGTCAGGAAGTAAACCGTACACATACATTGCTGTCAGGAAGTAAACCGTACACATTGCTGTCGGCAAGTAAACCGTACACATTGCTGTCAGGAAGTAAACCATACACATTGCTGTCAGCAAGTAAACCGTACACATTGCTGTCAGGAAGTAAACCGTACACATTGCTGTCGGCAAGTAAACCGTACACATTGCTGTCTGCAAGTAAACCGTACACATTGCTGTCTGCAAGTAAACCGTACACATTGCTGTCAGGAAGTAAACCGTACACATTGCTGTCAGGAAGTAAACCATACACATTGCTGTCAGTAAGTAAACCGTACACATTGCTGTCAGGAAGTAAACCATACACATTGCTGTCAGCAAGTAAACCGTACACATTGCTGTCAGTAAGTAAACCATACACATTGCTGTCAGGAAGTAAACCATACACATTGCTGTCAGCAAGTAAACCATACACATTGCTGTCAGTAAGTAAACCATACACATTGCTGTCAGGAAGTAAACCATACACATTGCTGTCAGCAAGTAAACCGTACACATTGCTGTCAGGAAGTAAACCATACACATTGCTGTCAGTAAGTAAACCGTACACATTGCTGTCTACAAGTAAACAGTACACATTGCTGTCAGGAAGTAAACCGTACACATTACTGTCGGGAAGTAAACCGTACACATTGCTGTCAGGAAGTAAACCGTACACATTGCTGTCTACAAGTAAACCGTACACGTTGCTGTCTGCAAGTAAACCGTACACATTGCTGTCAGCAAGTAAACCGTACACATTGCTGTCAGCAAGTAAACATACACATTGCTGTCGGCAAGTAAACCGTACACATTGCTGTCAGGAAGTAAACCGTACACATTGCTGTCAGCAAGTAAACCGTACACATTGCTGTCAGCAAGTAAACCGTACACATTACTGTCGGGAAGTAAACCGTACACATTGCTGTCTACAAGTAAACAGTACACATTGCTGTCAGGAAGTAAACCGTACACATTGCTGTCGGCAAGTAAACCGTACACATTGCTGTCGGCAAGTAAACCGTACACATTGCTGTCAGGAAGTAAACCGTACACATTGCTGTCAGGAAGTAAACCGTACACATTGCTGTCGGCAAGTAAACCGTACACATTGCTGTCGGCAAGTAAACCGTACACATTGCTGTCGGCAAGTAAACCATACACATTGCTGTCGGCAAGTAAACCGTACACATTGCTGTCAGGAAGTAAACCGTACACATTGCTGTCAGGAAGTAAACCGTACACATTGCTGTCAGGAAGTAAACCGTACACATTGCTGTCAGGAAGTAAACCGTACACATTGCTGTCTGCAAGTAAACCGTACACGTTGCTGTCTGCAAGTAAACGTACACATTACTGTCGGGAAGTAAACCGTACACATTGCTGTCTACAAGTAAACCGTACACATTGCTGTCAGGAAGTAAACCGTACACATTGCTGTCGGCAAGTAAACCGTACACATTGCTGTCGGCAAGTAAACCGTACACATTGCTGTCAGGAAGTAAACCGTACACATTGCTGTCAGGAAGTAAACCGTACACATTGCTGTCGGCAAAACCGTACACATTGCTGTCGGCAAGTAAACCGTACACGATGCTGTCGGCAAGTAAACCGTACACATTGCTGTCGGCAAGTAAACCGTACACATTGCTGTCGGCAAGTAAACCGTACACATTGCTGTCAGGAAGTAAACCGTACACATTGCTGTCAGGAAGTAAACCGTACACATTGCTGTCAGGAAGTAAACCGTACACATTGCTGTCGGCAAGTAAACCGTACACATTGCTGTCTGCAAGTAAACCGTACACATTGCTGTCGGCAAGTAAACCGTACACATTGCTGTCGGCAAGTAAACCGTACACATTGCTGTCGGCAAGTAAACCGTACACATTGCTGTCAGGAAGTAAACCGTACACATTGCTGTCTGCAAGTAAACAGTACACATTGCTGTCAGGAAGTAAACCGTACACATTGCTGTCGGCAAGTAAACCGTACACATTGCTGTCGGCAAGTAAACCGTACACATTGCTGTCAGGAAGTAAACCGTACACATTGCTGTCAGGAAGTAAACCGTACACATTGCTGTCGGTAAGTAAAGCGTACACATTGCTGTCGGCAAGTAAACCGTACACATTGCTGTCAGAAAGTAAACCGTACATATTGCTGTCAGGAAGTAAACCATACACATTGCTGTCAGGAAGTAAACCGTATGAACATTAAAGAAAGATAAAGTGTATAAACTTAGTACTGACATTCAAATAAAGCATACACATTACACTGCACAGACTTCAAGTTCTGAAATCTAATGTCAGATTACTGAAGTCAATTCTGTTTGACAAGTCACTAAAACTGTCATGTCATGTACAAAATTAACTACTCGGATCACAATTACACACAACTTTATAAAAATTGGAAATTATTAAGAAATCCTTCAAATTTGATTACCCTGCCAGTTTAAAGGGACAATATTATCAAGATTAGAGCAGACTTTTTAAAGGTCATGGAATCGGTGTACTAGTTTAAAGGAACAATATCATCATGGTCTTAGCAGACTTTCAACAAGGCATTGAATCAGTGTCCTAGTTTAAAGGTTATCATCATGGTCTGAGCAGACTTTCAACAGGGCATGGAATCGGTGTCCTAGTTTTAAGGAACAATATCATCATGGTCTAAGCAGACTTTCAACAGGGCATGGAATCGGTGTCCTAGTTTAAAGGAACAATATCATCATGGTCTTAGCAGACTTTCAACAGGGCATGGAATCTGTGTCCCAGTTTAAAGGTTATCATCATGGTCTAAGCATGGGGTGTTGTGGCCGAGCGGTCTAGCTTACCGGATTCAAGTTCTGGTGTTAGCAACATAATGGGTTCGAATCACGGCCGTGACACTTGTGTCCTTGAGCAAGACACTTAATCATAATTGCTTCTCTCCACCCAGGGGTTAAATGGGTACCTGTGAATGCAGAGTTGGTTTGCTCTATATGCGCTAGAAATGGCAGCAATTGAGTTGTATACTCCCCAGGGAGCTGAGATGGTTTCAGGAATGATTTATGAGCCTTATGAGCCTTATGAGCAGGGATAATAATATAATGCGCCTTGAGCACCACTTAGTTGGTGGATATGTGCGCTATATAAATCCACACATTATTATTATTATTATTATTAAGCAGACTTTCAACAGGGCATGGAATCGGTGTCCTAGTTTAAAGGAACAATATCATCATGGTCTTAGCAGACTTTCAACAGGGCATGGAATCGGTGTCCTAGTTTAAAGGTTATCATCATGGTCTAAGCAGACTTTCAACAGGGCATGGAATCGGTGTCCTAGTTTAAAGGAACAATATCATCATGGTCTTAGCAGACTTTCAACAGGGCATGGAATCGGTGTCCTAGTTTAAAGGAACAATATCATCATGGTCTAAGCAGACTTTCAACAGGTCATGGAATCGGTGTCCTAGTTTAAAGGAACAATGTCATCATGGTCTTAGCTGACTTACAACAGGTCATGGAATCGGTGTCCTAGTTTAAAGGAACAATATCATCATGGTCTAAGCAGACTTTCAACAGGGCATGGAATCGGTGTCCTAGTTTAAAGGAACAATATCATCATGGTCTTAGCAGACTTTCAACAGGGCATGGAATCGGTGTCCTAGTTTAAAGGAACAATATCATCATGGTCTTAGCAGACTTTCAACAGGGCATGGAATCGGTGTCCTAGTTTAAAGGTTATCATCATGGTCTAAGCAGACTTTCAACAGGGCATGGAATCGGTGTCCTAGTTTAAAGGAACAATATCATCATGGTCTTAGCAGACTTTCAACAGGGCATGGAATCGGTGTCCTAGTTTAAAGGAACAATATCATCATGGTCTAAGCAGAATTTCAACAGATCATGGAATCGGTGTCCTAGTTTAAAGGAACAATGTCATCATGGTCTTAGCTGACTTACAACAGGTCATGGAATCGGTGTCCTAGTTTAAAGGAACAATGTCATCATGGTCTAAGCAGACTTTCAACAGGGCATGGAATCGGTGTCCTTGTTTAAAGGAACAATATCATGGTATTAGCAGACTTTCAACAGGGCATGGAATCGGTTTCCTAGTTTAAAGGAACAATATCATCATGGTCTTAGCAGACTTTCAACAGGGCATGGAATCGGTGTCCTAGTTTAAAGGAAAAATGTCATCATGGTCTTAGCAGACTTTCAACAGGGCATGGAATCGGTGTCCTTGTTTAAAGGAACAATATCAGCATGGTCTTAGCTGACTTTCAACAGGGCATGGAATCGGTGTCCTTGTTTAAAGGAAAAATGTCATCATGGTCTTAGCAGACTTTCAACAGGTCATGGAATCGGTGTCCTAGTTTAAAGGAACAATATCATCATGGTCTAAGCAGACTTTCAACAGGGCATGGAATCGGTGTCCTAGTTTAAAGGAACAATATCATCATGGTCTTAGCAGACTTTCAACAGGTCATGGAATCGGTGTCCTAGTTTAAAGGAACAATATCATCATGGTCTTAGCAGACTTTCAACAGGGCATGGAATCGGTGTCCTAGTTTAAAGGTTATCATCATGGTCTCAGCAGACTTTCAACAGGGCATGGAATCGGTGTCCTAGTTTAAAGGAACAATATCATCATGGTCTTAGCAGGCTTTCAACAGGGCATGGAATCGGTGTCCTAGTTTAAAGGAACAGTATCATCATGGTCTTAGCAGACTTTCAACAGGGCATGGAATCGGTGTCCTAGTTTAAAGGTTATCATCATGGTCTAAGCAGACTTTCAACAGGGCATGGAATCGGTGTCCTAGTTTAAAGGAACAATGTCATCATGGTCTTAGCTGACTTTCAACAGGTCATGGAATTGGTGTCCTAGTTTAAAGGAACAATATCATCATGGTCTTAGCTGACTTTCAACAGGGCATGGAATCGGTGTCCTAGTTTAAAGGAACAATATCATCATGGTCTAAGCAGACTTTCAACAGGGCATGGAATCGGTGTCCTTGTTTAAAGGAACAATATCATCATGGTCTTCGGTTTGCGGTAACACCATGTGTTTATCTCAACTAACGTGAAGCTGAGATACAGGTTCTGAAAAGAACCGTATCGCACAACTCGTATCTCAACCTTCGTTAAGTGAGAAAGGTTCAAGGGAGAACCAATTTCGGGCAACTCGTTTTTCTCTACTGTCGCTAAGTGAGAAATATGGTTCAGGGAGAACCATGGGAACTTCACGGGTTAATATGGTTCAGGGAGAACCATAGGGACTTCACGGGTTATTCTCAACATTTTGATTAGCCTCCTCTAAAGTGATTCATTCATCAGTGTAATTAAGGGCAAACTCAAATCAGTAAAGACTGTTGCAGTGGACACCAGATCAGTATGCAATGGATCGTCAATCAAATCACTTGTTTATCACCCAATGCAAGAATTTTATCAATCTATATACAAATGATAATAGACACAGGCTACACAGGTTAGTAAATAAAGCACACTCACAAGGCATGCATATTAATTTAATTCAACTGATGAGTCTTTCAGAACGTATTTTGTTCAACAGTCAACACTTGTGTTATTTCCTTTTTGCTTGTTCTTTTGCTTAAATATAATATATATGTATAAAGCTTAAAAAAGGAAAGTTTCTCATCACTAGTACTAGTAGCAATGTCATCAGCAACCATGTTAATGTTTCAGTTATCAATAACATTTTTATTAGTGCTAAGAGTTACCGGTTAGTTTGCTAACTGTTTAACCAAAACTTTCAAGTTTTAACCGGTTTATCGAAAGTCGGCACCTGACGGCCACGCAAACTAGACAGTTGGCAATTAAACGTGTATACATTTTCAATCAAAAAGCATCAATAAACTTCAAACAATGATTGTTTAATAACCAATGCGGCAAAAAAGAATGTCTAGAACAACAAAATGGGCGGCAAATTCTTCCATTTTTTTTTTTAAATATTGGTTTCAGCTAGCCGGTTAGGAAATATCTAAACCGTTAGTTCAGTTTTGGTCAGTTAATTGTAATTAGTTTTCTGCAACATGTTCAGTAACAGCAAAGCAACTCTTTAATAATTTGTGCAATACAATAATACATTCTGGGGCGTTTTAGAATTACATGGCTTCGTTTTGTAAGATTCATTTGATTTTGTATATTTCAAGCATGAAAAGTAACACTTGCAGCTTTGCATGGTGAAAAGTAAAGACTTGTTACGGTGACACCTTGTGAACAGTTTCTTTTGAGTAGTAAGTCATGAAAAGAACCAGTTGATTATGGATCGGTTTTAAAATAGAGCAATTATCATGATAATAGGCAATGACGGATCGGGTAGGGGAAGTGGGGGAAAGGGTCCGTACAACCCCTGTTTTAATTGCCGTATGAGTATAGTTAAATACCTTAGTTTTTTTGTTGTGCCCCATTCTGTTTTTTTTCCCCGTACCTCCTTCCTTATTCAAAACCCTTGATCCGCCCCTTTACTCTATAGGCTTCTTTATATCTGATAGATTATATTTGCATCTGTAAATGTAATGTGTGTCTGTGTGTCTATTGTCTGTTTTTTCTACATGAATTAATACATGTTTTAAAAGCTTACTCCATATATTGGTTGAACAAAAGTACATTAAATCTCAGTTAAAGCGCCCCTTGAGAAAAACGTAATATTTTATTGCGTAAGTAGTAAAATGGTTTACATTTATGTCTATTATATATCTCTATGCGAAAGTACCAACAATTTGAGTGATAGCGCCCCTTGTGGTAAAACATGTACGGCGCTAAAACATAAAATTAAGACGTCTTACAGATTTTCCCAGTGAAACCAAGTTGGTCATTGAATATCAGGCCAAAAAACACGGACAAACACATGTTTGTGGGAAAAAACTTAACGTGAGTGTAAAAGCGCCATCTAACGATGACCAGTAATCAAATAAAAAAAAAACATCCGTGTCGAAAAGGGGGGGCTTATGATATTGAAATTTGTTTGCATTGTTTTAATAAAAATATAATCGGCAGGCTCATTGGGGGTTGAATTCCCTGAACCCCTCTCCCGTGGTTACACCAGTGGCACACAACTAATTATAATCCCACAGCTATCACAAAGACAACACCCAGACGTCAAAGAAACAAACGGACCATAAATATTGAAACAAACAAAATTTCCCCATTTTGTGCACACATTTTTAGCTTATTATTTATCACTGCATGAAAAATTAGGGGGTGTGTGATCCTATGGACCATCCCCTGGGCCAAAACGTGAGGGGGATATATCCCCTATTCCCCGGGAGTTACGCCCGTGAGGGGAACACAGTGTCCATGGCTTCTGTTTTTTTTCTATTTTTGTTTTGCAAACAAGAATTGCCATTGTACACTTCCCATTATGCATTCGTATTCTAATATTGAATGTTGGACTTAATAATCAACAGCTTTGAATTACTATGATTATTCAGACATGATTTGCTTCAGAATTAATTTGATAATTAAAAAAATATAAAAATAAATACAAAATACAACCAATTATATTTATACCCCCACAATAAAACAATTCCAGACAGACTTTGAAATGAACTCAGATTCGAGCGTGTATACCACTATGCTACCAAGCAAATCCAAACCTTGGCTGAATAATTATAGAAGTACATTTATATAAAAGCTTATAGAAGGTATTACTATACCTTATACATATACTCAGATTCGAGCGTGTATACCACTATGCTTCCAAGCAAATCCAAACCTTGGCTGAAGTAATTATAGAAGTACATTTATATAAAAGCTTATAGAAGGTATTACTATACCTTATACATATACTCAGATTCGAGCGTGTATACCACTATGCTACCAAGCAAATCCAAACCTTATTGAAGTAATTATAGAAGTACATTTATATAAAAGCTTATAGAAGGTATTACTATACCTTATACATATACTCAGATTCGAGCGTGTATACGACTATGCTACCAAGCAAATCCAAACCTTGGCTGAAGTAATTATAGAAGTACATTTATATAAAAGCTTATAGAAGGTATTACTATACCTTATACATACTCAGATTCGAGCGTGTATACCACTATGCTACCAAGCAAATCCAAACCTTGGCTGAATTAATTATAGAAGTACATTTATATAAAAGCTTATAGAAGGTAATGGCAATAAATAATATCGCATATAAATAATACCGACTTACCCACTCCGCTGAGTTCGTATATTGGTGTGGGTGGGGTGGGGTGGGGCGGGGTGGGGTGGGGTTGGCGAGGCATTTGTTAGGGCATTTTGACGGCACTAAAGTGGTAATCCTTATTTGCTCTGAGATAATATTTAATTTTAGGGTGAGGGTTGAGGGAACAAGCATTTCAGGGTTTGGATACAGTGCCACTGACCCTCCCCTTTGTACACATATCCATTTCGTATACAATACACATTAATATCATAATGTATATAGCCAGTAAGAAATAGCGGGAAAAGTGACTCTGACGTCATACTAGTGTCTTGGCCAATGAAAAGCTCTGCTTTGCTGACTCCGGCCCAAGCTCCAACCCCCTCCGACCGTCGATGTCTATAGAATTTCACAATGAGTCCGGTAGCCGATTATTCAATTTCATTTCACTCGTGGATTTGCAACAATGGAGATTAACAACACACTGCCTAAGTACTTCAATGGTTGTCTGATCTGACACTAAGAACTATTATGTATCAGTGACGGATCCGAGGGGCGTTTTTGAAACAGTTCCCATAAGGTACAAATCTTGTGGTTTCCGTCCCTTCCAAGCCTCCCACATTACTAAGAACCATGAAAGATAAGATAAAATGTACATCTTGGCACTTACAATTTAAACATTTTGTTAATAATATTCATGCATACCCGTACAGAAGGGGGTAGAAAAGTTTGAAATATAGCCTATATTGAAACTGGTGGGATTTTAAGTGGAGGCTTTTTCAATATTTCTTTTTCGATTTTCGTTTTGAAAAAAATGAATATGAACTTCGACTATTGTGGGAATTTGGGGGTGCGTACGCATGCCCGGTACCCCTGCGGGTAGGCCTAAGTTTATTTAAATATATAATAGCACGATTACTTGTTGTCTATTCCGTAGGCCTACGTCTTATTCTTATTCTATTCTCTTCTTCCAGTCGGCCAGTCCTCATAGTCATAATGAATTTGGTATGATGTATATTTGTATCTGCTATTATTAGACGCAGTTTTGTCTAATTGCTATCAGTGTAATTATTATTACGATGCCATCCCAGAAAGGATCAATTATTTTGTTTGTAATTATTTGTAAATTCCCGTTTATGTGTATCTATGTATGTGGAACCTTGAATTTTTTTCTGAAAATAAAAATAAATTATAATTAAACAGCCTGTAATAAAAAAGTCAGATAACAATCAAAAGCATTTTCGTGGTAGCCTATACCTGCCAATATCCCGATTAATTATTTCTCGTACTCTTCTCCTTAACTTGATCGCGTTTCTTCTGAGATAATGCTGAACGATGTCTTCTTCTGGCTGGAGTTTTGAATAAAGTATCCACAGCCAGACCCCATTGGTTTCATGGGCTCTGTATCCCTGACGTCGCTCTGATCATTATTCACAGGTAATCGGACTTGTTTGTGGGCCATGATGAAATGTGTTGGTCTCACAGACGTAGACGTACAGGTGTGACACTTCCGCTAATCTAGGATCGGGAGTATTTTCAAATGATACGTCGTCTATACAAATGTAATATAAAATACGTACCTAAAGGATCGGGAGTCTTTTCAAATGGTAAGTCGTCTATACAAAGGTAATATAAAAGACGTACCTAAAGGATCGGGAGTCTTTTCAAATGGTAAGTCGTCTATACAAAGGTAATATAAAAGACGTACCTAAAGGATCGGGAGTCTTTTCAAATGGTACGTCGTCTATACAAATGTAAAGTAAAGGACTCACAACCTTTAGGTACGTCTTTCAGTTTACATAATCATTATGTAGATGAGTCAATGCAAATTGCTCTCATCTAGGTTAGTGGACGGTGTCACACCTGTCTACGTCTACGTCTGTGAGACCAACACATTTCGCCATGGCCCACAGACAAGTCTGATTACCTGTAAATAATGAAGAGCGACGTCTGATATTAGAGGGATACAGAGCCCATGGAAACCAATGGGGCCTTGTTGTGAATTACGTTATCCAAAACTCCAACCCAGAAGAAGACATTGTGCAGCATTACCTTAGAAGAAACGAGGTCCAGTTAAGGAGAAGAGTACGGGAAATGATTAATCGGGATATTGGCAGGTATAGGCTACCACGCAAATGTTTGTGATTTCTATCTGACTTTTTTTATTACAGCTGTTTAATTATAATTCATTTTTATTTTCAGGAAAAAAATCAAGGTTCCACACAGATAGATACATAAACAGGAATATACCAATAATTACAAACAAAAAATTGTTGATCCTTTCTGGGATGGCACAGTATATAATTATAGGTAATAATAATAAGGGAATAACATTGTGAGGACCCGGTCTTCACTGCCTGATAATGACCGGCAGGGGCTGGCCGCTGTCAACGGACCGAGCCCGCAGCCCCAAGCCGGTCATTCCCACCACCCCACCACCCCACCACCCACCCCCCTGAGAAAGAATCAATTCAATTAATCCAATCCGATCCAACTCTCCCCAGAAAAAAAAAAACAACAACAACAAGACAGGAAAACGTGTGTGGCAAGCAAAACAAATATGACGCCACCATCACCAGAAAGAGTCCTAACCTCTGAGCCGCAGACAACTCAATGAAGTTGGCATTGTCTTCTTGACGACCTTCGTTGCAAATGAACGGAGTGAAAGAAATCGAACAATGGCAGACGGGACTCATTGTGAAATTCTATAGACGTCGACGGTCGGAGGGGGTTGGAGCTTGGGGCGGAGTCAGCAAAGCAGAGCTTTTCATTGGCCAAAACCTTAATGACAGTCGTACGTACGTGCAAAACGCATGAACACTAAAAGGTCATTAACGGTCATTAGCCTCTGTGTACATGAAACGAGTAATACAATCAATTATAAATGATTTGTACTCTTTATATAAAGCAGGTTATGCCATGTGAACAAATAAATTGGTGATTGTCCTCACAAAACAAATGTGTCTTTAGGGAGATTTTTTCTCCAGTTACAAAAACGTTACTTTTACTGCGATTTTGTTTTGGGGGGATTTCTTCAGTCGGTCGGGTCTAGGGATAATATTCCGTTGAAAACTTCTGGAGGGAGGCGCGATCAGAATTTCCTTTTATCATTAGACCAATAATTTGACTAAGTGAAGAAATAAAACAATTAATGCCAAATCGGGTCGAGTCAAATCCAGTAGGTTGGGTAAGGACGATCACCAATCAATTAAGTTGTATACATTAACAAAATCATCAAGTCATCAAGACCAATAACGCATGTTCCACACAAATTATATTTCCCATTGATTTTATTTTAACATTTACACATTCAGATAGGATAAACATTGATCATATTTTTTAGCAGATTTAAATAGAAATAGCAAGTTATATATATTTTGTACATATTTGAGATTTAATCAATTAGAAGCAGTATTTTCCAGAAATTCCTTCGCATTTGCGTTTTGTTTCCTCACTGAAATAATTTGTATAATTTACACTGGGGTGGGGTGGCGGGATGGTGGGGAGTTATATCATGTGCCCTGCCCTACTTACCCCAAATCGTATTCAAGAAATAGCTGTCACTTGTTCAATCACTTGCTTTAAAGGGACAATCTCGTTACGATCAACAGAGCATGGAATTGGACTGCTAGTTTTAGATTTACTCATTGACTACAACAATTATACCCAACATGATAAGGTCATATTACTGTTGCTGCTGCATAAATGCGCATAATTCAGTCACTGTGTTCATCTTAAACTAGGACACCGATTCCATGCCCTGTTTAAAGTCAGCTATTTTGTTGACGTCATTGTCCCTTTAAACGAAGGTACATCATTAAAAGGAAGGTACAACATTGTATAATGTTGGCAAAACTTCTTATAGTATTCTTACTCTTTTTGTACCAATAAATACATTATTCAACCAACATGTGAAAGTTTCAGCTCAATACGGAGTCTAAGTCATGAGACAAGTGTTAAAAAACATCCACAATTATTACTGAAAACACAAAATGTGCATATTTGGTCATGTTTTCTCTGAAATGAGAACACCTTTGATAGAATAATGTTCAGACTGATTGATACCTTTACCAACTTCACATCAAGTTAGCTTTCAGATAATAATTTGGTATATCTGGGCAATCAGACAGAATACCAATGTTGTACCTTCCCTTTAAGCAAACAAATTCTTTCTTTTGTTTTTAGCAAAGGAATTCCTTAAAAAAGTATTACTTACGAGTAAAAATAAGCATACTAGTTGATCTTAAATAATAATCTGAAAATATCAAATAATTGTGAATTAAAATTAGTATGAAATTATGTAAACATGTTCACCCTTACAATTGTTTTTGTTTTATATGCCTAAATGGTGAACGGACACTGTCACATTACTGTTCTTGGTAGAAAGTCATGTTACAGCATTCAGTGAACCATTTCTGAAAATAAACTTTGTACCTTATATTTTGTAACCAATGGACTCACGGAATTTAAAAACGCATCATCCCAATATTTCACATATTTTTCAACAGCAGATTATTGCAGTGAGAAATAAGAACAGGTTAACAATTTATGAGCCCAAATTTTCACATCAGACTGACACAATAAAAGTGCTATGTACAATTATGGCTTCAATTTATCACTGCATATAAGTTATACATATTTATTGAGAAATATAAGTTGATGCGTTTTTAAATTCCGTGAGTGTACATATAGTCCTGTGACACAAGGGGCACCAAATATCGCCCAAATATGCTCTAATCATTGTATGATTGCTGTAAACCATAATCATGTCTAGTGGTATTTTAGCTAGGTCTGAAATTGTTTGTACATTTTCATAATTTTATCAGAAAGCGAACTTTCATTTTATAGGAGAAGCTTTATTTTTTTGTAATTTCATAATCCTCATGAAGTATAATGGAACATAACCTTATTTTCCATTGGTTTGTATTTTTAGAGAATGCTTATACACTTGTTTGTAGTCCACAAAACATTAAGCTCGCAATGATGGCGCCCTGCATCCCCAAGAGGAAAATATACATATCGATATATGATGATGTATGTGAATATATGATGGCTTTGACAAGGCCATCAATACAAATGTCTCCGGTTTCTGGTCAGAGGTCAGCTTCAAAACCGTTTTTGTTTTTTTAGTAATATTTTTGTTTTAAGTGATACATGTTAACATGTATACGCAGTTATTGTAACCAGACCGAATTTCCCATACACAAAGTATGGTGGCCAAGAGATTCTGCACAACCGGGCAAATGTTCATACCTCTATGTGAAAATGTCGTTTAAACACAGAGAGCGGCAGAATTCCAGTCGATCCAGCAATTTTGGCTGCAATTGGACATCGTTTCATAGCAATAAATAAATAAATAAAACATGTTGACGCGCGGCACTGAGGCGATACTTGTGAAGACCAAAAACCGGACTAAATACTGTGAAATACTAAACAAAGCTAATGAAAGTTAAATATTTTATATAAATATTGTATACAATTAAAGGCACAATATTTTTGATAAAAATATTTGTAAATTCTAAAATATATTTTGAGATTTAACTACCCCAGACATTTTTTCGATTCAATTCGATTCAAATGGCACTTTAAATTCAGTTAATTTCAATTCTCCCTATAAACTTAAAATGTTCGATTGAATTCAAATTCAATTTAAGTAAAATTAATTTTTTGCTTTATTCATGTAATAGTTTTTAAACTTTTGGTTTGATTTTTATTCGATCAAAATATTTTTTTTAAATATTTTGTATTTCGTAAGTTAAATCTCAATATATATCCTAACTTTATACAGTGATAACTTTCAATAATTATTGAACTGTGTTGTTGAATACTTGGTTATGTTCGCAGTGCAAATGCTGCAATTTATTGTTTTTCCATACCGTAGAGAGAATGTTTGTCTTAAAGTTGGCTATAAATATCTCCCATTATTTTGTTTGTATTTTAAGAGAATGCTTATTTGTTAATAGTCCACAAAACATTACGCTAGCAATGTTGGCGCCCTGCATTCCCCAAGACTAATGTGATAAATGAATATTGTGTAATATTCAATCTGTGATGATACAGGGCTGAATACTGTGAAATACTAGACAAAGCTAATGAAAGTTATACATTTTATATAAATATTGCATACAATTAAAGGCACACGATCTTTTAAATAATTACTTTTAAACTCTAAAATATATTTCGAGATTTAACTTCCCCTACATTTTGTTCGATTCAATTCGATTGAAATTTAATAAAATTTAACTTCCGTTATGAACCTAGAATTTTCTGTTATTTTATTTTCGATTCATTATATTAATGAAATTCATTATTTTCTTTAGCGATTTTGATATTTTTTGTTTGAAAAAACTAAATTAATTAATTTTTAATATTTTGTTTTCATTATCAGTTAAATCTCAAAATATATTCCTACACTGATATCTTTAAGATTCATTATAAACTGTGATGTTGAATAATATTATGTAATGTTCTCAACGCATATTTTATGCCTATGCAACAAATTATTGTTTGTCCATAGAGATGAGGTTTGTATTAAATTTCCCTTGATTATTTCTTAATGAAACTGAAAGTGACTGTGCAAAATACATCTTCACATATACCGTAATAATCATTACCACTAAGACATATCCATTATTGACGAAATATTCAATTCTAATATATCAAGCACATCGATTGTAAGCAAAATGGTTGAGAAAAGATTAAATATAAGACTATGTCTTCTAAGAAGTTGTGAACTGCAAAATATAGCTGTGTTGATAGACACTAAAGTCAGAAGGCCAATGTTACACATACAAAAACAAAACATTGGTGATCGTCCTTAAAAAACCCAAACATCCGGGAGATTTTATTTTCTTTGTGGTCACACTACCATCTCGTTTAGAGAAAATGGCCAACCTGGAGATAATGTTAGTTTCAAAATATAAAATGTGAGGGAGAAGCGATATGAATTGTGACATGACTTCATTTTGTTCTGATAACAAACACTGACCCCAATTAGCCTATTATAGTCTTTCCATACACATACACATAATTCTCCATATAATGGGAGGGGGAGGAGGGTGGGAGGAATTTGTACCAATGTGAAAAACGTGCACGTGTATCCATTTCCCAGAACTTGAATATCTCCAAAACCGCTGAAGGTGTGGAGGGGTGGGGTGGGGAGGTGCTAATGGGGCTGGGGCTGGGGCAACTTTATTGGTGGGAAAACAATCGGATTGGGCAAGGACAATCACCAATCGTTCATTTTTTTTCGGTCCGAAGAAATGATTAGTTTGCTTTTAAAGCCACATGTTTTTGTAAAATATTTAATTTTGGTCAAACACAGATGATCTTTGAATGAATTGTATGAATTCATTCAATGATTTATCAGAAAGAACACCCTTCTATCAATTCCTTACCGAATTGATAGACACATTTCTATAATGCCTCAACGTTTATTGACCTCCATCTCCAGTGATAAAATTTCTGTGTAATCTACTCAAAGATGCATCACCCTTGTGTTTGATACTTTCACCGGTTATTCCCAGCAGTTTTATTTTTAAATTACCCTTTTCCTTGAAGACAGGCAAACAAATCATCAGATGTATGTTTTTAATGTAATAAAATTATCAAATGAATTGATGGCGGCCCGTCATAAATTCATTTAGGCACTGAAATACCGTTAAACTATGATTTTTGACGTTTTTAAGTATTTACTTAAACTATTTTCCCCCTTTCTTTCAGAAAAATATAAATTATTAGGTTAAACAAACAAATGCTGGGAATCACCGGTGGACGGGGCAAACTCATGATGTTGTGCAATATACTAAGTCACTTAAACATTTTCAATTAATTTATGATATTTCATTTAAATAAAAACACACGAGTATCTCTATAACAATCACTTCTAAATTGATTCGAGATTTAAATCCTCAAAAAATAACGTGTTTTTCACGATTCATTTTGCAGGCGCATTTTTCTGCATGTAATTGCAAGATTCTTTTCAAATATTATAATCAATTTGTATGTTTCAGAAATCGGAAATATCACAAAGGCATCTTGGAAAAAATATATAGGTTTTTTTTTTCAAGTTAATCTGATTTAAATCTCGAAAAATAAATGCAATTTATACCATACACATGAACACTGTACTTATTCATTTAATAATTATAATCTTTTAAACAGTAAATTATAGATCTCTGCTCTCTTCAGTAACACTTTTGTTGGTTGAATTATTGAGCGCCTGTCATATCACAATTATGTTGTTTCACAGCCATACTTGAAATGTACATTACTGGAAAGATCTACAAGTACACACGCCTTTATCACGCCGCGGTCATCTTTGTCAGGTTCCTTGACGCAAGTACGACTATTTATTGCTAAAGCATACTAGTGACCAGACTATTTTCCTTCCAGCCTCGGTTTGGTTACGTGGTTTTGTATTGAAGAAAAACAAAATGGCTGTACCATGATAAAAGTCTTTGTTCTAATATCAAGACCACCTGACTTCTTTGTTAACATTTCGACTAGTTTTATGTCAATATTTCTTGCAATAAAATGACAGACTCCCAATATCGCCCAACAATAGCGCTGTGTCACCTTCAATCACATCTTTGTGCATCGGGCTCTCATAAATAGAACCAAACGATATGAAATGTCATTGATAGAATAAATTTATGATTAATTTATTAATATATTTTTATGTAAAAATTACATAAAATCCAATTGCATGGTCACTCACGTTACATTTGTGAGGTATTGGATTCACTCTAACCCTCCTACACATGGAGGCCACTCCGATCCACAAAATTCTGCTCTTTAGCAACCTTCGGTACATACATGTACAAGCCTGCTGTCCTTTCCAAGTAATCTTACAAAATCAACTGTTTGTCACCCAAGGCCACTGTAAATGTATGGACTTCAATGTATGGATGGGAGACCACTTTACCCTGCAATCTCAGTGGTGTGAGAGTGCACAGAGGGGTAACCATATGAGGCCACTGGCAACAGCTTATGGCTTGGAGTGGCCTGAATGGGTTGTTTCAAAAATTGCACTGATTGTAGGAGGGTTTTAATGTCATAATATATATTTCACTTATCATTTTTTTTTCACAGTAGTTGCATTGTACCCAGTCCTTACTTCAGTGCTATATGTACGCTATATAAGACAAACAGCGACATTTTATGCATGTTCGAAAAATGTACTGTCGGTTACCGCCATTGTTCTCTTATATAGCGTCAGTTACCAGCATTGTTCTCTTATATAGCGTCAGTTACCAGCATTGTTCTCTTATATAGCGTCAGTTACCAGCATTGTTCTCTTATATAGCCTCAGTTACCAGCATTGTTCTCTTATATAGCGTCAGTTACCTCCATTGTTCTCTTATATAGCGTCAGTTACCAGCATTGTTCTCTTATATAGCGTCAGTTACCTCCATTGTTCTCTTATATAGCGTCAGTTACCAGCATTGTTCTCTTATATAGCGTCAGTTACCAGCATTGTTCTCTTATATAGCGTCAGTTACCAGCATTGTTCTCTTATATAGCGTCAGTTACCAGCATTGTTCTCTTATATAGCGTCAGTTACCACCATTGTTCTCTTATATAGCGTCAGTTACCAGCATTGTTCTCTTATATAGCGTCAGTTACCTCCATTGTTCTCTTATATAGCGTCAGTTACCAGCATTGTTCTCTTATATAGCGTCAGTTACCAGCATTGTTCTCTTATATAGCGTCAGTTACCAGCATTGTTCTCTTATATAGCGTCAGTTACCACCATTGTTCTCTTATATAGCGTCAGTTACCAGCATTGTTCTCTTATATAGCGTCAGTTACCTCCATTGTTCTCTTATATAGCGTCAGTTACCAGCATTGTTCTCTTATATAGCGTACATTATAAGACATTTCTGAAATTATTTGTTTGTGCTGGTCTGGATATAATGCAACTACTGTGAAAAAAGAATAATGTAACGTGAGTAACCATGGAATTACCCTTTAGGTTTAATGTTAAACTGCATTGTTCTCTGCGTGTGAAACCTCCTAGAATAATCCCTTCGTGAAAACGCTCAAACCAGAAAACGGTTTATTTTTGCCAACACAACTTCCTAAACTGTCCTTTGTGAAAACGCACTGAAAAATTTTTGTCAAAATAAAGTGTGTGCAAAACCCAGGAAATGTACTGGTATCAGGTTCAAGACACTTCAATTGTGTATGGCTTTGCACACACCAATGACCGATTGGTGCAACTGTTGTTTTAACATAAGAAAATGTATGCTTTAAAACAGTATCTACATGTATAAAAATGATTTGTGTTTATAGTTGAACCCACTGCATACAATTTAAAACCTAGTGTTTTTTATGCTTGGTTTTTGGAGCATTTTCTTGCTCAATATTTGCCATAACTAAATACATACCGTAGTGATACAGATGTGGTTATGACTGCTGTTGGTGGATAAGTCTGTTTGTGTGATTTTTTCCCTGTTTTACGTTTTATAAATCTTTTTCAGTCATGCATACAACATAACTGAAACACAAGATTATGTAAGAAATCCTTTCAGTGATCCTTACTATAGGCAAACAAATCAAACGAAAATAAAACAGCATCTGCTGAAATAATGTCGGTGAATTTTCTGTCAAAATTCTATCAGAGCAAAAACAGATTCAACCACTCAACAGAAATGTTTAAATACACCATAACATTAAATGACTCCCGTGTAGCAGATTTGTTTTTATGTCACTGTTCACTATTAATTGATGTCCATACCATGAATCCCACCTAATGCCCTGATACTTGTTAGTCCATTCAACCATTCAACAGTTAAATCCGTTATAGTTTAAGACCTGTTGCCGCAGCGCATTATTGCCATTTTACTCTTCACTATTTTCTTCCCATTCCATCTAATTCCGCTGGGGTATTCACCATTAAGTGTATCAGATGTAGGATTGCCCCCTGTACAACGATTAAACCACCAACCTCCCTGTAATAACCCTGCACAATTAGACTCAGTATCCTTATCATTGTCTCTGTCGTATGTTGAGAACTGTAGACCACGTAATGACTGAAGAGGTTGTGCACCTTGACAGGAAAAAACATAATGATGTCAATTAATGAGTAAAGTTCTATAATATTAGAGGACGATCAGAGCATACTGATCGAAACGTCGAGTTGTACCACCAGTTCTTTTCAGAACTAATTACTACTCAGTTGAGATTCCACATGGTGTCACCGCAATTAGTCTTACTTATCATCCTCACCATGCAAAGCTACAAGTTTTACCTAATATTAGATGTTTTGTGTATTGCTCGTTGCATTTATCAGGATACAAAGTAACCTTATTGAAGTTTTTAAACGTTTTAAGCCTTTTTGTTCTTCATCTAAACAGATGTTTTTTTGAAAAAAAATAGTTCCCAAAATGAATGAATTTATAATGTCTAATATTAGGTTTGCAAGGGCGGCGATCCCGGGGGACGGGAGACATGTCCCCCAATATTTATGACCGGGACGGTAATGGTAATGTCCCCCAATAATTGTCGTCTCTCTAATTTGTTTTATTATTCAATTGTTTTGTTGCTATTACAGACACCCGTATCAGCGTAGTTATGCCATTTTGCTTCCATAAATTATTCCGTTCCCATTATGGGCACACTACACTAGTAGCCTAAAATGGGGTGGGGGAGGGGTGGCGTGGGGTGCGGGGTTGGGGTGGGGTCATTGGTCCAACTCCATACCATCCCCTCAATCATAACAAATCGCTGCCACTGGCTTTGTGTATTGCTAACTACCTTTGTCAGCAAACCAAGTAACCTTTACAAAACATTAGGAAACGGAATACAACCAGCAACATCAACCCTAAAACGAAATGTGTAATGTTTGAATCTAGCAGATGAAATTTGATGTTTTATTATTATTTGATAGTTTTTGCATTGCTCCATTTCAATAATTAAAGTAAACTCATCGAACATTATTCATACATTTTTGGAGTTTTTAAAAATACATTTCAATTATTTTATTTTTTTAATAAAAGGACCAAACTCGTGACTAATTAATTTATATTTGTAAATTTCAACCAATCAGAGTAATGACTGTTAATAGTATGTGCCTGATCATTCTTGAAAAGTAAATTTGTTGCATACCAATGTCGCTGCCGTAGTACGCGCTTTCTGTCCCAATACTTAGTTCGTAATTGTTGTTGGAGGACATTATGCTGAAAGGCTTAATATACCGAACACCCCTGCTGCCATCTGTATCCGTCAGGTCCAGACGTATCATCCACTCTCCATCTCTTGTCAGATGATGGAGTGCATCGTTTCCTATCCAGTGGTCTGACATCAATGAGCCGAATCCGTCCTTGTACTCGTTCCAGCTTCGAGTGAAATTCTCAGACCCATCTTCTCGCCTCTGAATCACCTACCGTATTACAAGTCAGTAATATTGAACAACTATCAATAAAGAATTCAATGTATTTGAGCCACTTTATCACATCAATATTATTAATCAGCGACGGATCCATAATGGTGGTCGTGGGGGAATAGGCTGTGCCGGGTATCCAGGTATCCGGATACCCGACCGAAACTGTCATTATCCGGTTCCATTTTTCGGTTCCAATTACCCGAAAACGACTTTTTAAAAATTCGGACTTAACATTTGAGTGGAGTGAACATAAATCTGTCACTCTTGAACAATGTAATGTTTACACTTTTACAGACAAGAGATTACACTCCAATAAAGCCTTTGTAGTATTTTACGGACATTTTCCAACTGTTTGTGATACATTGTTTTCGCGATCACGATCAGATACAAGTTTTGGTTTTGATCATTGGTTGAGTGTATTTAATGTTTTCACGAGTTACGATGTGTATATAGTCACGTGACTGTTTCGAGCAAGCTTGAACTGACTTCCTGCGAGGTTATGATTGGTTTCATGATAGTGAATTATAAAAAGTAAAAACGTTTTGTTCAAAAATGATTGAATGATTGTTTGTACAAGCTATTTATAGTTTACTACTCACGAGTAAGTTACATTTGGGATTGTAAATGTTTCTGGCACAAGTTTACTGCTCACGAGTAAGTTACATTTGGCATTGTAGATGTCGCGTTTCTGCACAAGTTTACTGCTCACGAGTAAGTTACATTTGGCATTGTAAATGTCGCGTTTCTGCACAAGTTTACTGCTCACGAGTAAGTTACATTTGGCATTGTAAATGTCGCGTTTCTGCACATGTTTACTGCTCACGAGTAAGTTACATTTGACATTGTAAATGTCGCGTTTCTACACGATAAATTTTTAATCGTGATCATCGCATGAGATCGTATTGGATCGTAACAAAGCGCGACAGATCGCATCTAATAGTGCTTCGAAATCGTGGTGATCGGGATCAACCTTGGACAAGACAAACACCACGCTCTGTTGAGATGCGCTGCGATCTCCCACGATCTGTTACGCTCTGTCGGGTACCATCGCTCACGACCGGACATGATTGACTCACGATTTGATACGAGTTGATACGAGTAGATGCGAGTAGATGCGAGTAGATACGATTAGTAACGCTTTTTCACGGGCGCTCACGATCTGTTACGAGTTCTTCTTCCTCTCTGGCGATAATGTAAGCATACAGTAATACTGCAATGTCACGTTGTCATCATCCTCAACTCCGCCATCATCAATGATTGTGGGTTGTAGTCTTCACCTGTAGAAGTTCAAGAAACAATGAAGTCCATGGTCAGTCGGGCTGTCTATGGTACCCGTCGGGGTTCAATCGTGGCTCAAATCGTGATCACTCTCCATCCCGATCGTGAAAGACATCGCCACCACAATCGTATCCGATCGCAAAAGAGCGCATCGGTTCGTGATGATCGTATCGGAACGTATCCGAACGTATCTGCACGTATCAGATCGTCCAAAATCGGGGACCCCGATCGTGATGATCGTGTCAGATCGGGACACAATCGTGGACTCAATCGGGACAATCCTATCGGAACGTATCTGATCGTATCTGAACGGGAGACCAGATCGTGACAGATCGTGTCATCTGAAATTGACCAATCGTGCCTATATCGCATCCAAGCGCACCAAATCGTACCAGAACGTATCGACTCGCATCAACTCGCATCCAAACGTGAAATTTCAGAAAAGGAAACAAAAATTCCACGATCAGCTACGAATGGCCAATCGTGGCGTTCGTAACAGATCGCACGACAGTGGGAACCTAGCATTACATTTGGCATTGTAAATGTCGCGTTTCTGCACAAGTTTACTGCTCACGAGTAAGTTACATTTGGCATTGTAAATGTCGCGTTTCTGCACAAGTTTACTGCTCACGAGTAAGTTACATTTGGCATTGTAAATGTCGTGTTTCTGCAGAAGTTTACTACTCACGAGTAAGTTACATTTGGCATTGTAAATGTCACGTTTCTGCACAAGTTTACTACTCACGAGTAAGTTACATTTGGCATTGTAAATGTCGCGTTTCTGCACAAGTTTACTGCTCACGAGTAAGTTACATTAGGTATTGTACATGTCGCGTTTCTGCACAAGTTTACTGCTCACGAGTAAGTTACATTTGGCATTGTAAATGTCGCGTTTCTGCACAAGTTTACTGCTCACGAGTAAGTTACATTTGGCATTGTAAATGTCGCGCTTCTGCACAAGTTTGCTGCTCACGATTAAGTTACATTTGGCATTGTAAATGTCGCGTTTCTGCACAAGTTTACTGCTCACGAGTAAGTTACATTTGGCATTGTAAATGTCGCGTTTCTGCACAAGTTTACTGCTCACGAGTAAGTTACATTTGGCATTGTAAATGTCGCGTTTCTGCACAAGTTTACTGCTCACGATTAAGTTACATTTGGCATTGTAAATGTCGCGTTTCTGCACAAGTTTACTGCTCACGAGTAAGTTACATTTGGCATTGTAAATGTCGTGTTTCTGCAGAAGTTTACTACTCACGAGTAAGTTACATTTGGCATTGTAAATGTCACGTTTCTGCACAAGTTTACTACTCACGAGTAAGTTACATTTGGCATTGTAAATGTCGCGTTTCTGCACAAGTTTACTGCTCACGAGTAAGTTACATTAGGTATTGTACATGTCGCGTTTCTGCACAAGTTTACTGCTCACGAGTAAGTTACATTTGGCATTGTAAATGTCGCGTTTCTGCACAAGTTTACTGCTCACGAGTAAGTTACATTTGGCATTGTAAATGTCGCGTTTCTGCACAAGTTTACTGCTCACGATTAAGTTACATTTGGCATTGTAAATGTCGCGTTTCTGCACAAGTTTACTGCTCACGAGTAAGTTACATTTGGCATTGTAAATGTCGCGTTTCTGCACAAGTTTACTATTCACGAGTAAGTTACATTTGACATTGTAAATGTCGCGTTTCTACACGATAAATTTTTAATCGTGATCATCGCATGAGATCGTATTGGATCGTAACAAAGCGCGACAGATCGCATCTAATAGTGCTTCGAAATCGTGGTGATCGGGATCAACCTTGGACAAGACAAACACCACGCTCTGTAGAAGTTCAAGAAACAATGAAGTCCATGGTCAGTCGGGCTGTCTATGTACCCGTCGGGGTTCAATCGTGGCTCAAATCGTGATCACTCTCCATCCCGATCGTGAAAGACATCGCCACCACAATCGTATCCGATCGCAAAAGAGCGCATCGGTTCGTGATGATCGTATCGGAACGTATCCGAACGTATCTGCACGTATCAGATCGTCCAAAATCGGGGACGCCGATCGTGATGATCGTGTCAGATCGGGACACAATCGTGGACTCAATCGGGACAATCCTATCGGAACGTATCTGATCGTATCTGAACGGGAGACCAGATCGTGACAGATCGTGTCATCTGAAATTGACCAATCGTGCCTATATCGCATCCAAGCGCACCAAATCGTACCAGAACGTATCGACTCGCATCAACTCGCATCCAAACGTGAAATTTCAGAAAAGGAAAAAAAAATTCCACGATCAGCTACGAATGGCCAATCGTGGCGTTCGTAACAGATCGCACGACAGTGGGAACCTAGCATTACATTTGGCATTGTAAATGTCGCGTTTCTGCACAAGTTTACTGCTCACGAGTAAGTTACATTTGGCATTGTAAATGTCGCGTTTCTGCACAAGTTTACTGCTCACGAGTAAGTTACATTTGGCATTGTAAATGTCGTGTTTCTGCAGAAGTTTACTACTCACGAGTAAGTTACATTTGGCATTGTAAATGTCACGTATCTGCACAAGTTACTACTCACGAGTAAGTTACATTTGGCATTGTAAATGTCGCGTTTCTGCACAAGTTTACTGCTCACGAGTAAGTTACATTAGGTATTGTACATGTCGCGTTTCTGCACAAGTTTACTGCTCACGAGTAAGTTACATTTGGCATTGTAAATGTCGCGTTTCTGCACAAGTTTACTGCTCACGAGTAAGTTACATTTGGCATTGTAAATGTCGCGTTTCTGCACAAGTTTACTGCTCACGATTAAGTTACATTTGGCATTGTAAATGTCGCGTTTCTGCACAAGTTTACTGCTCACGAGTAAGTTACATTTGGCATTGTAAATGTCGCGTTTCTGCACAAGTTTACTGCTCACGAGTAAGTTACATTTGGCATTGTAAATGTCGCGTTTCTGCACAAGTTTACTGCTCACGATTAAGTTACATTTGGCATTGTAAATGTCGCGTTTCTGCACAAGTTTACTGCTCACGAGTAAGTTACATTTGGCATTGTAAATGTCGCGTTTCTGCACAAGTTTACTGCTCACGAGTAAGTTACATTAGGCATTGTACATGTCGCGTTTCTGCACAAGTTTACTGCTCACGAGTAAGTTACATTTGGCATTGTAAATGTCGCGTTTCTGCACAAGTTTACTGCTCACGAGTAAGTTACATTTGGCATTGTAAATGTCGCGTTTCTGCACAAGTTTACTGCTCACGATTAAGTTACATTTGGCATTGTAAATGTCGCGTTTCTGCACAAGTTTACTGCTCACGAGTAAGTTACATTTGGCATTGTAAATGTCGCGTTTCTGCACAAGTTTACTATTCACGAGTAAGTTACATTTGACATTGTAAATGTCGCGTTTCACACGATAAATTTTTAATCGTGATCATCGCATGAGATCGTATTGATCGTAACAAAGCGCGACAGATCGCATCTAATAGTGCTTCGAAATCGTGGTGATCGGGATCAACCTTGGACAAGACAAACACCACGCTCTGTAGAAGTTCAAGAAACAATGAAGTCCATGGTCAGTCGGGCTGTCTATGTACCCGTCGGGGTTCAATCGTGGCTCAAATCGTGATCACTTCTCCATCCCGATCGTGAAAGACATCGCCACCACAATCGTATCCGATCGCAAAAGAGCGCATCGGTTCGTGATGATCGTATCGAAACGTATCCGAACGTATCTGCACGTATCAGATCGTCCAAAATCGGGGACCCCGATCGTGATGATCGTGTCAGATCGGGACACAATCGTGGACTCAATCGGGACAATCCTATCGGAACGTATCTGATCGTATCTGAACGGGAGACCAGCTCGTGACAGATCGTGTCATCTGAAATTGACCAATCGTGCCTATATCGCATCCAAGCGCACCAAATCGTACCAGAACGTATCGACTCGCATCAACTCGCATCCAAACGTGAAATTTCAGAAAAGGAAACAAAAATTCCACGATCAGCTACGAATGGCCAATCGTGGCGTTCGTAACGGATCGCACGACAGTGGGAACCTAGCATTACATTTGGCATTGTAAATGTCGCGTTTCTGCACAAGTTTACTGCTCACGAGTAAGTTACATTTGGCATTGTAAATGTCGCGTTTCTGCACAAGTTCACTGCTCACGAGTAAGTTACATTTGGCATTGTAAATGTCGCGTTTCTGCACAAGTTCACTGCTCACGAGTAAGTTACATTTGGCATTGTAAATGTCGTGTTTCTGCACAAGTTTACTGCTCACGAGTAAGTTACATTTGGCATTGTAAATGTCACGTTTCTGCACAAGTTTACTACTCACGAGTAAGTTACATTTGGCATTGTAAATGTCACGTTTCTGCACAAGTTTACTACTCACGAGTAAGTTACATTTGGCATTGTAAATGTCGCGTTTCTGCACAAGTTTACTGCTCACGAGTAAGTTACATTAGGCATTGTACATGTCACGTTTCTGCACAAGTTTACTGCTCACGAGTAAGTTACATTTAGCATTGTAAATGTCACGTTTCTGCACAAGTTTACTACTCACGAGTAAGTTACATTTGGCATTGTAAAATAATGTCATGTTTCTGCACATGTTTCTGGTCAAGAATTTGACGTCAGAAACAAGTTCCCTCCGTGTTCGCTCCACAACACGCCCTACCCCTCTGATAAGCATGTGACCCAAAGCCTTATAATTATTGGTAATTGTATAGTGTTTATAGTCGATAGTTTGATCATGCCCGTTATGGTCTGACAATTGTCTAAATAAAATATAATTTGTCAAACACTATTGCATGTAGGTTATTACACAAGTCCAACGGCCCACTGTTCCAAAAGCTTATTTCAGACTACCTATTTAATTGTTTCTTCTTCTGACGGATCATTTAGTCTTACAGCTTATACAGATATAGTTCAAACGCCTTTTATTTGGACTTCTCTACAGTGACAACGAACCATTTATTTAAGCTGATCTGATGTCTAAAGCCCACTATTTTGAAAAACCACTGACTAAATGGTCCTTAAATTCAGACAAGAAGTTAGGAATGGGTAGCATTCTATCACCACGCTACAATAAGGGAAAATACATTAATTTCACGGATGTATAACTTGGTAACATTATATTAGAGTTCTGGTGTTTCTAGATTTGATAAAATATAAGTGGGCGTTACGTAAGTCCAAAGTAAAGCTATTTTAGCCACCTTGCACATTCCTTACTGGTGAGCACCACATTCTAAGTGGTGATGACCTCAGCAGTGTAGGCTCTGGTCAGGGTATGTGTATGTCCAAATATGGATGACCACTCTACATCGATTTGCTTAGGACAGCCTCTCTTTCTCAAACCGACCAAACATATTATTGTATTGTCTAATTATTCAAAATGTATCATTCATAAGGTATGAAACAAGTCCTTTTAAGGTTATGATCTTATAAGAAAGTGTTCATAGATTGTATATATAAACCTTGTGAATTCTTAGTGAGAGTAGAGAATGCCTTCACCATCCGACATGTATTAAACCGTATCATCAACCGTAAACTCCGTCTCAACTCGTATCTTTGCTTATCGTCTGTACTGCTTAAAGCCTAACTGGTTATAATACTACACATTTTCCAAAATGACACCATTCACTATAAAGTGTATTGGACTTGTCATTTAGTAGGATTAGTCAAATCAAATGGATTTACAACCAAAGAGTACATAGTAAATTATATCTTAAATTCGTTATCAAAATATGCAATGATCGTATTTGAGGATTCACCCCCAAATTATCCTTAATACATAACGGCCCTGGTTTGTATTAAGTGTTCGGATGCTGCTTAAGTGATAACTTATAGATTTTAATTTAAGAAAGTGTGAAGTTTTTATGTCAATTAATTGCCCCCCTTTGGCTTATTGTACGGGACGTCTTTTCCGCCCCGTCCACTAATATTGCCCAGTGAACTCTAGTATACTTGGTATACCCGCACTTTATGTTTACGTTTGGACTACCTTATTTCCAGCTTTCCCAATCAATGTAAGTGTGACATACACCATTTTTGTAAATTACAGTCACAAACTTTGTATATTTTAGGTTAACATACAGAGTGTATCTTCCAAACGATTAATTTCCTGATGTTGAGAGTTTCAGAATCGTAAATAGCGCCCTCGCCTGAGTGGGAATGGCTTTATCTCAAAATCAAAAAAAAATTCACTTACATCGTTTTACCAAAATAGGGCCGAGTATCTGTCATAACAATCGAAAACTGAATCTTAACTATTTTATTTAATATAATATCCACTTGACTTAATGAATTATTGTGACGTAGCTTTTTTTCTAACAATTTCACGAACAAGACTATGTGCGTTAATCCCGTGGGATCAGGGTATATGTACTCCCACTGTAGTCCAGGGAGATTGTCCATACGATCATCCAACATAATTTACATTCATAGTAAAACAAACCACTGTAGTCCAGGGAGATGGTCCATACGATCATCCAACATAATTTACATTCATAGTAAAACAAACCCACTGTAGTCCAGTGAGATGGTCCATACGATCATCCAACATAATTTACATTCATAGTAAAACAAACCCACTGTAGTCCAGGGAGATGGTTCATACGATCATCCAACATAATTTTCATTCATAGTAAAACAAACCCACTGTAGTCCAGGGAGATGGTCCATACGATCACCCAACATAATTTACATTCATAGTAAAACAATCCCACTGTAGTCCAGGGAGATGGTTCATACGATCACCCAACATAATTTACATTCATAGTAAAATAAACCCACTGTAGTCCAGGGAGATGGTCCATACGATCATCCAACATAATTTACATTCATAGTAAAACAAACCCACTGTAGTCCAGGGAGATGGTCCATACGATCATCCAACATAATTTTCAATCATAGTAAAACAAACCCACTGTAGTCCAGGGAGATGGTCCATACGATCATCCAACATAATTTTCATTCATAGTAAAACAAACTCCTCCAAAACACATTTTGTTACGTTTGAAAATGCGTTGTGGTTTTAGATGGTTGTGGTTTTAGAACAGTTTTCTCAAAATTTCCCAATTGCAGAAATTCATCCTAAACTGGCCCCAAAATGTTCCAACATTTTCCTGAAACTCATTTAAAAAAAATAAATTTTTCATAATAATTGACAAAATGTGACTTATGTAGAGGATTCAAGTGCGCCCCCACTGGCTGTTTATGTAGTGACATTAGCAGTATCTATTTGTATTTATTTAATGTGTTCATTAATTAACAGTTACATGTTCTTATAAAACTATTCAGATTGTATTTGTGCTTCCTGAGCAAAGAGGGATTGCAAATGGTGTGCTTCGTGTAGATAAATAAATACGTTATTATCAATTTAAAATAACTTGCCATATCAACCACGATTATATGTTATGATTATAACACAGAATTATGTTCAATAATTCTTAAATTTACTGGTGTAACTTTATATTGTCAGATAAAACGACATGGGTGTATTATTGCCCAAACCATTGACAAATCCAGGGGTGTCAAAGAGGGGCGTGTCCCCTTTTTGTCCGTGCATGTACATGTACATTTACCATACGCTTTTTCGTGTCCCCTTGTCAGAATGTCAGTGTACATCCCACCCCTTTTGCCGTGTGCCTCCTTGTCAGTGTACCTCCCCACCCGTTTTGCCGTATTCCCCTTGTCAGTGTACTTCCCGCCTCTTTTGCCGTGTTCCTCCCTTGTCAGTGTACCTACCCACCCCTTTTGCCGTGTTTCCCCTTATCAGTGTACCTCTCCACCCCTTTTGCCGTGTCCCCCTTGTCAGTGTACCTCCCCACCACTTTTGCCGTGTTCCCCTTATCAGTGTACCTCCCCACCCCTTTTGCCGTGTTCCACCCTTGTCAGTGTACCTCCCCACCCCTTTTGCCGTGTTCCACCCTTGTCAGTGTACCTCCCCACCCCTTTTGCCGTGTTCCACCCTTGTCAGTGTACCTCCCCACCCCTTTTGCCGTGTTTCTCCCTTGTCAGTGTACCTCCCCACCCCTTTTGCCTTTTCGATACCCTGGGCCCGTCCCTGGCACAGACTTGCTGGCTTTTCTTAGTTCAAATTTTGCTTGGAAGTTCAAGGATGAACAAGTTAACTTACGTGGCTTCACTTATTTTATTGTTCATCTTACAAAGCCATGATTTATAATCATCAATAGGCAGATTTTTATTCCAGTGATTAGGCAATGTTGAGATCACTATATAGTTTTCACGCGGAGGAATTCCCCTGGTTTGTCTTCAAACTGTTGTACTCTAATTCGTACATACTATGACACTTTGTATAGGCCTATTATAAGTGGTGGGAATTAAATTAAAGTCTTTCATATTTATTGTCTTTACTTTGTTTACATAGTCTTATAAGTTAAGTATACATCATTGCTTTTATTTGGTATGTTGTTGTAAACATAATTTGACATCATTGATAGTATTGAAGTTGAATTTGAATGTTTTATTTAATGGAATAGCTTTTTATATTTAGAAGTGTCAACAATTCAAGTAAGACGAACGATCACTCGTCTGATCCTTATTTGTTTTGTTTCTTTGTCGTGTTTTGTTTTGGTATATTATTTTTGGTATCATACCATTTTCTTCTCCGTAGAATCATTACAATCACTTCACCGAGATGCCGACTAACCCGTAGTGACATGACCGCACCCAGATTTGAATAAACAAACACGCCCTCATGGGTGCCATGATAACAACATTTTTGCATTTTTGCATTTGCATTTTGTATTTCTTCCAAATAGGCTATATTTGTAAATGGAGAAAAGGTGATTCTTTCGCTGTTTTTTCACCAGCAAAAGTTGTATACTTCATCGACAGCAAGTAATTTTTTATTGGAAATTAAGGTACTCTTATATTACTGATCAGCAGTGAACAATGTATTGTAGATACATGGATCCATTTTTTCAATTTTATATAATCATATAATTTAATATAATTATCTTGTCTGTATATAATCACTGTAATCACAGCGCTGACTAACCCGTAGTGGCATGACCGCGCCCAGATTTGAATAAACAAAGACACCCTCATGGGGGCCATGATAAAAACAATGTCAAGTAGGTTAGGAATCCCATGAAGTTTGCTGAAATACTAATCTTATTGTGGTAGATTGATAATTAAGATGTTGAAACACTCATCTTGGTATTTTGTTTCTCAAAAACATATTCTTAATGAGAGAAAATGCTGATTGTTTTTGGTGGGTTTTCAACAGCAAGAATTAGTTGTGCACGTCGTCGACAGAATTCGGTCGTATTGCATTTAGTGTAAACCCCACTGCTTCAAAAGCATGGAACGCTTGTGACGTCATAAACGCTGCACACAAAGTGCACACAATTTAATCATAATTTTTACCGATGAGATGACGTCATATCAGAAGCATTATAATGGTCTCTATCTCTCAGATCAACTTGTATTATACATTCATTCAAATATTCAAATCGAAGACGTAAAATGTTTTTATTCCAAAATATGATTTTCTGACCAACATAGTTTAAATTACATATTAACCTGTAGTTATGAATACAGCAACATTTTAAGATCATTGGGACCGGGCAAGATAAGGTTTCATTGAGTCCACTCATCGCTCCTTATTCTCATTCACCTCCTCCACCCCCACCCCCGTTTGAATTCACTAGTCCCATGTTGGGATTCAATCTGCATGTGGTAATGGTAGACAAAAGTGAACTTACGATATAGGCACGGGACGATGACATATAACAGTAGACCTTCAATCCGTCTGGATACACGCCAGGTTGAGGATATATGGTGTAAACACCATCCACGTCGTTACCAGCATCATTGTAGGACTGACAGTCTTCATGTCTGTAATCTAATGACAGATAATAATAAGATGTATTACTAGTAAGTGCATTTATTGATGAATGGATATAGGGCCTCAGATGGTGAAGAGAATTAAACATGTTGTAAACATTGTAATTACCGCACCATGATTGGTCCCGATACAGCAACATTCTATGATTTTACTTTCTACAAGACTAAGTGGTTAAACATGTATCCACCGTTTTCCCTTATCTATTCGGCATTTTTTCTACATTTTTCTTTGTAATCGGAAAATTTATAATTTACTTGAGGAAATGAAAAGAAGTACTTTAAAGTGTCTATGAAATAGACCGTTTTAACAGTGTAAACAATCAAGTATGCCTATTGGAGAATATAAAACATCAGTCATCAATGTATATAAGCCCCCACCATCAGAGCTGTCTGCTACGTCACTCCCGTCCGTAACTGCACCCGCCATCTACGCAGGTGACTTCAACTGCCAACACACAGATTGGGGTTACAACTACACAACACCTAACGGAGTGGCGCTGAATGAATGGGCCTCCAACACCGATGCCATGCTGCTGTACGACCCCAAGGAGCCTCCAAGCTTCTTCTCTGCACGCTGGAAAACCTCCACCAACCCGGACCTGGCCTTCGCCGTGTGCCGCAGCACCGACGCGAAACCGGAGAGACTCGTCCTGGACAGATTTCCCCGCTCACACCACCGACCGTCCATCATCAAAGTTCCATCACTGGTGCAACCGGTATCAGGGAAACCTGCCAAAAGATGGAATTTCTGTAAGGCCAACTGGGAGGCGTTTGCTAAGGAGACGGAAGAAAGATCAGCTGTTCTGCCGGACCCAGAGGCAGCCGACGTGGACGCCGCTTATGCAACCTACTGCGGGGTCCTCTTAGGTGCGGCAAAGAAGACCATCCCGCGCGGCTACAACAAGAACTACATCCCCGGGTGGGACGAAGAGTGCAGCCGCCTTCTGCGTGACCACCAGAGGGCTAGCTCCAGGGAGGAGGTGGACGCAACAGCGACGGCACTTCTTCAGAGGCTGGACATCACCCGTAGGGCTAGATGGACTGAAGTTGTTGAAGCAATCGACTTTACCCACTCTAGCCGTAAGGCGTGGCAGACTATCAACCAGCTGACAGGCAGAAGTATAAAGCCCCCTAGGTGCCCGGTCACAGCAGACGCCATCGCATCCCAGCTCCTGGGGAATGGCCGCTTCCCGGATGCAGACAAAGATGTCGCCCGTCTGATAACGCGGGAGGTGTCTTCCCTCTCAGGAGATTTCACAGCGGACGAACTCAGTGAGGCCATGAATAAGCTCAAGCCGGGCAAAACTCCGGGCCGTGACAATATCCACCCGGAGTTCGTCACCCACCAGAGCACAACAACATCTGGTTGGCTCTGTGCATTCTTCTCGTCGTGCTACCGGAGGTGCAAGCTCCCTAAGATCTGGCGTCGGGCCTCTGTCATAGCCCTGCTGAAGCCAAACAAATCTGCAGAAGACCCCAAGGCGTATAGACCCATCTCGCTGCTCTGTGTCCCATTCAAGATCCTGGAGAGAATGATCCACAGCCGCATCGAGCCAGTGGTTGACTCACAGCTCCCACGGGAACAAGCTGGTTTCCGCCGCGGTAGGTCAACAGTGGACCAGGTAACACTACTTTCACAAGACATTGAAGACAGCTTCCAGGACAACGAGAAAGCTGGGGTAGTGTACCTGGACCTGACTGCCGCATACGACACCGTCTGGCTCCGTGGACTCCACCTGAAGCTGCTGAGGACAATCCCGGATCGGCATATGGTGAAGTTCATCACGGAGATGTTGTCTAACCGCAGCTTTGTCTTGCACACCAGCGACGGCCAGCGCAGTAGGCTGAGAAGACTGAGGAATGGTGTCCCGCAGGGGTCGGTTCTTTCCCCGATGCTGTTCAACATATACATCTACGATCTACCGGAGACAGCATCCAGAAAGTACGGTTATGCGGACGATCTTGCCATCATGCTGAGACGACCCACATGGAAGGCACTGGAAGATGGGCTTAGTCAAGACATGGGCACCCTGGTAGCCTACCTTCGAAGGTGGCGTCTACAGCTCAGCACCAGCAAGACGGTAACAGCAGCATACCATCTCTGCTCCAGAGAAGCTAAGAGGGAACTGGAGGTGTGCGTGGACAACAAACGTCTGGAGTTCCAGCAAGCTCCGAAGTACCTCGGCGTGCGTCTGGACCGAACACTGTCCTTCAAACAACATCTTGAAGAAGTCAAGGCAAAGGTAACATCAAGGGTCGCGCTGATCCGTCGCCTTGCTGGCACGATCTGGGAGCCTCTACGAAGACGCTGCGGATATCCACCCAAGCCCTGGTCTTCTCTGTAGCGGAATACTGCGCCCCAGCCTGGTGCAGAAGCCCACATGCAAGAAAGGTTGACGTGGCTATACACAACGCCCTTCGGATCATAACTGGATGCCTGAAGCCTACCCCTGTCTTCTTTCTGCCAGTCCTTGCGGGAATCGCTCCGGCTGGCCTCCGACGGAAGGCTGCCACCCTCGCCCTGGCAAAGAAAGCCCAGAAATATGACTGGCACATCCTGCACAACATCACAACGACAGCAGCGCCCCCAAGCAGACTCAAGTCCCGCCACCCCTACAACAAGGTGGCACAAGAGATGCTCCATTGCACTACTGAGGACCTGTCCAGAGATGGATGGCTGGCGGCAGCGTGGAAGCAGGAGTGGGAGAGGGCCTGGCCATCCCGCATCCACCACTACATCTGGGATCCAGGAGATGGCGCCATAGGAGGAGACGATCTTCCACGCCGGCAATGGACTTTGTTGAACCGTCTACGAACTGGGGTTGGTCGCTTCAACTCTTCCATGAAGAAGTGGGGCCTGGCAGACAGCGCTGCATGCGAGTGCGGCGACCCGGAGCAGACTGCCAATCACATAATAACCACCTGCCCCCTATACAGACCACCCTCGGAAGCCAGCCTCTTTGACGTAGGACCAGAGACGAAGGCATTGCTACAAGACACTGAGTTGGACCTCTGAGGTTCCGATGTTACACGAAAGAAGAAGAAGAGGAGAATATATTTTCCCGTTGTCCATTTTTTTCTGCGTCCGTTTGTGCAACTAAAAATAATTAAATTCAAAATTTTAGGGGGACGCCGCGCTCCTCCCATTCCTTCTTATTAACATAAAATCTGTGACGTACACCTGGGAGATTTTAGCACTAGCCCGTGTTTACGTGGCACTCTGTGTCATGCTTTATTATGTTTCACGAAGTTTTAATGTCTCTTTTTAACAGTCTCTTTTTTTGGTTCTAAATACCGTAACGTATTTTTATGTCACAAATAACCCCTGCAGTTATCCGTTGGTATGTTCCGATTCAATGGAGGCGTGCGCTACGTTGCACGGTACCACCGGCGCACGGTACCAGCCCGGCCACGCTGGTGGTGATCGGTGCTTGCATGTGCATGACTTGTTTATTACATAAGTCGTGTGTACACACGTTGCTAGCAGTTTATGACTGTTTTAGTAGCAACAATGAATAATGGCCAACAATAATGGGTTAATTGATTTAATTTTGCCCTACACCGACGTGTGTATAGCACTGTATAATCAGTGCTTTCTGAGTGTCTGTGGGAAAAACTTCACAGGCGACTCGGGCGGGATTCGAACCCACGACCTCCTGCTTAGGGCAAAATTAAATCAATTGTTTATCACCCGACGCAAGAATTTCATCAAACTATAAATAATGGGTTAAAAGGGTATACTAGCAAACAATGAAAACCTTTGCTTGCTGTGTTCTCTCGGTAATCTAGTTGGAAGTGATTGTATATTATGTACAGCACATGTGACGACTCCACGCACTCATGGTTAGACTGGTACCCGTACCGCCTCTGGGCACCAGACCATGCCGCCAGGGTAAGGCTCCCTGCCCAGGTGTACGTCAGCGCCTTCTCGCGTCGTGCAAAATTTGGAACAATTTTGTTTTAATTTAATTAAAATAAAAAAATCTACTCAAGACACAAAACAAACTTACAATTGTTTTTATTCATATCAAAATGATAAAATAACAACAACAAATAAAGTCTAGTTCGTCCAAGTTTACCTTGGTAAAATTATAAACTCTTCCATTGTCCTGACATAATGTGGATTATACAACACCAAAGTAGATCATTGTCATTTGATTGGAGGATACATGGCCTACGTCATCAACCGTGCATTTTGGTTCCATTCACCGTGCATTTTTGTTCCATCCCATTTGATCTATTGCACGCTAGACCACATCGCGCGTTATGTACTCAGCAGTACAAAACGCCCTCTTTTGACAAGACACAACCATTCGAGCAAACCGTGTGTCATAAGCCGAAATATAAAGTAGTAGATGCCAGAATACAATCTTGTATATTTTGTTTATTCTTATAGTTTTATCTCAAATCAAATGACAAAGATCTACATGGAAAGATGGAATGATGTTCCATTCAACTCATGAAAATATTCTCACCATTGCACTCATAAACATTCATTATTTGTATACTATTAGGGACGAACGTATACGTATCTTGAGTTATTGCGGGCGTGAAACAAGTTTCTTAGAGTAATTCCACACTATATTTCTGCTATAAATGGTCAGTGACAGATTGTTTTATGTATGTTAAGTGCTTGGGGTATAATTAACGTATTAAATTGCGTTTTTGTAATTTCATGTGTTGTCCATTTTCATGTTAAAGACTGATTTAATTTTGGGGTAAACAAATTTGGGGTAAACAAATTTGGGGTAAACAAAATCGATTTTGATGTGGATACAGAACTGGGTTTTGGTGCCCTAATGTCAGTTAAATATTAAATCCCATCCCCACGTCGCACGAGGCCAGACCTGGGGATTTGGACAAATGATTGAAGCCCAATCTTTGTTATTGTTTGCCAGCATGGGAATTGTCACTTTGTGTATGTCCCATTGTAGGAATTAGAACAATTCATATTTGAGAATACCCATACATGGTAGATATAGGACAGTGCAGTGGGGGTAGAGTCAATAATATTGATATGGGAAGGATTAACGGGAATATTAATTCAACCTTGATAATATTGATAAAATGCTTTTATGAGTATGCTTACTCTCTTTGATTCAAGATATTCAAGATTAAAGGGAAGGTACAACATTGGTAATGTTGGCCAAACTGCTTCTGTGAGTATGCTTACTCTCTTTGAATCAAGATATACATTAAAGGGAAGGTTCATGACACACTTGAGTTATTGCAGGTATGAGACAAGTTTCTTCGAGTCATTCCACACAATTGTTTCTGTATATCATATCTGCTATAAATGGTCGGTGATAGATTTTTCATATATTTTGTTATGCGAAGGGCTTGGGGTATAATTAAGTTATTAAATTGCGTTTTTGTAATTTCATGAGTTGTCCATTTCCATGTTAAAGACTGATTTAATTTTTACAAATTTGGGGGTAATCAGAATTTGAAATTTAATTTTAACGATTTAATGTGGATACCGAGCCGAGTTGTAGTGACCTAATGTCAGTCAAGTATAAAATCTACCCCCACGTCGCCCAAGGTCAGCCCTGGGGATTTGGACAAACTATTGAAACCCAAGGGTAGGGATTTCGATAATATGACATTTCAATAACATGACATTTGCAGACAATCTTAGTTATTGTTTACCCTCATGGGGATTGTCACATAGTGTATGTCTCCATGTAGGGATTAGAACAATTCATATATGACAATACTCATACATGGTAGATACAGGAGGGTGCAGTGGGAAGGGATCAACAGTAATATGCAAATTAAAAGGAAGGCTCAACATTGGATAATAATATTGTGAAAATTCTTCTACAAGTATTCTTATTCTCTTTGAATCAAGATATCTATCAGTCAACCAATCAGTGAAAGTTTCAGCTTATTACGTTGTATCTTCAACGAGAAAATATTGAACATACATTGAGATTGTTCGTATTCATTCTAATACGAAATTTAGGAAAGAGTACTTTTCTCAAAACAGGAAATTATTTGCCAGAAGGTGACCGCATCTCAGACAAAAACTAATTTCTATGGAATGCCATCATCAGCGTAAAGGGATAATAATTATAGTCAGGAACAACAGAGCATGGAATAGGAGTGCTAGTTTTTAGATTAACTTAGTGATTGAAAATAATACCCCACATGATAAGGTAATATTACCGTTACTGCTCTATAAATTATCTAGTCATTTTCAGTCACTGTGGTCATCTTAATCTAGGACACCGATTCCATGCCCTGTTGAAAGTTTGTTTTGATCGTGACGATGTTGTCCGTTTAACTGCAAATAAAGCTTCACATTGTATTTAATGTGCAGTTTGTCAATGGACAATCATGAGTGGGCACTATTCATAGAGTCCTATGTGACAAGTTTGGATTACTCTCTGCTGATTCTCAGTATTTTCAAAGCATAAAACTACGGTAGTTCTCACCTTCTCGTTACGGTAAACTGCATGGAACATTCCGTATGGAATGTTTTTTTCGTAGGACAGCAATGGAAGGTTTGATACATTTTACTGGTTTTTGTTATTAAATTATTTTATAGTCCTGTTTGATTAACAAACAATTCACGATCTTTCATTGTCATCATAAATGTATACCGTATTGGGACTATTCGACACAGTATTCAAGAAGGAATAAGTTTTTAAAATGGTGAAAACCATGTTTTGACCTACCTGAATACTCTACATCGCCATTGCAAAGTGTACACTCACAATCAATCCCGTGGAGAAAACGGGTACTGTCACATTCTAGTTCACAATCTGAAAAATAAGCAACAGACAGAACAACAGAGCGGGAGTCTACCGATCCCCCGAGTGCGGTAAGGTGTACATCGGTGAAACAGGGCGCAACCTCCCCATCAGATTGAAGGAACACTGAGCACACGTAGCCGCAGAGGAGACTTTCGAGAAGTCTCGCCACGCCGTCAGCACTCACACATCAAGCGACCACCAAATCGACTGGCAGGCAGCCCGCAACCTCATCACACCCCATCGACACATGGCACCCCAGACGCATCAGACGAGGCCATCGAGATCGTCAAACACGACACACTGTGCCACAGGACATCGGCTTTCACATCAGCGACATTTGGCGACCACTACTACGGACCGAAGCGATCTTCTATATCCGGGAAGTCCATAACCCACCCCAGACTGAGGGGATTCCATATCCTAAGTCAACCACCTCCACCCCCTGTGCGTTGTCAACAACTGATTCAGTCTCAGTGAGCACACACCTTCCCGCAACCCCTAGGATCCCAGTAGTCTCAACAGTTCCCGCCTGCGCGCCTTCAACGAACTAATCCTCCAGCATCCATTCAGGATGATCCTCCAGCAGTCTACGGCAGCAGCATTTTCCAGAGTCCGGCATTTCTGAGGACGATCAGAGCATACTGATCGAATGTCGAGTTGTACCTCCAGTTCTTTTCAGAACTAACTACTTACGCCCAATTGAGATTCCACATGGTGTCACCGCAATTAGTCTTACAGCATTTAACACGAATCTTCCATAAGTCATTATACAACAAGTCGGACAATATTGTACGGCTCGACTTAAAGTGGAAGGTACAACATTGGTAATGACCACAGATTATCAACTTAACAAATTATTATCTAAAGCATAATTTGGTGTTGTTGATGCAGTCATTAATCATTCTGAGAAAAGATTCTGTCCAGATTGCTTCTATCATACTGAAATTAGAATTATTCTGTCGATTTTCAAAAAGTTACAAACAAAAACATTAATAATTTCTTCTTCTAAAAAATGTTATTATTATTTTAAAACGTATTTCTCAATCATTATGTACTTATCCCCTTAAAATTATCCTTCATGAATTGCGTTGTGAAAACGATGTGATTTTTCCTTTGACAATACGAGTCACTCTAATTTGATGAAATTTAGACCATTAATTACTCTGTTATGAATGTGTAAACCATTTTTGTCACCAGTGAAACAGGTCATGCCTTTCTAAATTTGATCAGTGACCATATGTGCTATCTAGCAAGCCTCCATTCTCATTAGATACGAACATCAGGTATAATATAAAAGATAGTGACGACACCCCTCATACCAACCGGGTAGAGATGGGCGCTGATTGCTCCTAAAATGTTGAAGGGAATCACGCCAGCGTTAATTCCCCATGTCAGGCATGCGCCCTCTTTCTTTGTGGGGAACAAAGAAGATGGCAACAAACGAGTCGCGCCAATTCGGCGCGATCTCCCATCCAGTTAGTATAGAGATCAGTGTATAGGACCCACTCATGTTAAGAGTATATTATGCTACATCTATTACATCTATTTTGGGAATATGTCTTTCCGTCAAACATTTGTCGATTTGAAATATTATTTGTCTGTGCACATTTGAGTTAGTATGTGAACATTCTCGTCAAGTTCACCAAATTTTTGATTTATGAAATGATAAATTCATGATTTTGATTATCATAGAATCATACATTAGGGTCGGAAATGTGGGGAAAATTTTTTGTTTACCATTTGATTTTAAAAGACTGAAATTGGGAAAATGTTACAAAATGGCGATTTTAGAAAATTTTTCAAAATGAAAGACTTTAGAGGAATAATTTGTGGGAACATTTGTATAGAAAACCAGGGTTTTTTTTTAATTTAAATGTAAAGTAATAGTTTTAAAAGGATGTCACGATCAACAGGGATGGGAAACGGGTTAACTCAATGATAAAAAAAACCACAGATAAGGTCATATTATGTTGCTGCAAAATTTAGCCAGTAATTTTCAGTCACTTTCATCTTAACCCTTTTAAAGGGGGCATATTTGATCAGTCAGCCCTTTTTTGTACCGGTTTTTTCAAGCATGCGTTCTTTTTCCCGAGACTTTTTTAAAAATTTTTAGTTGCGCCCCCACCAACAACATCATGAAAGGCCACCTTAAGACAAAAAAACCCACAAGTTATGACAAGAAAATATTTACCAAAAAAAAAATGTTGTTTTTGGGGGGTTCAAAACCCAACGTAATAGGTGATATATTTTAGGTTCAGGGAAGGAATGTTGGGGTAATTGCAAAAAATTAACTGTGGGTCAAGTTTTGGGGGCTATCCCAACCCCCCCATTTCAAGATTGCTTAAATACTTCCCCTTCCATTTCAATGTTTGGGTTTCTGGGTGCGCACGTCACTCAACATTGAAATGGGGGGGGGGGGGAGACGGGACCACAA
>CM055816.1:2859657-2915690 GCA_029582265.1 Zoroaster sp. YZ-2022
GGTTAATTAAAAAATTTTTAAAAAAATTTATTGACAATTGTCAGACCATAACGGGCATGATCAAACTATCGACTATAAACACTATACAATTACCAATAATTATAAGGCTTTGGGTCACATGCTTATCAGAGGGGTAGGGCGTGTTGTGGAGCGAACACGGAGGGAACTTGTTTCTGACGTCAAATTCTTGACCAGAAACATGTGCAGAAACATGACATTATTTTACAATGCCAAATGTAACTTACTCATGAGCAGTAAACTTGTGCAGAAACGCGACATTTACAATGCCAAATGTAACTTACTCGTGAGCAGTAAACTTGTGCAGAAACGCGACATTTACAATGCCAAATGTAATGCTAGGTTCCCACTGTCGTGCGATCCGTTACGAACGCCACGATTGGCCATTCGTAGCTGATCGTGGAATTTTTGTTTCCTTTTCTGAAATTTCACGTTTGGATGCGAGTTGATGCGAGTCGATACGTTCTGGCACGATTTGGTGCGCTTGGATGCGATATAGGCACGATTGGTCAATTTCAGATGACACGATCTGTCACGATCTGGTCTCCCGTTCAGATACGATCAGATACGTTCCGATAGGATTGTCCCGATTGAGTCCACGATTGTGTCCCGATCTGACACGATCATCACGATCGGGGTTCCCGATTTTGGACGATCTGATTCGTGCAGATACGTTCGGATACGTTCCGATACGATCATCACGAACCGATGCGCTCTTTTGCGATCGGATACGATTGTGGTGGCGATGTCTTTCACGATCGGGATGGAGAGTGATCACGATTTGAGCCACGATTGAACCCCGACGGGTACATAGACAGCCCGACTGACCATGGACTTCATTGTTTCTTGAACTTCTACAGAGCGTGGTGTTTGTCTTGTCCAAGGTTGATCCCGATCACCACGATTTCGAAGCACTATTAGATGCGATCTGTCGCGCTTTGTTACGATCCAATACGATCTCATGCGATGATCACGATTAAAAATTTATCGTGTAGAAACGCGACATTTACAATGTCAAATGTAACTTACTCGTGAATAGTAAACTTGTGCAGAAACGCGACATTTACAATGCCAAATGTAACTTACTCGTGAGCAGTAAACTTGTGCAGAAACGCGACATTTACAATGCCAAATGTAACTTAATCGTGAGCAGTAAACTTGTGCAGAAACGCGACATTTACAATGCCAAATGTAACTTACTCGTGAGCAGTAAACTTGTGCAGAAACGCGACATTTACAATGCCAAATGTAACTTACTCGTGAGCAGTAAACTTGTGCAGAAACGCGACATGTACAATGCCTAATGTAACTTACTCGTGAGCAGTAAACTTGTGCAGAAACGCGACATTTACAATGCCAAATGTAACTTACTCGTGAGTAGTAAACTTGTGCAGAAACGTGACATTTACAATGCCAAATGTAACTTACTCGTGAGTAGTAAACTTCTGCAGAAACACGACATTTACAATGCCAAATGTAACTTACTCGTGAGCAGTAAACTTGTGCAGAAACGCGACATTTAAAATGCCAAATGTAACTTACTCGTGAGCAGTAAACTTGTGCAGAAACGCGACATTTACAATGCCAAATGTAACTTACTCGTGAGCAGTAAACTTGTGCAGAAACGCGACATTTACAATGCCAAATGTAATGCTAGGTTCCCACTGTCGTGCGATCCGTTACGAACGCCACGATTGGCCATTCGTAGCTGATCGTGGAATTTTTGTTTCCTTTTCTGAAATTTCACGTTTGGATGCGAGTTGATGCGAGTCGATACGTTCTGGTACGATTTGGTGCGCTTGGATGCGATATAGGCACGATTGGTCAATTTCAGATGACACGATCTGTCACGATCTGGTCTCCCGTTCAGATACGATCAGATACGTTCCGATAGGATTGTCCCGATTGAGTCCACGATTGTGTCCCGATCTGACACGATCATCACGATCGGGGTCCCCGATTTTGGACGATCTGATACGTGCAGATACGTTCGGATACGTTCTGATACGATCATCACGAACCGATGCGCTCTTTTGCGATCGGATACGATTGTGGTGGCGATGTCTTTCACGATCGGGATGGAGAGTGATCACGATTTGAGCCACGATTGAACCCCGACGGGTACATAGACAGCCCGACTGACCATGGACTTCATTGTTTCTTGAACTTCTACAGAGTGAAGACTACAACCCACAATCATTGATGATGGCAGGAGTTGAGGATGATGACAACGTGACATTTGCAGTATTACTGTATGCTTACATTATCGCCAGAGAGGAAGAAGAACTCGTAACAGATCGTGAGCGCCCGTGAAAAAGCGTTACTAATCGTATCTACTCGCATCTACTCGCATCTACTCGTATCAACTCGTATCAAATCGTGAGTCAATCATGTCCGGTCGTGAGCGATGGTACCCGACAGAGCGTAACAGATCGTGGGAGATCGCAGCGCATCTCAACAGAGCGTGGTGTTTGTCTTGTCCAAGGTTGATCCCGATCACCACGATTTCGAAGCACTATTAGATGCGATCTGTCGCGCTTTGTTACGATCCAATACGACCTCATGCGATGATCACGATTAAAAATGTATCGTGTAGAAACGCGACATTTACAATGTCAAATGTAACTTACTCGTGAATAGTAAACTTGTGCAGAAACGCGACATTTACAATGCCAAATGTAACTTACCGTGAGCAGTAAACTTGTGCAGAAACGCGACATTTACAATGCCAAATGTAACTTAATCGTGAGCAGTAAACTTGTGCAGAAACGCGACATTTACAATGCCAAATGTAACTTACTCGTGAGCAGTAAACTTGTGCAGAAACGCGACATTGACAATGCCAAATGTAACTTACTCGTGAGCAGTAAACTTGTGCAGAAACGTGACATGTACAATGCGTAATGTAACTTACTCGTGAGCAGTAAACTTGTGCAGAAACGCGACATTTACAATGCCAAATGTAACTTACTCGTGAGTAGTAAACTTGTGCAGAAACGTGACATTTACAATGCCAAATGTAACTTACTCGTGAGTAGTAAACTTCTGCAGAAACACGACATTTACAATGCCAAATGTAACTTACTCGTGAGCAGTAAACTTGTGCAGAAACGCGACATTTACAATGCCAAATGTAACTTACTCGTGAGCAGTAAACTTGTGCAGAAACGCGACATTTACAATGCCAAATGTAACTTACTCGTGAGCAGTAAACTTGTGCAGAAACGCGACATTTACAATGCCAAATGTAACTTACTCGTGAGCAGTAAACTTGTGCAGAAACGCGACATTTACAATGCCAAATGTAATGCTAGGTTCCCACTGTCGTGCGATCCGTTACGAACGCCACGATTGGCCATTCGTAGCTGATCGTGGATTTTTTTTTTCCTTTTCTGAAATTTCACGTTTGGATGCGAGTTGATGCGAGTCGATACGTTCTGGTACGATTTGGTGCGCTTGGATGCGATATAGGCACGATTGGTCAATTTCAGATGACACGATCTGTCACGATCTGGTCTCCCGTTCAGATACGATCAGATACGTTCCGATAGGATTGTCCCGATTGAGTCCACGATTGTGTCCCGATCTGACACGATCATCACGATCGGGGTCCCCGATTTTGGACGATCTGATACGTGCAGATACGTTCGGATACGTTCCGATACGATCATCACGAACCGATGCGCTCTTTTGCGATCGGATACGATTGTGGTGGCGATGTCTTTCACGATCGGGATGGAGAGTGATCACGATTTGAGCCACGATTGAACCCCGACGGGTACATAGACAGCCCGACTGACCATGGACTTCATTGTTTCTTGAACTTCTACAGAGCGTGGTGTTTGTCTTGTCCAAGGTTGATCCCGATCACCACGATTTCGAAGCACTATTAGATGCGATCTGTCGCGCTTTGTTACGATCCAATACGATCTCATGCGATGATCACGATTAAAAATTTATCGTGTAGAAACGCGACATTTACAATGTCAAATGTAACTTACTCGTGAGCAGTAAACTTGTGCAGAAACGCAACATTTACAATGCCAAATGTAACTTACTCGTGAGCAGTAAACTTGTGCAGAAACGCGACATTTACAATGCCAAATGTAACTTACTCGTGAGCAGTAAACTTGTGCAGAAACGCGACATTTACAATGCCAAATGTAACTTACTCGTGAGCAGTAAACTTGTGCAGAAACGTGACATTTACAATGGCAAATGTAACTTACTCGTGAACAGTAAACTGGTGCAGAAACGTGACATTTACAATGTCAAATGTAACTTACTCGTGAGCAGTAAACTTGTGCAGAAACGCGACATTTACAATGCCAAGTGTAACTTACTCGTGAGCAGTAAACTTATGCAGAAACGCGACATTTACAATGCCAAATGTAACTTACTCGTGAGCAGTAAACTTGTGCAGAAACGCGACATTTACAATGCCAAATGTAACTTACTCGTGAGCAGTAAACTTGTGCAGAAACGCGACATCTACAATGCCAAATGTAACTTACTCGTGAGCAGTAAACTTGTGCAGAAACGCGACATAAATGTAACTTACTCGTGAGCAGTAAACTTGTGCAGAAACGCGACATTTACAATGCCAAATGTAACTTACTCGTGAGCAGTAAACTTGTGCAGAAACGCGACATTTACAATGCCAAATGTAACTTACTCGTGAGCAGTAAACTTGTGCAGAAACGCGACATTTACAATGCCAAATGTAACTTACTCGTGAGCAGTAAACTTGTGCAGAAACGCGACATTTACAATGCCAAATGTAACTTACTCGTGAGCAGTAAACTTGTGCAGAAACGCGACATTTACAATGCCAAATGTAATGCTAGGTTCCCACTGTCGTGCGATCTGTTACGAACGCCACGATTGGCCATTCGTAGCTGATCGTGGAATTTTTGTTTCCTTTTCTGAAATTTCACGTTTGGATGCGAGTTGATGCGAGTCGATACGTTCTGGTACGATTTGGTGCGCTTGGATGCGATATAGGCACGATTGGTCAATTTCAGATGACACGATCTGTCACGATCTGGTCTCCCGTTCAGATACGATCAGATACGTTCCGATAGGATTGTCCCGATTGAGTCCACGATTGTACTGTCCCGATCTGACACGATCATCACGATCGGGGTCCCCGATTTTGGACGATCTGATACGTGCAGATACGTTCGGATACGTTCCGATACGATCATCACGAACCGATGCGCTCTTTTGCGATCGGATACGATTGTGGTGGCGATGTCTTTCACGATCGGGATGGAGAGTGATCACGATTTGAGCCACGATTGAACCCCGACGGGTACATAGACAGCCCGACTGACCATGGACTTCATTGTTTCTTGAACTTCTACAGAGTGAAGACTACAACCCACAATCATTGATGATGGCAGGAGTTGAGGATGATGACAACGTGACATTTGCAGTATTACTGTATGCTTACATTATCGCCAGAGAGGAAGAAAAACTCGTAACAGATCGTGAGCGCCCGTGAAAAAGCGTTACTAATCGTATCTACTCGCATCTACTCGAATCTACTCGTATCAACTCGTATCAAATCGTGAGTCAATCATAATAATAATAATAATAATAAAGATTTATAGCGCGCACATATCCACCCTGCTGGGCGCTCAAGGCGCGGAAACAAAGATAAAAACATGAATACAAACAATATACAATGATAACATAGGGAAAAATTATGTACTGAGATACACGTACCTACAATGGAATTACAAATATACATCATCTTTGAAGAATTGTGACATAAGATGAGTTTTAAGCATCGACTTAAATCTAGTTATACTATGACAAGATTTGAGTTTAGTTGGAAGATGATTCCAGAGTCTCGGAGCCGCGACAGAAAAAGACCTATCACCCCGTTTTGATGTTGGTTCCTTTAGGAGTGACATGTTGCTGGAGCGCAAATTGCGTGATGGAGTGTAGACTTTAAGCAGTTCAGAAATATAAATTGGAGCAATGTTATTAAAAGATTTGTGAACAATTAGCATAAGTTTAAAAACAATTCTCTGTGAAACAGGAAGCCAGTGCAGTTCTTTCAAGATTGGCGTGATATGGCATGACTTTTTGGACAAAGTCACAACACGAGCTGCTGTGTTTTGTATGTTCTGAAGACGAGATATTTGATTCTGCGGGAGACCGTAGAGTAGAGCATTCCGTTATCGAGACGTGATGTGACAAACGCATGAATAATTTGTTCAGTAGCACTTTTATTCAAGTATTTCCTTATTCGGCTGATATTTCTGATATGAAATGATGATATGCGAACAATGTTGGAGATATGAGGTTTTAAAGTCATTGTCGAGTCAAATATAACACCCAAATTACGTGCTTGTGATGAGGGGTTATCTGCGAGTCACCAATTGCAATAGATGGAAGAGAAACTTTAGACAATTGCTGACGTGATCCAAATAGAACAAATTCTGTTTTTTCGTCGTTCAATTTCAGGAAGTTTTGTCGCATCCAACTTCGAATCTCTTGAATACATTTCTCCAGTGTTGTAATGCAGGAATCGGCAGGTTCTTGAGAAGATTTAAAAGTAATGTAGAGCTGCGTGTCATCAGCGTAGACATGGTAATTTAAATTATACTTCAAAATGATATCACGAACTGGAAACGTATAAACAGTAAACCACTGTGGGCCGAGCACAGAGCCTTGGGGTACAGAATAGTCAAGAATAACAGGCTCGGAGGTGGCATTACCAATACAAACATGCTGAGGCCTATTTAAAAGGTAGGACTTACACCAATCCAGGGCTGTGTCATGTATTCCAAGATGATATTGCAGGCGGGAGAGAAGGATTTTGTGATCGACCGTGTCAAAAGCGGCGCTTAAGTCTAACAAAACTAATGCAGTGATTTTTCCATCATCCATGGCAGATAAAATGTCATTGTTGACGCGGAGAAGAGCAGTTTCCGTTCCATGAAATGGTTTATAGGCTGACTGAAATGTATCCGACAGGTTATTCACACGAACATGGTCAGAGATCCGTGATGAAACAACTCGCTCGATTGTTTTTCCAAGGTACTTTAAATTCGCTACCGGTCGGTAATTTTTGAAAACTTCCTTGTCCAAATTGGGTTTCTTCAGGAGTGGTTTAACATGAGCAATCTTCTGGCTATCAGGGAAACAACCGGAAGAAAGAGATCTGTTTACAATAATTGTGATATACTTAGCAAACACATCAATATTTTGTTTTATTAGCGAAGTTGGCACTGGATCAAGTTCACACGATTTTGATGGCGATTTCATGATGAGTTTCTTGATCTCCATGTAACACTAGTAGGCTCAAACATAGACAGTCTACATTGTGGATCCTTGCGTGATGGTGTTTGTGATAGAATGACAGGTACTGGGGAAAATAACGACGGATATTCTCAATTTTGTGACAAAAGTTTGAAAATTCATTAGCGAGGTCCTGATTGGAGTGTGTAGATGGAAGCACTGGAGCTTTGGGTTTATGAAGCAGCTTTTCAACAATGTTAAAGAGTTTTTCTGATCGCCAGAGTTCTCTTCCACAAGAGATGAGTAGTGAGTTATTTTGGCCTGGTTAATCATGTTCTTCACAATATCTCGTTGGTTACAGTATTCTTGCCGATGTACTCCAAGTTTCCCATTGTCACGCCATTTTCGTTCAAGTTGACGACGGATTTTCCTTGCAGCACGAATATCATCATTGAACCAGGGGATTCAGATTGTAGTTTTACAGTTCTAGTTTTTGCGGAGCATGATCGTCCAAGATGTTACGGACAGTAGATTCAAATAGATTGACACAAGAATCCAGCTCACCATCTTCAAGGTTTACATTTTCCAGTTGAGATTCAAGATCATGACATAAATCTCTAATATTTACATTTTTCCAGTGGCGAGTAGTTACAGAAATGGTAGGCATGGGAGGTTTTTTCAGGTTCATATCTGCCATGATTGCATAATGATCAGATAAGCCGGGATGGATAGTTATATTCGAGATAAGAGGTGAAGTATTTTCACGCGTTATCATGAGGTCAAGACAGTGACCATATCGATGAGTGGGTGCTGTGATATGCTGGATAAGTCCATGAGCAGAGAGCAGATCTTTAAACTGATTCGCATAATTGTTTGAAGAGATGTCCATATGAATGTTAAAATCGCCGGTTAAAATAATGTCAGATGGGTGCAAGAGATAATCCACAATTAATTTCTCAAATTCCTGCAGAAAACTGGAGAAGTTTACATGTTTACCATCAACATCCCTTTCTGGTCGATAAATATTAACAAGGCGAACAGATCTAGAGTTGCACGTTACCTCAGCATGCAGAGATTCAAATGTTAGGTAGTCAATGTTAACACTTTTCATACTGACAGATAAACTGGACCTAAAGAGAAGTGCAACCCTCCACCGGTCTTTTTGGTCTGGGGATATGATGGAGAGAGTAGCCAGCAGGAGTACACTCACGGGGTATTAAGTCATCATCGGGTTTAAACCATGTCTCGGTTATGGCAACAAGATCCAAATTGTTTTGAAGTACAAAGTCAACAAATTCATCCGATTTGTTACATATGGATTGAGTGTTTAGTACACAGAGCTGAAGTTTAGACTCATCATGAACATTTGGAGTTGAAGTTATGCCAATGTCGCTTGTTGATGTGGTTAAGTTCACTGCTGGGGGTTGATAAGGCAGGAGTGCTAGTTGTGTAAGGCTGTCCATTCTACGGCGACCAGCTTTTTTACCTCTATGTGTGCGGCGGTATGTTTTGGGTTGATTAGCAAGTATCCCAAGAGAGTTCAATTGACTCAATGCTGAATAAGATAAAGCTGCATCGGTACATGGAGCGTTGTGAAGATTGAGTAGTTCATTGCGGCTATAGGAAATTTTATGGAGCTGAGTGGCGTTTTTGGGTGTGTTGATCAGTGTTTCAGGTCCAGGGTTTGGGTTTATGTCACCAGAAATTAAGAGTTCCAGGTGAAAGGTGGCAGATGAATTATCATAGTATGATATAGGACGTCTCAAGAATTTAAGATGGCGGATCTTGGGTGAACAATCTGTAGATTGCATCTTGTAGCCATCTTCTGATGAGTCATTGAGACACAATGGTCTGGATAGCAGGAGTAGAATAAACAGGATGTAGACCTCCATTGTCTGATCACAAAGTTGTTGATCCAAACAAAAGGCTTGTGGTCAAGCTACAGGTTATAATCTCTAGCTACAGGTTATAATCTAAATCAGAGTTGACTGCACAAATAAAATGAAGATCCAAAATGTATATACACTCAACATGTATATACACTCATGTCCGGTCGTGAGCGATGGTACCCGACAGAGCGTAACAGATCGTGGGAGATCGCAGCGCATCTCAACAGAGCGTGGTGTTTGTCTTGTCCAAGGTTGATCCCGATCACCACGATTTCGAAGCACTATTAGATGCGATCTGTCGCGCTTTGTTACGATCCAATACGATCTCATGCGATGATCACGATTAAAAATTTATCGTGTAGAAACGCGACATTTACAATGTCAAATGTAACTTACTCGTGAGCAGTAAACTTGTGCAGAAACGCGACATTTACAATGCCAAATGTAACTTACTCGTGAGCAGTAAACTTGTGCAGAAACGCGACATTTACAATGCCAAATGTAACTTACTCGTGAGCAGTAAACTTGTGCAGAAACGCGACATTTACAATGCCAAATGTAACTTACTCGTGAGCAGTAAACTTGTGCAGAAACGTGACATTTACAATGCCAAATGTAACTTACTCGTGAGCAGTAAACTTGTGCAGAAACGCGACATTTACAATGTCAAATGTAACTTACTCGTGAGCAGTAAACTTGTGCAGAAACGCGACATTTACAATGCCAAATGTAACTTACTCGTGAGCAGTAAACTTGTGCAGAAACGCGACATTTACAATGCCAAATGTAACTTACTCGTGAGCAGTAAACTTGTGCAGACACGCGACATTTACAATGCCAAATGTAACTTACTCGTGAGCAGTAAACTTGTGCAGAAACGCGACATTTACAATGTCAAATGTAACTTACTCGTGAGCCGTAAACTTGTGCAGAAACGCGACATTTACAATGCCAAATGTAACTTACTCGTGAGCAGTAAACTTGTGCAGAAACGCGACATTTACAATGCCAAATGTAACTTACTCGTGAGCAGTAAACTTGTGCAGAAACGCGACATTTACAATGCCAAATGTAATGCTAGGTTCCCACTGTCGTGCGATCCGTTACGAACGCCACGATTGGCCATTCGTAGCTGATCGTGGAATTTTGTTTTCCTTTTCTGAAATTTCACGTTTGGATGCGAGTTGATGCGAGTCGATACGTTCTGGTACGATTTGGTGCGCTTGGATGCGATATAGGCACGATTGGTCAATTTCAGATGACACGATCTGTCACGATCTGGTCTCCCGTTCAGATACGATCAGATACGTTCCGATAGGATTGTCCCGATTGAGTCCACGATTGTACTGTCCCGATCTGACACGATCATCACGATCGGGGTCCCCGATTTTGGACGATCTGATACGTGCAGATACGTTCGGATACGTTCCGATACGATCATCACGAACCGATGCGCTCTTTTGCGATCGGATACGATTGTGGTGGCGATGTCTTTCACGATCGGGATGGAGAGTGATCACGATTTGAGCCACGATTGAACCCCGACGGGTACATAGACAGCCCGACTGACCATGGACTTCATTGTTTCTTGAACTTCTACAGAGTGAAGACTACAACCCACAATCATTGATGATGGCAGGAGTTGAGGATGATGACAACGTGACATTTGCAGTATTACTGTATGCTTACATTATCGCCAGAGAGGAAGAAGAACTCGTAACAGATCGTGAGCGCCCGTGAAAAAGCGTTACTAATCGTATCTACTCGCATCTACTCGCATCTACTCGTATCAACTCGTATCAAATCGTGAGTCAATCATGTCCGATCGTGGGAGATCGCAGCGCATCTCAACAGAGCGTGGTGTTTGTCTTGTCCAAGGTTGATCCCGATCACCACGATTTCGAAGCACTATTAGATGCGATCTGTCGCGCTTTGTTACGATCCAATACGATCTCATGCGATGATCACGATTAAAAATTTATCGTGTAGAAACGCGACATTTACAATGTCAAATGTAACTTACTCGTGAGCAGTAAACTTGTGCAGAAACGCGACATTTACAATGCCAAATGTAACTTACTCGTGAGCAGTAAACTTGTGCAGAAACGCGACATTTACAATGCCAAATGTAACTTACTCGTGAGCAGTAAACTTGTGCAGAAACGTGACATTTACAATGCCAAATGTAACTTACTCGTGAGCAGTAAACTTGTGCAGAAACGCGACATTTACAATGTCAAATGTAACTTACCCGTGAGCAGTAAACTTGTGCAGAAACGCGACATTTACAATGCCAAATGTAACTTACTCGTGAGCAGTAAACTTGTGCAGAAACGCGACATTTACAATGCCAAATGTAATGCTAGGTTCCCACTGTCGTGCGATCTGTTACGAACGCCACGATTGGCCATTCGTAGCTGATCGTGGAATTTTTGTTTCCTTTTCTGAAATTTCACGTTTGGATGCGAGTTGATGCGAGTCGATACGTTCTGGTACGATTTGGTGCGCTTGGATGCGATATAGGCACGATTGGTCAATTTCAGATGACACGATCTGTCACGATCTGGTCTCCCGTTCAGATACGATCAGATACGTTCCGATAGGATTGTCCCGATTGAGTCCACGATTGTGTCCCGATCTGACACGATCATCACGATCGGGGTCCCCGATTTTGGACGATCTGATACGTGCAGATACGTTCGGATACGTTCCCATACGATCATCACGAACCGATGCGCTCTTTTGCGATCGGATACGATTGTGGTGGCGATGTCTTTCACGATCGGGATGGAGAGTGATCACGATTTGAGCCACGATTGAACCCCGACGGGTACATAGACAGCCCGACTGACCATGGACTTCATTGTTTCTTGAACTTCTACAGAGTGAAGACTACAACCCACAATCATTGATGATGGCAGGAGTTGAGGATGATGACAACGTGACATTTGCAGTATTACTGTATGCCGTTACATTATCGCCAGAGAGGAAGAAGAACTCGTAACAGATCGTGAGCGCCCGTGAAAAAGCGTTACTAATCGTATCTACTCGCATCTACTCGCATCTACTCGTATCAAATCGTGAGTCAATCATGTCCGGTCGTGAGCGATGGTACCCGACAGAGCGTAACAGATCGTGGGAGATCGCAGCGCATCTCAACAGAGCGTGGTGTTTGTCTTGTCCAAGGTTGATCCCGATCACCACGATTTCGAAGCACTATTAGATGCGATCTGTCGCGCTTTGTTACGATCCAATACGATCTCATGCGATGATCACGATTAAAAATTTATCGTGTAGAAACGCGACATTTACAATGTCAAATGTAACTTACTCGTGAGCAGTAAACTTGTGCAGAAACGCGACATTTACAATGCCAAATGTAACTTACTCGTGAGCAGTAAACTTGTGCAGAAACGCGACATCTACAATGCCAAATGTAACTTACTCGTGAGCAGTAAACTTGTGCAGAAACGTGACATTTACAATGTCAAATGTAACTTACTCGTGAGCAGTAAACTTGTGCAGAAACGCGACATTTACAATGCCAAATGTAACTTACTCGTGAGCAGTAAACTTGTGCAGAAACGCGACATTTACAATGCCAAATGTAACTTACTCGTGAGCAGTAAACTTGTGCAGAAACGCGACATTTACAATGCCAAATGTAACTTACTCGTGAGCAGTAAACTTGTGCAGAAACGCGACATTTACAATGCCAAATGTAACTTACTCGTGAGCAGTAAACTTGTGCAGAAACGCGACATTTACAATGCCAAATGTAATGCTAGGTTCCCACTGTCGTGCGATCTGTTACGAACGCCACGATTGGCCATTCGTAGCTGATCGTGGAATTTTTGTTTCCTTTTCTGAAATTTCACGTTTGGATGCGAGTTGATGCGAGTCGATACGTTCTGGTAGGATTTGGTGCGCTTGGATGCGATATAGGCACGATTGGTCAATTTCAGATGACACGATCTGTCACGATCTGGTCTCCCGTTCAGATACGATCAGATACGTTCCGATAGGATTGTCCCGATTGAGTCCACGATTGTGTCCCGATCTGACACGATCATCACGATCGGGGTCCCCGATTTTGGACGATCTGATACGTGCAGATACGTTCGGATACGTTCCGATACGATCATCACGAACCGATGCGCTCTTTTGCGATCGGATACGATTGTGGTGGCGATGTCTTTCACGATCGGGATGGAGAGTGATCACGATTTGAGCCACGATTGAACCCCGACGGGTACATAGACAGCCCGACTGACCATGGACTTCATTGTTTCTTGAACTTCTACAGAGTGAAGACTACAACCCACAATCATTGATGATGGCAGGAGTTGAGGATGATGACAACGTGACATTTGCAGTATTACTGTATGCTTACATTATCGCCAGAGAGGAAGAAGAACTCGTAACAGATCGTGAGCGCCCGTGAAAAAGCGTTACTAATCGTATCTACTCGCATCTACTCGTATCAACTCGTATCAAATCGTGAGTCAATCATGTCCGGTCGTGAGCGATGGTACCCGACAGAGCGTAACAGATCGTGGGAGATCGCAGCGCATCTCAACAGAGCGTGGTGTTTGTCTTGTCCAAGGTTGATCCCGATCACCACGATTTCGAAGCACTATTAGATGCGATCTGTCGCGCTTTGTTACGATCCAATACGATCTCATGCGATGATCACGATTAAAAATTTATCGTGTAGAAACGCGACATTTACAATGTCAAATGTAACTTACTCGTGAGCAGTAAACTTGTGCAGAAACGCGACATTTACAATGCCAAATGTAACTTACTCGTGAGCAGTAAACTTGTGCAGAAACGCGACATTTACAATGCCAAATGTAATGCTAGGTTCCCACTGTCGTGCGATCTGTTACGAACGCCACGATTGGCCATTCGTAGCTGATCGTGGAATTTTTGTTTCCTTTTCTGAAATTTCACGTTTGGATGCGAGTTGATGCGAGTCGATACGTTCTGGTACGATTTGGTGCGCTTGGATGCGATATAGGCACGATTGGTCAATTTCAGATGACACGATCTGTCACGATCTGGTCTCCCGTTCAGATACGATCAGATACGTTCCGATAGGGTTGTCCCGATTGAGTCCACGATTGTGTCCCGATCTGACACGATCATCACGATCGGGGTCCCTGATTTTGGACGATCTGATACGTGCAGATACGTTCGGATACGTTCCGATACGATCATCACGAACCGATGCGCTCTTTTGCGATCGGATACGATTGTGGTGGCGATGTCTTTCACGATCGGGATGGAGAGTGATCACGATTTGAGCCACGATTGAACCCCGACGGGTACATAGACAGCCCGACTGACCATGTACTTCATTGTTTCTTGAACTTCTACAGAGTGAAGACTACAACCCACAATCATTGATGATGGCAGGAGTTGAGGATGATGACAACGTGACATTTGCAGTATTACTGTATGCTTACATTATCGCCAGAGAGGAAGAAGAACTCGTAACAGATCGTGAGCGCCCGTGAAAAAGCGTTACTAATCGTATCTACTCGCATCTACTCGCATCTACTCGTATCAACTCGTATCAAATCGTGAGTCAATCATGTCCGGTCGTGAGCGATGGTACCCGACAGAGCGTAACAGATCGTGGGAGATCGCAGCGCATCTCAACAGAGCGTGGTGTTTGTCTTGTCCAAGGTTGATCCCGATCACCACGATTTCGAAGCACTATTAGATGCGATCTGTCGCGCTTTGTTACGATCCAATACGATCTCATGCGATGATCACGATTAAAAATTTATCGTGTAGAAACGCGACATTTACAATGTCAAATGTAACTTACTCGTGAGCAGTAAACTTGTGCAGAAACGCGACATTTACAATGCCAAATGTAACTTACTCGTGAGCAGTAAACTTGTGCAGAAACGCGACATTTACAATGCCAAATGTAACTTACTCGTGAGCAGTAAACTTGTGCAGAAACGCGACATTTACAATGCCAAATGTAACTTACTCGTGAGCAGTAAACTTGTGCAGAAACGTGACATTTACAATGCCAAATGTAACTTACTCGTGAGCAGTAAACTTGTGCAGAAACGTGACATTTACAATGTCAAATGTAACTTACTCGTGAATAGTAAACTTGTGCAGAAACGTGACATGTACAATGCCTAATGTAACTTACTCGTGAGCAGTAAACTTGTGCAGAAACGCGACATTTACAATGCCAAATGTAACTTACTCGTGAGTAGTAAACTTGTGCGGAAATGCGACATTTACAATGCCAAATGTAACTTACTCCTCAGCAGTAAACTTGTGCAGAAACGCGACATTTACAATGCCAAATGTAACTTACTCGTGAGCAGTAAACTTGTGCAGAAACGCGACATTTACAATGCCAAATGTAACTTACTCGTGAGCAGTAAACTTGTGCAGAAACGCGACATTTACAATGCCAAATGTAACTTACTCGTGAGCAGTAAACTTGTGCAGAAACGTGACATTTACAATGCCAAATGTAACTTACTCGTGAGCAGTAAACTTGTGCAGAAACGTGACATTTACAATGCCAAATGTAACTTACTCGTGAGTAGTAAACTATAAATAGCTTGTACAAACAATCATTCAATCATTTTTGAACAAAACGTTTTTACTTTTTATAATTCACTATCATGAAACCAATCATAACCTCGCAGGAAGTCAGTTCAAGCTTGCTCGAAACAGTCACGTGACTATAACACATCGTAACTCGTGAAAACATTAAATACACTCAACCAATGATCAAAACCAAAACTTGTATCTGATCGTGATCGCGAAAACAATGTATCACAAACAGTTGGAAAATGTCCGTAAAATACTACAAAGGCTTTATTGGAGTGTAATCTCTTGTCTGTAAAAGTGTAAACATTACATTGTTCAAGAGTGACAGATTTATGTTCACTCCACTCAAATGTTAAGTCCGAATTTTAAAAAGTCGTTTTCGGGTAATTGGAACCGAAAAATGGAACCGGGTAATGACAGTTTCGGTCGGGTATCCGGATACCTGGATACCCGGCACAGCCCTACCCCCGACCACCATTATGGATCCGTCGCTGATTAATAATATTGATGTGATAAAGTGGCTCAAATACATTGAATTCTTTATTGATAGTTGTTCAATATTACTGACTTGTAATACGGTAGGTGATTCAGAGGCGAGAAGATGGGTCTGAGAATTTCACTCGAAGCTGGAACGAGTACAAGGACGGATTCGGCTCATTGATGTCAGACCACTGGATAGGAAACGATGCACTCCATCATCTGACAAGAGATGGAGAGTGGATGATACGTGTGGACCTGACGGATACAGATGGCAGCAGGGGTGTTCGGTATATTAAGCCTTTCAGCATAATGTCCTCCAACAACAATTACGAACTAAGTATTGGGACAGAAAGCGCGTACTACGGCAGCGACATTGGTATGCAACAAATTTACTTTTCAAGAATGATCAGGCACATACTATTAACAGTCATTACTCTGATTGGTTGAAATTTACAAATATAAATTAATTAGTCACGAGTTTGGTCCTTTTTGCATTGCATTAAAACAATAAAATAATTGAAATGTATTTTTAAAAACTCCAAAAATGTATGAATAATGTTCGATGAGTTTACTTTAATTATTGAAATGGAGCAATGCAAAAACTATCAAATAATAATAAAACATCAAATTTCATCTGCTAGATTCAAACATTACACATTTCGTTTTAGGGTTGATGTTGCTGGTTGTATTCCGTTTCCTAATGTTTTGTAAAGGTTACTTGGTTTGCTGACAAAGGTAGTTAGCAATACACAAAGCCAGTGGCAGCGATTTGTTATGATTGAGGGGATGGTATGGAGTTGGACCAATGACCCCACCCCAACCCCGCACCCCACGCCACCCCTCCCGCACCCCATTTTAGGCTACTAGTGTAGTGTGCCCATAATGGGAACGGAATAATTTATGGAAGCAAAATGGCATAACTACGCTGATACGGGTGTCTGTAATAGCAACAAAACAATTGAATAATAAAACAAATTAGAGAGACGACAATTATTGGGGGACATTACCGTCCCCGTCATAAATATTGGGGGACATGTCTCCCGTCCCCCGGGATCGCCGCCCTTGCAAACCTAATATTAGACATTATAAATTCATTCATTTTGGGAACTATTTTTTTTCAAAAAAACATCTGTTTAGATGAAGAACAAAAAGGCTTAAAACGTTTAAAAACTTCAATAAGGTTACTTTGTATCCTGATAAATGCAACGAGCAATACACAAAACATCTAATATTAGGTAAAACTTGTAGCTTTGCATGGTGAGGATGATAAGTAAGACTAATTGCGGTGACACCATGTGGAATCTCAACTGAGTAGTAATTAGTTCTGAAAAGAACTGGTGGTACAACTCGACGTTTCGATCAGTATGCTCTGATCGTCCTCTAATATTATAGAACTTTACTCATTAATTGACATCATTATGTTTTTTTCCTGTCAAGGTACACAACCTCTTCAGTCATTACGTGGTCTACAGTTCTCAACATACGATAGAGACAATGATAAGGATCCTGATTCTAATTGTGCAGGGTTATTACAGGGAGGTTGGTGGTTTAATCGTTGTACAGGGAGCAATCCTACATCTGATACACTTAATGGTGAATACCCCAGCGGAATTAGATGGAATGGGAAGAAAATAGTGAAGAGTAAAATGGCAATAATGCGCTGCGGCAACGGAGTCTTAAACTATAACGGATTTTACTGTTGAATGGTTGAATGGACTAACAAGTATCAGGGCATTAGGTGGGATTCATGGTATGGACATCAATTAATAGTGAACAGTGACATAAAAACAACTCTGCTACACGGGAGTCATTTAATGTTATGGTGTATTTAAACATTTCTGTTGAGTGGTTGAATCTGTTTTTGCTCTGATAAAATTTTGACAGAAAATTCACCGACATTATTTCAGCAGATGCTGTTTTATTTTCGTTTGATTTGTTTGCCTATAGTAAGGATCACTGAAAGGATTTCTTACATAATCTTGTGTTTCAGTTATGTTGTATGCATGACTGAAAAAGATTTACGCAAAACGTAAAACAGGGGAAAAAAATCACACAAACAGACTTATCCACCAACAGCAGTCATAACCACATCTGTATCACTACGGTATGTATTTAGTTATGGCAAATATTGAGCAAGAAAATGCTCCAAAAACCAAGCATAAAAAACACTAGGTTTTAAATTGTATGCAGTGGGTTCAACTATAAACACAAATCATTTTTATACATGTAGATACTGTTTTAAAAGCATACATTTTCTTATGTTAAAACAACAGTTGCACCAATCGGTCATTGGTGTGTGCAAAGCCATGCACAATTGAAGTGTCTTGAACCTGATACCCGTACATTTCCTGGTTTTGCACACACTTTATTTTGACAAAATTTTTCAGTGCGTTTTCACAAAAGGACAGTTTAGAAAGTTGTGTTGGCAAAAATAAACCGTTTTCTGGTTTGAGCGTTTTCACGAAGGGATTATTCTAGGAGGTTTCACACATAGAGAACAAATGCAGTTTAACATTAAACCTAAAGGGGTAATTCCATGGTTACTCACGTTACATTATTCTTTTTTCACAGTAGTTGCATTATATCCAGACCAGCACAAACAAATAATTTCAGAAATGTCTTATAATGTACGCTATATAAGAGAACAATGCTGGTAACTGACGCTATATAAGAGAACAATGGAGGTAACTCACGCTATATAAGAGAACAATGCTGGTAACTGACGCTATATAAGAGAACAATGGCGGTAACTGACGCTATATAAGAGAACAATGCTGGTAACTGACGCTATATAAGAGAACAATGGAGGTAACTGACGCTATATAAGAGAGCAATGCTGGTAACTGACGCTATATAAGAGAACAATGGTGGTAACTGACGCTATATAAGAGAACAATGCTGGTAACTGACGCTATATAAGAGAACAATGCTGGTAACTGACGCTATATAAGAGAACAATGCTGGTAACTGACGCTATATAAGAGAACAATGCTGGTAACTGACGCTATATAAGAGAACAATGGAGGTAACTGACGCTATATAAGAGAACAATGCTGGTAACTGACGCTATATAAGAGAACAATGGAGGTAACTGACGCTATATAAGAGAACAATGCTGGTAACTGAGGCTATATAAGAGAACAATGCTGGTAACTGACGCTATATAAGAGAACAATGCTGGTAACTGACGCTATATAAGAGAACAATGCTGGTAACTGACGCTATATAAGAGAACAATGGCGGTACCCGACATTACATTTTTCGAACATGCATAAAATGTCGCTGTTTGTCTTATATAGCGTACATATAGCACTGAAGTAAGGACTGGGTACAATGCAACTACTGTGAAAAAAAATGATAAGTGAAATATATATTATGACATTAAAACCCTCCTACAATCAGTGCAATTTTTGAAACAACCCATTCAGGCCACTCCAAGCCATAAGCTGTTGCCAGTGGCCTCATATGGTTACCCCTCTGTGCACTCTCACACCACTGAGATTGCAGGGTAAAGTGGTCTCCCATCCATACATTGAAGTCCATACATTTACAGTGGCCTTGGGTGACAAACAGTTGATTTTGTAAGATTACTTGGAAAGGACAGCAGGCTTGTACATGTATGTACCGAAGGTTGCTAAAGAGCAGAATTTTGTGGATCGGAGTGGCCTCCATGTGTAGGAGGGTTAAGAGTGAATCCAATACCTCACAAATGTAACGTGAGTGACCATGCAATTGGATTTTATGTAATTTTTATTACATAAAATATATTAATGAAATTAATCATAAATTTATTCTATCAATGACATTTCATATCGTTTGGTTCATTTATGAGAGCCCGATGCACAAAGATGTGATTGAAGGTGACACAGCGCTATTGTTGGGCGATATTGGGAGTCTGTCATTTTATTGCAAGAAATATTGACATAAAACTAGTCGAAATGTTAACAAAGAAGTCAGGTGGTCTTGATATTAGAACAAAGACTTTTATCATGGTACAGCCATTTTGTTTTTCTTCAATACAAAACCACGTAACCAAACCGAGGCTGGAAGGAAAATAGTCTGGTCACTAGTATGCTTTAGCAATAAATAGTCGTACTTGCGTCAAGGAACCTGACAAAGATGACCGCGGCGTGATAAAGGCGTGTGTACTTGTAGATCTTTCCAGTAATGTACATTTCAAGTATGGCTGTGAAACAACATAATTGTGATATGACAGGCGCTCAATAACTCGACCAACAAAAGCGTTACTGAAGAGATCAGAGATCTATAATTTACTGTTTAAAAGATTATAATTATTAAATGAATAAGTACAGTGTTCATGTGTATGGTATAAATTGCATTTATTTTTCGAGATTTAAATCAGATTAACTTGAAGAAAAAAAACCTATATATTTTTTCCAAGATGCCTTTGTGATATTTCCGATTTCTGAAACATACAAATTGATTATAATATTTGAAAAGAATCTTGCAATTACATGCAGAAAAATGGAAACTTTTAAGAAAACGCGCCTGCAAAATGAATCGTGAAAAACACGTTATTTTTTGAGGATTTAAATCTCGAAATCAATTTAGAAGTGATTGTTATAGAGATACTCGTGTGTTTTTATTTAAATGAAATATCATAAATTAATTGAAAATGTTTAAGTGACTTAGTATATTGCACAAAATCATGAGTTTGCCCCGTCATCGGTGATTCCCAGCATTTTTTTGTTTAACCTAATAATTTATATTTTTCTGAAAGAAAGGGGGAAAATAGTTTAAGTAAATACTTAAAAACGTCAAAAATCATAGTTTAACGGTATTTCAGTGCCTAAATGAATTTATGACGGGCCGCCATCAATTCATTTGATAATTTTATTACATTAAAAACATACATCTGATGATTTGTTTGCCTGTCTTTAAGGAAAAGGGTAATTTAAAAATAAAACTGCTGGGAATAACCGGTGAAAGTATCAAACACAAGGGCGATGCATCTTTGAGTAGATTACACAATAATTTTTTCACTGGAGATGGAGGTCAATAAAAGTTGAGGCATTATAGAAATGTGTCTATCAATTCGGTAATGAATTGATGGAAGGATGTTCTTTCTGATAAATCATTGAATGAATTCATACAATTCATTCAAAGATCATCTGTGTTTGACCAAAATTAAATATTTTACAAAAACATGTGGCTTTAAAAGCAAACTAATCATTTCTTCGAACCGAAAAAAATCGATGTGCTTGATATATTAGAATTGAATATTTCGTCAATAATGGATATGTCTTAGTGGTAATGATTATTATGGTATTTGTGAAGATGTATTTTGCACAGTCACTTTCAGTTTCATTAAGAAATAATCAAGGGAAATTTAATACAAACCTCATCTCTATGGACAAACAATAATTTGTTGCATAGGCATAAAATATGCGTTGAGAACATTACATAATATAGGTTTTCCCGGCCAATTTCAACAAAAAATCATTCAATTTCATCAACACGCTTTCAAATTCACGCGATTTTGATAATTCAATCCAACTAGGGTTTCTCTTTCGATATTATTGCATTCAATTTCGTTTTCGTGCACACATGATTTCTTTCTTTTCATTCTATTTCGTTTATAGGCATTCAAAACTACAAGATCACCATTCTTATGTTGAATATCTACCACACATTTTTCGCAATAGGTGCAATCAAATTCAGAGTCATCGAAGCGCACAGGATTTTGAAGCTGTTGTTTCTTTTCTTTTTCGTTTATGGGCAATGAATTTCAACATTTGAGCATTCAAATTCAACATGAGTATGATACGGCTTATTTGAGTTTAAAGTTAGCAATGTATTATGCGTTTCCATGTTTTGAGTTTCATTTAATTCTTGTTGTTTATCTTAATTGCAATAATTGTTCCTTTTGTGTTTGTTACCCCATGACTAAACTTTAAATATTGTTTCAAAAAGGTAGTTAAATAAAGTTAAACAACTTATGGCCCATAGGTATGAAATTAATACACAATTATTTGCTCTTGCCTTGTTACTGCTTACATTGGTCTTTACTTATTTTTTTGGTCGTCTTCTTTATTCGTTTATGTTCAGACCATGTCAAATTACAAATTAACAAATGATTTTTTTTATAAACAAAAGCTTATAATTATAAGGGGGCATCGTTATAAAAATTAAATATTGTTGTTGTTTCCCTGTGGATTTTTTTCACAGGTCCTTTTCTTTTTCTGTTTATTTCGTCTATAATTCTACGTTTATCTGAAACTGGTTTCTTTAACCTTCAATGTTTTGACGTGCTAGGCATCTGGGCATGTAAGTTTGGCTGTTGTTGTACCATCTCACGCACTTTTCATGAGTTATTTGTCCCACATTCTGTTGAGCTACTTTTTGAATGAGATCACCCCTCCACTGTTGAAGATTCACTCCTGCTTCATGTGCTGCGTCCCTGTCCCCTACTCGTAGCAGGGCCAAATCTCTTTTGACACCAGCTTTGAATAACGAATGGGCCATTTCTGTCATGTTCAGGAATGGTGAGTAGGGTGGTAGACGCTTCATAATCAACTGGATCTGCTGGTTGATTCCTGCTGGGAGCTGGGCGCGTACATGGGGTCTGGCATTGTCGTACACAAGAAAGACTGACTCATCTGCAGGGCCAGGGAACATATTTTCGCACCCACGAGCTGTGTCAGCCAGAAACTCTTCAAATCTTTCTCTCGTAACAGTCTCAAAGGCTATTCGGTGGTGTACAAGACCAATCTCCCCAGAAACAGCAAATGTTACGTTGCAGTTGCGTCCGCGTTGTGCGTGTACCACGCGTCTCGCTGGGATACCGCGAGGCTCTTCAAAGAGCGTCTCGTCCATATGTTGTAGCCAGTTTCGTCGATGAACACGCAGTGGCCGACAACTCTGTACTGCATGAACCACTGCGCGTACTCTACACGCATATCGAGTACTCTGGGCGAGTTGCGGGCATCAGGCACGTCCTCTGCGAGTTTAAGGGTCATGAGCATGCCGTCCAGGGTTCTGGCAATAGTGCTGGGAGACACGGTTGGTTTGTCTGGTAGAGAGTGTTGGAGTTCATCTTTCATCTGAATTAGTGTTAGTATAGGGTTGTCGTCCAGCAATCGCTCCAGCTCATCTCTCATCTCCTGATCTATCTCGGTGTTGTGTGCCCCTCCCGTAGGCAACTTCTCGTGACGACCGGTACGCAAGAATGTAGCCACGATGGACCTTGCAGTAGATCTCTTGATGCCGAGAGTATCTGCCAAGTCTAAGTAGTCAGCCTGATTGTTCTCGAATGCTTCAACCAGCCTCCCTCTATCTACATTATTCACTCTTCTGTAATGACCACGGGCAGCCATCTTTGCTTCAGAAATGGTCTATTTACTGAGAGGTGTATAACTCGGAACTAGTGTAGAAATGATTTCTCTTCAGAATATCCTGCCTTTATTTATAGGCAAATACGAACCAGAAAGCACATATCACAGAAACGAATTTGAATGCACACATTTGGAAAATGGTTGCTCATTGATGAAATTGAACAGTCGACCAGCCTGTTGCTGCTGGCTTTGACGAAATTGAATGAACTTAGCGACCATTTGAAATTGAATGATCTTATTTGTCGAGTGAATGCTCAGGTGTTGAAATTGAATGACTCTTTTTAACTGTTGAATGCTGATGTAGCTGAGCATTTATTTTCAAACGAAATTGAATGAGCCGGGTATCAAATTGAATGATTTTTTTCCGAAATTGGCCGGGAAAACCTATATTATTCAACATCACAGTTTATAATGAATCTTAAAGATATCAGTGTAGGAATATATTTTGAGATTTAACTGATAATGAAAACAAAATATTAAAAATTAATTAATTTTGTTTTTTCAAACAAAAAATATCAAAATCGCTAAAGAAAATAATGAATTTCATTAATATAATGAATCGAAAATAAAATAACAGAAAATTCTAGGTTTATAACGGAAGTTAAATTTTATTAAATTTCAATCGAATTGAATCGAACAAAATGTAGGGGAAGTTAAATCTCGAAATATATTTTAGAGTTTAAAAGTAATTATTTAAAAGATCGTGTGCCTTTAATTGTATGCAATATTTATATAAAATGTATAACTTTCATTAGCTTTGTCTAGTATTTCACAGTATTCAGCCCTGTATCATCACAGATTGAATATTACACAATATTCATTTATCACATTAGTCTTGGGGAATGCAGGACGCCAACATTGCAAGCGTAATGTTTTGTGGACTATTAACAAATAAGCATTCTCTTAAAATACAAACAAAATAATGGGAGATATTTATAGCCAACTTTAAGACAAACATTCTCTCTACGGTATGGAAAAACAACAAATTGCAGCATTTGCATTGCGAACATAACCAAGTATTCAACAACACAGTTCAATAATTATTGAAAGTTATCACTGTATAAAGTTAGGATATATATTGAGATTTAACTTACGAAATACAAAATATAAAAAAAAAAATTTTTGATCGAATAAAAATCAAACCAAAAGTTTAAAAACTATTACATGAATAAAGCAAACAATTAATTTTACTTAAATTGAATTTGAATTCAATCGAACATTTTAAGTTTATAGGGAGAATTGAAATTAACTGAATTTAAAGTGCCATTTGAATCGAATTGAATCGAAAAAATGTCTGGGGTAGTTAAATCTCAAAATATATTTTAGAATTTACAAATATTTTTTTCAAAAATATTGTGCCTTTAATTGTATACAATATTTATATAAAATATTTAACTTTCATTAGCTTTGTTTAGTATTTCACAGTATTTAGTCCGGTTTTTGGTCTTCACAAGTATCGCCTCAGTGCCGCGCGTCAACATGTTTTATTTATTTATTTATTGCTATGAAACGATGTCCAATTGCAGCCAAAATTGCTGGATCGACTGGAATTCTGCCGCTCTGTGTTTTAAACGACATTTTCACATAGAGGTATGAACATTTGCCCGATTTGTGCAGAATCTCTTAGCCACCATACTTTGTGTATGGGAAATTCGGTCTGGTTACAATAACTGCGTATACATGTTAACATGTATCACTTAAAACAAAAATATTACTAAAAAAACAAAAACGGTTTTGAAGCTGACCTCTGACCAGAAACCGGAGACATTTGTATTGATGGCCTTATCAAAGCCATCATATATTCACATACATCATCATATATCGATACACATCAGTATATTTTCCTCTTGGGGATGCAGGGCGCCATCATTGCGAGCTTAATGTTTTGTAGACTAGAAACAAGTGTATAAGCATTCTCTAAAAATACAAACCAATGGAAAATAAGGTTATGTTCCATTATACTTCATGAGGATTATGAAAAAAAAATAAATAAAGCTTCTCCTATAAAATGAAAGTTCGCTTTCTGATAAAATTATGAAAATGTACAAACAATTTCAGACCTAGCTAAAATACTACTAGACATGATTATGGTTTACAGCAATCATACAATGATTAGAGCATATTTGGGCGATATTTGGTGCCCCTTGTGTCACAGGACTATATGTACACTCACGGAATTTAAAAATGCATCAACTTATATTTCTCAATAAATATGTATAACTTATATGCAGTGATAAATTGAAGCCATAATTGTACATAGCACTTTTATTGTGTCAGTATGATGTGAAAATTTGGGCTCATAAATTGTTAACCTATGTTCTTATTTCTCACTGCAATAATCTGCTGTTGAAAAATATGTGAAATATTGGGATGATGCGTTTTTAAATTCCGTGAGTCCATTGGTTACAAAATATAAGGTACAAAGTTTATTTTCAGAAATGGTTCACTGAATGCTGAAACATGACTTTCTACCAAGAAAAGTAATGTGACAGTGTCCGTTCACCATTTAGGCATATAAAACAAAAACAATTGTAAGGGTGAACATGTTTACATAATTTCATACTAATTTTAATTCACAATTATTTGATATTTTCAGATTATTATTTAAGATCAACTAGTATGCTTATTTTTGCTCGTAGGTAATACTTTCTTTAGGAATTCCTTTGCTAAAAACAAAAGAAAGAATTTGTTTGCTTAAAGGGAAGGTACAACATTTGTATTCTGTCTGATTGCCCAGATATACCAAATTATTATCTGAAAGCTAACTTGATGTGAAGTTGGTAAAGGTATCAATCAGTCTGAACATTATTCTATCAAAGGTGTTCTCATATCAGAGAAAACATGACCAAATATGCACATGTTGTGTTTTCAGTAATAATTGTGGATGGTTTTTAACACTTGTCTCATGACAGTAGTATAGCAGGCGTATTTGACCTCCGTTTTGGCAGGTGGGTCATGACCCACACATGTGTGGGTCATGTGGGTCTTGTGGGTCTTCCCCCTATCAATAGATAGGGGAATTTTTTCGTGGGTGGATGGATCGATTACAACGACAGGGGTGTGGTAGGTATAACTGTACGCAATACGTGTGAACCCCTGGTTATAAGAATGTACGAGTCCACAAACATACCGATTGGTTCGTTATCATTTGCTATCGAGTTGTATGGTCGTGTTCCAACATGCCCGCCAGTTAGTTTTTCACTCCAACTTCCGCACCGGTGACGTACACAAACCGAACGTTCGATGAATGGACATGATTCAAGGACACAAAGGGGTATTGTAGGAACAACATGCCTGCATAAACAAACCATGGAATTTAGGGCTAACTTATGATACATAGAATATGAATAATTATATAGCCCCGGTCGGTTCCGTGTGTGGACTGTTTTACGCTGAACTTGTGTCGAGTGAATCAAATTTTTCCACAACATCGTCCGTAATTTAAAACTTAAGCTCCTACACACAAAAACTATAGTGGTAAACATACCCCTGTGATTTAATTCAACAACAACTTCTGGAGAATATACAATATATATATATCAAACATAAAATGTTTCTTTTCTGTTCTTTTTATAAGTTCACTTAAGCGTTGAATTTTGTTTTGTTTGTACCGTATACCTATTTAATGTTCAATGGCCCGTATGTTATATTTTAAATAAATAATTAAAATTTACATGTATGTGTAAAACCAATCCTTAAAAAAAAAAAAAGTATTTTGTGTGTATACCTGATGAACCCAAAGGAGCAATAGCAATAATTCCAAATGTGTAATTTCAGGGGAAAAAATCATTCATTAATATTTCAAGTAGTACATTTATTCAAGCAGGGTTCATACGGATCTTGAAAAAAAACATTGAATTTGAAATGTTGTATTGAAAAGTCCTTAAATTTCACTTTACCTTGAAAAAACCTCAAAAAAGTCCTTGAAATTTTGCCTAGATAGCCTTGAATTTCATTGTAGTTATGACTTCAGTAAAAGTACAACAGAAAATAACCAAATTTGATTTTAACCTGTAAAAATATAATAAACCGTCTGCGTTGTCAAGGAGAAATGTGGTCACGATGTGTCAAGTTGCGTCTGTATACCCCGTCCACATTTCGTATAACTATATGATAAAACCAGTAATAACCAACAGATCGAGCTATTATTAGTATTATATAGGCCTTACAAACTATAGCTGTAAGCCTGAGTGGAAAAGTCCTTGAATTTCATCAAGTTTGTATGAACCCTGCATATTAACAAATGGGTTTTTGGTAGTGACTTGAATTCATACCCATTTTGTTTTGGATCGACCCCCGTATTTAACAGCAATGTAACTAATTCATCGTACACATTTACAAGTAAAACATCTTGTTTACACGATGACGTCGAGAAAAACAGGCACGTTACAGTACACGCAAAGACCATAATAGTACTAGGCAAGGGGATCCCTATTATGCTTTTAAGGTGTACTCCAAATATGACGTAACAGCAATGAGTCATCACCAACCGTGATATGTTCCAAGACGTTTTATAAACATCTCCGTTTAATTTAGACAATAAACTCACTCCTTATAGTAATTGAACTCTGAACTCGTGGGAGGTTTCAACTTGATATTAACAAATTGATGAACGTCACACTCAGCTGAGATTTCGATACATATACAAACACAGCCATACACGGTCACGAGTCCCATATAAAGATGGTGAAACAAATAAATAAACTAAATGTTTCTGTTCTTTATATAGGTTCACCTTAGCGTACATTTTTTGGGGGTAATTTATTTGTTCAATATGGCCATATATTACATGTTTTTATTATTAAAATAATAACATTTACATGCAACGTTTGTGCAGTCACGTTAATACAAAGCCTAAAACAAGAACCATTAATTTCTTGGATATCTTTTCGTGTTATTTGTATCCTCTGTGGTTTGACCCAATTCAGAGTACAATAGGCAATACTCAGGCGAGGCACCTATTGTACTCTTAAAGACGATGTATGACCATGACGTTACAATGAGACTGAGAGTGCCATTATCTTTCAGATGTAGGTAACTTGACAAAAAATCCTTGTATTTGTTGAAAAAGATTCGCTTGACTGCCCAAAGGGTTTTCCTATTGGCTTTTTCCTTGGCTTGATCTTCACTCATACCCCCGTTGACGTACTTTTCATATTTTTCACACCACATCTCTTCAGTAGCCTCTTTAGCCTCTTCCAACCAGTCTCGAAAAGTGGCATTGTCTTCCAATTCAGAACTAGACTCATCCTCTTCCGATGATTCGTCATATTCCACCTCCGTATCGGATTCTGAATCATCTTCCTCGAAATCTTCGTCTTCATCCTGCATAGATTCAGTTTCACAAGTTTCTATTTCCGAATCTTCAAATCTACGCTTTTTAAAATCGGGTTCAGAATTATCGACGTCAGAATTGTCAGATTGGATAGTTTTAATTTCAGAATCATCGTCAACTTCATCCATTTTAGATTTCTCTTCATTATGTACATGTTCTGCATGCCTCCGTAGGTTATATCTCCGTCCAAAGCTTTTGCCGCACTGGTGACAAGCATGGGGTTTGACAGCAGAAATAACATTCATGTTGAATCTCTGATGCTTAATCTCCGATTGACAAGAAACGGAAGAAATAGTTTATATATAGGCCTATAACTACTCATTTCGCTGCTCATTTGCTCATTTCGCTGCTCATTTTGCTGCTCATTTGCTCATTTCGCTGCTCATTTGCTCATTTCGCTGCTCATTTTGCTGCTCATTTGCTCTTTTCACTGAAATACAAACACGAAAGGGTATCGCAAAGGGTATCGCAAATGAGCAGCGAAATAACGGCTTCCTCCAGTTTTTGTTACTAAACCACTTGTTTTAACTTGAAATTATTTTATTATCAACATGCTTTAAATCGTACTCTACTCATAAAACATACACCTTCAGTGAGCAGAAATCATAATTGTCAGGTTGTAGCAAGAGCAGATCTCATATTTGTCCTGTGCAGACATCGTAATTGGCAGACAGCATAATTGTTAAGTTACGCACACACACATCCATATTGTCCGTTTGAGGGCGTGCTCCTTCGAGGGAAAATGTAGAGGGCGCAATTGAGGGAATTGAGAGGGAGTAATTGAGGGAATTGAGAGGGAGTAATTGAGGGAATTGAGGGAGCAGAGGGAGCAATTGAGGGAATTGAGGGAGCAGAGTACAGTTGCAATGACGACTCTCAGTCTCATTGTAACGTCATGGTCATACATCGTCTTTAAGAGTACAATAGGTGCCTCGCCTGAGTATTGCCTATTGTACTCTGAATTGGGTCAAACCACAGAGGATACAAATAAAACGAAAAGATATCCAAGAAATTAATGGTTCTTGTTTTAGGCTTTGTATTAACGTGACTGCACAAACGTTGCATGTAAATGTTATTATTTTAATAATAAAAACATGTAATATATGGCCATATTGAACAAATAAATTACCCCCAAAAAATGTACGCTAAGGTGAACCTATTTAAAGAACAGAAACATTTAGTTTATTTATTTGTTTCACCATCTTTGTATGGGACTCGTGACCGTGTATGGCTGTGTTTGTATATGTATCGAAATCTCAGCTGAGTGTGACGTTCATCAATTTGTTAATATCAAGTTGAAACCTCCCACGAGTTCAGAGTTCAATTACTATAAGGAGTGAGTTTATTGTCTAAATTAAACGGAGATGTTTATAAAACGTCTTGGAACATATCACGGTTGGTGATGACTCATTGCTGTTACGTCATATTTGGAGTACACCTTAAAAGCATAATAGGGATCCCCTTGCCTAGTACTATTATGGTCTTTGCGTGTACTGTAACGTGCCTGTTTTTCTCGACGTCATCGTGTAAACAAGATGTTTTACTTGTAAATGTGTACGATGAATTAGTTACATTGCTGTTAAATACGGGGGTCGATCCAAAACAAAATGGGTATGAATTCAAGTCACTACCAAAAACCCATTTGTTAATATGCAGGGTTCATACAAACTTGATGAAATTCAAGGACTTTTCCACTCAGGCTTACAGCTATAGTTTGTAAGGCCTATATAATACTAATAATAGCTCGATCTGTTGGTTATTACTGGTTTTATCATATAGTTATACGAAATGTGGACGGGGTATACAGACGCAACTTGACACATCGTGACCACATTTCTCCTTGACAACGCAGACGGTTTATTATATTTTTACAGGTTAAAATCAAATTTGGTTATTTTCTGTTGTACTTTTACTGAAGTCATAACTACAATGAAATTCAAGGCTATCTAGGCAAAATTTCAAGGACTTTTTGGAGGTTTTTTCAAGGTAAAGTGAAATTTAAGGACTTTTCAATACAAAATTTCAAATTCAATGTTTTTTTTTCAAGATCCGTATGAACCCTGTTTGAATAAATGTACTACTTGAAATATTAATGAATGATTTTTTCCCCTGAAATTACACATTTGGAATTATTGCTATTGCTCCTTTGGGTTCATCAGGTATACACACAAAATAAATGTTTTTTTTTAAGGATTGGTTTTACACATACATGTAAATTTAAATTATTTATTTAAAATATAACATACGGGCCATTGAACATTAAATAGGTATACGGTACAAAAAAAACAAAATTCAACGCTTAAGTGAACTTATAAAAAGAACCGAAAAAAATCATTTTATGTTTGATATATATATATTGTATATTCTCCAGAAGTTGTTGTTGAATTAAATCACAGGGGTATGTTTACCACTATAGTTTTTGTGTGTAGGAGCTTAAGTTTTAAATTACGGACGATGTTGTGGAAAAATTTGATTCACTCGACACAAGTTCAGCGTAAAACAGTCCACACACGGAACCGACCGGGGCTATATAATTATTCATATTCTATGTATCATAAGTTAGCCCTAAATTCCATGGTTTGCTTATGCAGGCATGTTGTTCCTACAATACCCCTTTGTGTCTTGAATCATGTCCATTCATCGAACGTTCGGTTTGTGTACGTCACCGGTGCGGAAGTTGGAGTGAAAAACTAACTGGCGGGCATGTTGGAACACGACCACACAACTCGATAGCAAATGATAACGAACCAATCGGTATGTTTGTGGACTCGTAAATTCTTATAACCAGGGGACGATATTCACACGTATTGCGTACAGTTATACCTACCACACCCCTGTCGTTGTAATCGATCCATCCACCCACGAAAAAATTCCCCTATCTATTGATAGGGGGAAGACCCACAAGACCCACATGACCCACACATGTGTGGGTCATGACCCACCTGCCAAAACGGAGGTCAAATACGCCTGCTATACTACTCATGACTTAGACTCCGTATTGAACTGAAACGTTCACATGTTGGTTGAATAATATATTTATTGGTACAAAAAGAGTAAGAATACTATAAGAAGTTTTGCCAACATTATACAATGTTGTACCTTCCTTTTAATGATGTACCTTCGTTTAAAGGGACAATGACGTCAACAAATTAGCTGACTTTAAACAGGGCATGGAATCGGTGTCCTAGTTTAAGATGAACACAGTGACTGAAATTATGCGCATTTATGCAGCAGCAACAGTAATATGACCTTATCATGTTGGGTATAATTTTTTTAGTCAATGAGTAAATCTAAAACTAGCAGTCCAATTCCATGCTCTGTTGATCGTAACGAGATTGTCCCTTTAAAGCAAGTGATTGAACAAGTGACAGCTATTTCTTGAATACGATTTGGGGTAAGTAGGGAGCAGGGCACATGATATAACTCCCCACCATCCCGCCACCCCACCCCAGTGTAAAATTAGACAAATTATTTTCAGTGAGGAAACATAACGCAAATGCGAATGAATTTCTGGAAAAATACTGCTTCTAATTGATTAAATCTCAAATATGTACAAAAATATATATAACTTGCTATTTCTATTTAAATCTGATAAAAAATATGATCAATGTTTATCCTATCTGAATGTGTAAATGTTAAAATAAAATCAATGGAAAATATAATTTGTGTGGAACATGCGTTATTGGTCTTGATGACTTGATGATTTTGTTAATGTAAACAACTTAATTGATTGGTGATCGTCCTTACCCAACCTATTGGATTTGACTCGACCAGATTTGGCATTAATTGTTTTATTTCTTCACTTAGTCAAATTATTGGTCTAATGATAAAAGGAAATTCTGATCGCGCCTCCCTCCAGCAGATTTCAACGGAATATTATCCCTAGACCCGACTGACTGAAGAAATCCCCCCAAAACAAAATCGCAGTAAAAGTAACGTTTTTGTAACTGGAGAAAAAATCTCCCTAAAGACACATTTGTTTTGTGAGGACAATCACCAATTTATTTGTTCACATGGCATAACCTGCTTTATATAAAGAGTACAAATCATTTATAATTGATTGTATTACTCGTTTCATGTACACAGATGCTAATGACCGTTAATGACCTAGTATGACGTCAGAGTCACTTTTCCCGCTATTTCTTACTGGCTATATACATTATGATATTAATGTGTATTGTATACGGAATGGATATGTGTACAAAGGGGAGGGTCAGTGGCACTGTATCCAAACCCTGAAATGCTTGTACCCTCAACCCTCACCCTAAAATTAAATATTATCTCAGAGCAAATAAGGATTACCACTTTAGTGCCGTCAAAATGCCCTAACAAATGCCTCGCCAACCCCACCCCAGCCCACCCCACCCACACCAATATATGAACTCAGCGGAGTGGGTAAGTCGGTATTATTTATATGCGATATTATTTATTGCCATTACGTTCTATAAGCTTTTATATAAATGTACTTCTATAATTACTTCAGCCAAGGTTTGGATTTGCTTGGTAGCATAGTGGTAAACACGCTCGAATCTGAGTTCATTTCAAAGTCTGACTGGAATTGTTTTATTGTGGGGGTATAAATATAATTGGTTGTATTTTGTATTTATTTAAAAAAAAATTTAATTATCAAATTAATTCTGAAGCAAATCATGTCTGAATAATCATAGTAATTCAAAGCTATTGATTATTAAGTCCAACATTCAATATTAGAATACGAATGCATAATGGGAAGTGTACAATGGCAATTCTTGTTTGCAGAACAAAAATAGAAGAAAAAACAGAAGCCGTGGACACTGTGTTTCCCTCACGGGCGTAACTCCCGGGGGTGGGGATATATCCCCCTCACTTTTGGCCCGGGGGTGGTCCATAGGATCACCCCAACCCCTTAATTTTTCATGTGGTGATAAATAATAAGCTAATAGTTTGGTTTGTTTAAATATTTATGGTCCGTTTGTTTCTTTGACCGTCTGGGTATTGTCTTTGTGATAGCTGTGGCGTAACAACGAGAGGGGGGTTCAGGGTTCAGGATTATAATTGTTTGTATTAAAACAATGCAAAAAAAATTCAATATCATAGCCCCCCCCCCCCCTCTTTTTCGACACTGATTTACGCCACTGGTTCCCCTCCATTATCATGTGCTTTTTATTATTCAACTATCAAGTATTCGGTCATCGTTACATGGCGATTTTACACTCACATTAAGTTTTTTTTTCCCACAAACATGTGTTTGTCCGTGTTTTTTGGCCTGATATTCAATGACCAACTTGGTTTCACTGGGAAAATCTGTAAGACGTCTTAATTTTATGTTTTACCGCCGTACATGTTTTACCACAAGGGGGCGCTATCACCCAATTTGTTGGCACTTGTAATACTCTCTTGTATTGCATTGCTTGCCTGATTCCCAACTACAGAAGCTTCAGGTCATACAAAACTCAGCGGCTCGGTTGATGTGAACACGTTCAAATATTATATATCATAACTCCGGTATTACGTAGCCTTCATTGGCCGCCTATTCGATCTCGCATAAAGTACAAAATATTATTGTTAACATTCTATTGTCGCCATGGACTAGCTCCTGCATACCTAACAGATTTGATTAGAGAATAGAGGACTACACAAAATCTTAGGTCAGCTGATAGAGATCTTTTGATTGTTAAAACTAGGTCCTACGGTGAACATATTTTTGCGTATGCTGCTCCCGAACTGTGGAACAACATCCCCGATGTAATTAAAGGTTAAAACACTATCAATAAATTTAAGTCCCAGGTTAAAACATACTTGTTTAATAAGTAAATGTGGGTTCATTGTAGTCGGTTATTGTAAAATCTTGTAATATGATTTTGAGAGTCAGTTGGGATGTGTAATATTAAGCGCATAGAGACTGTTATTCGAAGGTATTATGCGCTATATAAGAACTGTCCATTATTATTATTATTGTGACGCTACAGCGGTATATTTCGTGCGCCATGTATATAGCCAGCGAAGCAAGACAGCGTGTATAGCGTGCAGCAGCGAAGCTCCGCCTAGTGCGCGCTGATTGGCTAAGACGAGTCACTGCGCTTATGACGTGTAGATGCGCACTGCGGATAGGGCTGGCGAGCGGCTATATAAGGCGCTGCTTTCCAGCGTATAAGCGTAAGTTGGCCTAAGCTGACAGAGTTGGCATGATCTAACAGAGTCGTAGCTGGCATCTATTGATGAACCGGTAAGACATCTTTATCGTGTAAGGTGGTTATTTAAGCAGTGTGTATTCGCTGTACGGCCGAGTTGGGTCAAGGGGTGGTTATACGGTTGTGCGGTATAAGTTCCTTGGTAGGAGCTTGCGATAAAAGGGTGAGTTGCCGTAACTGTCGCATGTGTTATTGCGAGGGGCGACATCCCTAATAGATAACCCCGAGATCTAACGTGGGCTGGTGTGAATGCGCGTGTGGTAACCCTGGGTACACAAATTGGTGTTGGGTATGCTGCTTTTGCTGCCGTTGCAAGTCCTCCTGCAAATCTAGGTAAGGACGCCCTCTGTTGAAAGCCAATGCTAAGGTTGAGATTGGTGATCATGAATAAATCAGCATACTGGTGTGGTTCTATGAATCCATTGTGTTCCTTTGTGTGTTGATTAAGTGTCACCCGTTATTGTCTACAGTTCAAGGGTTAAAGGACCATTAGGAGTTCACATCTGGTATTCCTTTCCAATCAATTAGTTACCAACACTGCGACGGTATATTTCCATCCCAACGGACGCATCCCTAGCCGCTCAGGGACGTTCCGGTCAGTGCCGTCCGCGTCGCACCCTGTGGAGGGGAGCCCAACTCGTGTCTCGCTTCCACCCGAGGGGTGTGACGTCACATTATTATTATTATTATTATTATTATTATTATTATTATTATTATTATTATTATTATTATATTATTATTATTATTATTATTATTATTATTATTATTATTATTATTATTATTATTATTATTATTATTATTATTATTATTATTATTATTATTATTATTATTATTATTATTATTATTATTATTATTATTATTATTATTATTATTATTATTATTATTATTATTATTATTATTATTATTATTATTATTATTATTATTATTATTATTATTATTATTATTATTATTATTATTATTATTATTATTATTATTATTATTATTATTATTATTATTATTATTATTATTATTATTATTATTATTATTATTATTATTATTATTATTATTATTATTATTATTATTATTATTATTATTATTATTATTATTATTATTATTATTATTATTATTATTATTATTATTATTATTATTATTATTATTATTATTATTATTATTATTATTATTATTATTATTATTATTATTATTATTATTATTATTATTACGTATAGAGATAAATAAAATGCCTATATGAAACAATTGTTTTACTCTGTATTTACTTACGCAATAACATAATTACGTTTTTCGCAAGGGGACCCTATAACTAAAATGTAATGTACTTTTTGTTCAAACAATATTTGGAGTAAGCTTTAGAAAACAGATGACAGACACACCTCCCATTTACAGATTCAAATAATTATAATCTATCCGATATAACGAAGCCTAAGAGGCGGTTTTGAGTAAGGGAGGAGACACGGCAAAAATTAATGGGGCACAACAAAAACCTAGGGTATATAGGACTATATATTCCCACGGCGATTGAAACATGGGTTGGTACGGACTTCCCCCACTCCCCCACCTGATCCGTCATTGCCTAGAATTACAATAATCTAAACAATGTGCTCTTTCCGGCCACGGTAGCCTTATAAGCAAAATGATAATGGCTATAAAATTATTTTAAAACCGGATCCTCTCAAATAGACCAAGGACCCAGTGTTAAAAGAATAACAATGGCTGTCTATTATAAGTAGGTTTTTTAAAATTATTATTACACATTTTATTCCATCCACTGGGTCATAATTTCACCATTTTCAAATTAATGTGCTAGCATCGTGAAATTCAAAGAAATATTCTCTCATAAACAAGGATTTTTCGACGTGAACAGTCTCCGACTCTCTTTGTCCTACCTCCAAAATACTGGTGAAAGAATGTCGAACCCAACCGCCACTTATGCACAATGTCCAAGCTCTATGGTCAAAGCATACAAATATTTCAAACCAGGAATGTTCCTGAGTAACATGCTATACATGTAGCTAGGATAAACATTTCAACAGTTAAACTACATGTACGTACTTGATAAACAAATGTCAGTGAATCCTACAAAATGAGTCTAAATTAATTGTTTTATTTTTGTATTGGATGCACTCATCAGTAAAACAATAACATAATCATCATCTTAAATTTGCTACCAAACAAGTTTTATAGGGTGAATTCATTGGGGCGATACCATGGTTACTCATGATACATTTTTGAGGTATTGGGCCTACTCTTAATTCCATAACTTCCTTACTTATATATATTTTATTCATAAATAATATTTTTTTTTGCAAAGTAGTTGCATTATACCCAGACCATACTCGGCACACACAAAAATCAGAAATTTATTATATGTATGCTACATAAGAGAAAAATGCTGGTTACTCACGTTACATTTTTTCACATACATAGATTGTCTTTTTCTCTTTATAGCATAGATTAGTGAAATTCGTATTTTGTGCTATTGTAAATAAGGGCTAAGTAAGACTAATTGCGGTGACACCATGTGAAATTCTCAACAGAGTAGTAATTAGTTCTGAAAAGAACTGGATGTTACAACTCGACGTTTCGATTCAGTATGCTCTGATCGTCCTCAGGTGTCACCGCAGTTAGTCTTACTTATCCTCTTCACCATGCAAAACTATTAAGTAAGGTCTAGCTATAATGTAACTACTGTGAAAACCAATGAGTGAAATATATATTGTGGCATTAAAGAGTGGGCCCAAAACTTCAAAAATGTAAAGTGAGTAACCATGAAATTGCCCACTGACATATTTTTATTGATTCAACTTGAAAACAGGAATGTTTTAGGGTCTGTTCCACAAAACAGCTTTGGCTAGTTCAGATTCAATGTGAAAGATTGCTTCACAATAGTTCTAGTTATTGTTGATAAATTGCTGCAGACAGCTGTTCATGTTATCACTTAATCATGTGATCACTTCAGCACCAGCAAAGCTGGTCCTTAGTTTTAAACCAAGACGTATTTACTGTTACATAACAACATCTTGATTATTTAGTTAGTAATGGGTATTGGATACACCATTATAATGTGGGTAATATGATTTGTCTGTAGTGTTAGACTTTTATCGAATTGATTTAATATTTGTAAGGTTGCCATATAATTTTTACTTTTGAAACAAACAATTTGATACCAATTTTTTTGGTAAATTGTTCCATTCCAGTTTCTATTTAAAAGCTTACATGTATCCAAAATTAAATTGCTAGTAAATCCAGATCAACATATACACGAAATAATCAAGACGTTATTTCAGGTGGTCAGTATCTAGGTGTCTGGGTTGTAGTGAGTCTGGTTTGCAGACTATACAGTGCTTGCTCGTGGTGGATCCTGTGAAGCGGATTGTGTGGTGCATGCAATGTAACACAAACTACATCTTACATCAAGACTAGCTGGTCCTATGCTAGTAGTTGTATAACATCACTCTGTCTCAGTGGCGCACCCAGGATTTGATTGGGGGGGGGGGGGGGCTCAAAATATTTTTATTTTAAATCCAATATGGGGGAGAGACATGGCTGACCCAAACCATAACCGCTGGCGCGGCTGCAGCCATGTCCCTAGTCGTGCTCGTCAGTGAACCTACGGCACATGTTAAATGTTTCCTGGTGGTTTCTAGTCATAAAAATAAGACATTATGGCATGATTCGGACTCGTAGGGTTTTACCTTCCATATAATTTCCTCCTCTTGATGTAAAGAACTTGAGCTTGTTTCGTCTGCAAGATTTCTATAGTTAAATACTTTCATTGCGTGGACGTAAAGTTTGTGATCATTCCGGGGGGAGCTAAATTTTTTCAAACACGAATTTGGCGCAAAACCAAATCCCAATATTATCCAATCGGTGTTTGCTAAAAGAGTGTCACATAATCTTTGTAAATTAAAACCCAATCCTGGGCCATTGTGTACAAACTGGAAAGGAGTTGATTATAATGCGGGCGTGTTTAAATTTTACGAGTAACCTCAACGACAGTCAACGACCTCAACAAGAGAAACGGACAACAGAAAATGAAAATAAAATTAAGTAAAGCTGCTCCCTGATCAGGGTGCACCATGGCAGGGGCGGGGGGAGAATGTGTAAAAATGCTTGTTATATATCCCTTTCAACCCCATTGTGCCATATTGGCTCAATATTGTATATTTCTTGGGTACCGTGGTGTTCTTTTGGCACACGAAAACAATACTCATTTGTTCCCGGCGAGCCCCTGTGGCACGTCAGTAACACCTGATTTCGGAAAATGTCAATAGCGCCCTCAATTGACAAGTGGTTTCTGATTGGCTGAAAAAGGACGCCCGCGAAATTTTGCGTGCCATTGATAGCTATGGACGCCGATGGAAGTGCACACATTTTGGAAGAACTCTTCGCAGATAGTGGGTCAGATTTGTCTTCTGACGAGGATTCTACACCGGAGTCGGATGATAGTGGAGAGGAATGCGTCCCGACATCATCATCATCATCGGAAAAGCCAAACTACCGGTCTGGTTGGTGTGAAACTAACACATACACGAAGAAACCCATGCAATTCAGTGGAAACAGGGGAACGACTGAAGATTTGAGTAACTATACACCTTTCCAAATTGTTCAACTGTACTTCTGTCAAGCGACCTGGGAGCTGATGGTGACGGAGACAAATCGATATGCTGAGCAAACTTTGCCTGCAAACCCAACTAATCGTCAGTCTGCTTGGACTCCAACAAATATTCCCGAAATGATGGCATTCGTGGCATTATTACTTTGCATGGGCATCAACAAAAGGCCTCGATACAGCATGCACTGGTCCATGTCAGATGTTCTTCGAAGTCCGGTATATCCGTCATCTATGTCCCGCAACAGATTCACTGCAATCCTTAGATTTGTTCACCTAGCCAACAACAGAGCTCAAGTCGACAGCCCTACCGACAAACTAGCAAAACTTCGCCCTTTACTCGACATTGTACTGCCAACCTTTCTCAAAATATACAGCCCTGGACGAAACCTCTCACCAGACGAGAGTATGGTCAAGTTTAAAGGACGACTGAGCTTTAAGCAGTACTTACCGCGAAAGGCCAACAAGTGGGGAATGAAATGCTTCTCTTTAAATGAGTCCGAATCCGGGTATACGTGTGCTTGGAAGATGTTCACAGGGTCTCGGCCAAGCACAGCAACAATTCAACCCTCCACTGGGCATGCTGCAACCATGGCAACACACCATCCATCTGTTATTCATGCAGCAGGCCAGGTTGTCTTGGATCTAGTGAAAGGACTGGAACACAAGGGTCATGTCATTTTCATGGATAATTGGTACAACAGCCCAGCTCTGGTCTCAAAGTTATCACAGCTAGGATTTGGAGTTTGTGGAACTGTGCGCTACACCACACAAGGAATTCCTGATTTTGCTCATCCCAAAAAGTTTCCAATGAAAAAAACAGAAGACCCCCGGTTTTATACAAAGGCGGGCCAACTTTGCGTCGCCTGGCAAGACACAAAGCGTGTAACTCTCTTGACAAATTACGGGAATTGCAGTGTCACCACTAAGCAGATTCGTTGTAAAAACAGTTTAACCGGACATCGCGACATTAAAAAACCTTCTGTAGTTTGCGATTACAATAAATACATGGGAGGAACTGATCTGGCAGCACAAATTGTGCAGTATTACTCTCATCCACACAGAACAATGAAATGGTGGAAAAGAGTATTCGTAAACATTCTTGACATCTGTTTTCTGAATGCTACTGTGGTATACAACACCATATCTACAAACCATCACCTTTCCCATTTGGATTTTAGGGTAAAGGTAATCGAAGAACTTTTATCCACCTGGAAGTACGACCCCGTACATCATGCAAGCCAACTTCCATGTGCTTCCAGGCCCTTTTCATGTCAACACTATCCTGGAAAAAATGTCTCCAGCAAAAAACGTGACTGTGTTGTTTGCAGTACTAGGGCAAAGAGAACACAAACGCGTATGATCTGTAAACAGTGTAATAAGCCAATGTGTGTTGTTCCCTGTTTTGAGAATTTTCATACCCAATGATCTGTCTGTGCCCAACTACTTTTGGTTGTATACATGTACATGTGATTTCATTTAATTCCACCCTTCTCCCCCCCCCCCCCCGTTTCAATGTTGATGTGATGCACGCACACCGCAAGCCCAGATTTTCCAACATTGAACGGGGGGCTGGAAGGGTTCAAGCCTAGATTCAAGTCCCCGTTCAGTATTTTTTGCTCAAACAAAATAGATTAAAAAATTGTAGTCAGTTTCCTTACTGTATAAGTCACAATACTTAATAAACCCCAATAACAGTGTTTTGCCATTTTAATGTAGGTCAACATAATTGGTATTTTATTATAAAGTTGATTTCATGGTTCAGAGAGTAAATCATTATGACACCTGTATGTTAACAATAGAAAAATTGCCTTGCAATGCATCAACATGTGAGGGCGCTATACAATGAAACTTGCCAAAAGTCCTGTGGTAACCAAGTAGACATGAAAAAGAAATGAGTGTGGTACCCAAGGCATAATTGAAAAATTGGTCTTGGTACTGAAAGGGTTATACTGGTGGCCCTTCAAGCTTACATGCACATGCATACGCAACGCCGTAAAATATAATAGTGAGTGGAATAAATGGAAAACTTTTGGAGGGGAGCTTGAGTCTCCTGAGTCCCCATCCCTTGTACCACTGCCCTATACTCCTTGCCGTACTCCTCTGTAGACAAGACTTGGGCTCAGATTTTGCTCTCTTTCCTGGCTCCTTCTTTAAAAAAATAAATAAAACATCAGCGGGCCCTTGGGGGGGGGGCTCGAACCCCCCAAGTCCCCCCCCCCTTGGGTGCGCCACTGTTCTGTCTCCCCAGACAGTACTTCTAGAGCTCTATAATGTAGGCCTATATCAACCCTATAATCTTATATCAAGACTAGCTGGTCCTATGCTAGTAGTTGTACATAACATCATTCTGTCTCCCCAGACAGTACTTCTAGAGCTCTATAATGTAGGCCTATATCAACCCTATAATCTTACATCAAGACTAGCTGGTCCTAATGCTAGTTGTTGTATAACATCATTCTGTCTCCCCAGACAGTACTTCTAGAGCTCTATAATGTAGGCCTATATCAACCCTATAATCTTACATCAAGACTAGCTGGTCCTATGCTAGTAGTTGTATAACATCATTCTGTCTCCCCAGACAGTACTTCTAGAGCTCTATAATGTAGGCCTATATCAACCCTATAATCTTACATCAAGACTAGCTGGTCCTAATGCTAGTAGTTGTATAACATCATTCTGTCTCCCCAGACAGTACTTCTAGAGCTCAATAATGTAGGCCTATATCAACCCTATAATCTTACATCAAGACTAGCTGGTCCTATGCTAGTAGTTGTATAACATCATTCTCTCTCCCCAGACAGTACTTCTAGAGCTCTATAATGTAGGCCTATATCCACCCTATAATCTTACATCAAGACTAGCTGGTCCAATGCTAGTAGTTGTATAACATCATTCTGTCTCCCCAGACAGTACTTCTAGAGCTCTATAATGTAGGCCTATATCAACCCTATAATCTTACATCAAGACTAGCTGATCCTATGCTAGTATTTGTATAACATCATTCTGTCTCCCCAGACAGTACTTCTAGAGCTCTATAATGTAGGCCTATATCAACCCTATAATCTTACATCAAGACTAGCAGGTCCTATACTAGTAGTTGTATAACATCATTCTGTCTCCCCAGACAGTACTTCTAGAGCTCTATAATGTAGGCCTATATCAACCCTATGATCTTACATCAAGACTAGCTGGTCCTATGCTAGTAGTTGTATAACATCATTCTGTCTCCCCAGACAGCACTTCTAGAGCTCTATAATTTAGGCCTATATCAACCCTATAATCTTACATCAAGACTAGCTGGTCCTATGCTAGTAGTAGTATTATAACATCATTCCGTTACCCCAGACGGCACTTCCAGAGCTCTATAATTTGTACAGTGTAGGCCACTACATGTATCAACCCTATAATCGTACCTTGTGCAAAGATGACAACAATGCCCACAAAAACTATAAAAGAAACAGATAATAAGCAATTTGTAAATAAATACAAACAAAGCTAAAATCTTATTGGGTTTTACATTAATGTTAAAGGGAAGGAACATGTACAAACCTTGGTAATGCTGGTAAAACTGCTTTTACAAGTATAAATATTCGAACCAAATTGGACAGTGTCATTTGAGTTAATTTATTTAAAGTGCATTTAAAAGATTTTTCATATTTATTCCGACGCAGAATACATTTGAACTGTTATTTAAATTGACTTAATGGGAAGGTACAACAATACGTTCATCTCAACACTCATTTTCAAGAAATATCATAAAATGTGCAATTTAAAAAGAGGATTCATTGTAGTCTTAGAACTTGGAAAGGGTTTTGACTAGTCCGGCTTCATTTTAACTGGATTTTGGCCAGCAGATCACTGTTGATGTCAAACCCTAACCGACCAGAAAAAGAAAGAAAAAACCACTCAGCTCATTTTGAAGTGATTTATTTTAAATTGTTACCCAACTATCGATTCGTTTTGGGAAATGTTTATTGTCACTGTAACTTAATACTTCTTAAATGATGTAAAAGTATTTCATATTTCATTGACCAAGGTCCGCTATAATCATTTTCTGCATTTTTGATGGTGAAGTCCACGCACATATACCAAGAAGATAATATCATATTGAGATGATACCATTGCCAATGATTATGGGCTACCAAAACAATTTGATATCGTCAGGGTTACTGAACATGTGTGATTTTATTGTTCTACTATGCTGTCTGCCAGTTGTTGTCTGTAAAAATAAAAACGTCTAGGCCTAAAATATTAATGCTTTGCATTTGAAATGATTTTTGATATGGATTCTCAAATGGACATGTTCCTTAAGTGAACAAAGACTTCTAAATTCTTTGTTGTTTACTTGATCTATAGTAGAATATTATGGAGAATTATGAAACACAAATATTATTGTCTTAAACTTGTGTTTTTTGTTATTTGAGACAATTTCCTTGCTTTTTTCATTGGGAAATAAAGGAAGGTACAACATTGATATTTGGCAACATATCGTCCATGTATGTAATTCGGCTTAGCATTTCTCGGAAAACTCACAAAATTAAGTCGTGCTTGTTACAGAAATAAAAATTATAGTGAAATTGTATGATTACTGGAAAGTTAGTGCTTGTGAAAGTGGAAAAAGTTGTTTAACCACTGATTTTACTAGATACAAATAAAGTTCTGTTAGTAAGAGATTTTTTTTTTCACGAACATCTGTGATTTTATTGTTCTATGTCGTCAACAAGCTGTTGTCTGTGGAAACCAAAATATATGAATGCTTTGCATTTGCAATGATTTTTTTAAGAAATACTGATCCTCAAAATGGACACATTCCTTATAGAAGAAGCGAACAAAGACTACTTAATTCGTTGGTGTTTATTTTGACGGTAGTGGGAAATTATTGAGAAAATGAAACCTTAATATCATAGTTATGAAAATAAATCTTTTATTTGACAAAATGTCAACAGCATTTTTACATATTTTAAAGTTTTAAAGTACTTTTTGCCAAAAATTTAACCACCTTCCATTTTATTGGTCTTTCAAGAACATTGATTAAAAGTTTTGAGAGCTTCTCCAAATTATACCATTTTATTTTAAAAATCAAAAACAATATTTTTATTTTCAAGATTAAAAACAATTTTACAACCATCTGGAATAAGATGAAGCATGATTCAACTGTTTTTCTTCTTGGGTACATTTTCTGTGCCCCCATAAACTTTAACAATTTTGGGGTGAGTCATTATACCAACATCAATTTTCTGATGACTATAATTCTGTGCCTCTCAAAAAACGGCGCTCAAGACGTCCACGCGTATGATCATGCATTGAAATTCTGCATTTTACAAGAGAATTCTTCACTGAAACAAACTGAAACACCAAACTGCTAATTTCATTTGTAAGTTACCGTCCAGTTGATTATATAACCTTAGGTGCGTCATTTAGGGTAAATTGAGGATATATATTCTTTTTAACCTTCTTTTCTATACAAATATCACAGATTTGTCTTTAAAAGAGCCAAGCCCAAGTGTCGTCAAGTGAAGATTGGAAACGATATTTTTTATTTTGAGCATTGAATGTATTCACATCCAGTGAGATGTTGGCCATTTTGTCTGCTAAAAAAACATGCTTATAAATATACTTTTAACAGTCATTGTGCACAAAGACGTGCAGTGGCTGTTGGGTTTGACATACTTTCCAAACATATTTTTAGAATACAGCAATTTATATAAAGTACACTATGTAATTCCAAAAGGTTTATCGCAAATAGCGGCTGCAAGGAATCATGGGATGTCTGTGGGCGCAACAGCACCACTGCGTGCCGTGCAAACAAACAAAATATTGTTGACGTCACATAAGCCGCTATGCCCCAAATTGTATCCTAGTCCTACTACTAGTACTAGTAGTATGCTTTGCGGCAGTTGCTTTATTTGCAATAAACCTTATACCTCTGAGACCAAACTTACTGACTCAATCATTGTCGGTGTCTTATCACTTTAGGCTCTACGAAACAGTATCATCCAATCAATGGGGAATGTAAGGACAAAGACATGTAATGTTATATAACTTACATTATCTGCAAAACCGCCACTATCATTCAACAATACAGACAGTAACGTTAACGTAAATCGTAATAATGCAGTAGGCTATCATTTTAGTAAATAGAAAATATTTTATTGTTTCCTGATCCAGAAATCTCCATAAAATCCTTAAAAAAGTATTTTAAGTTTCAAGATTACCTTAGCAACTGCAAATACTGAGGAAAACTCATATTTTACGAATTTTGGAGCAGCTTTTGGCATAAACATGTGCCGTAGACTGGTCTGTAATAACAAAGTTTCAGCCTCTTGAGGGCGGTATTGCATCTCAGCGGTGAACAAAAAAATGATCCCTTTTATTTTTCTGGTTTCGTCGTGCGAGTCGCATTGTTTTACTCTGTACGGTAAAGCATGGGCTTACAGTCATTCATTCCGTATGAATAACAAGGAGTAATTTAACAAAATTGCAAACAAATGCTGAGGTTGCTCTGCGATATAAGCGATTTTGGGGATCTAAATAGTTCAGTGTAAAGACAATTACAATGTAAAATTGGAAATAATTATTTTAAATAATATCCTTTTTACATATGTCAATAACGCATTTAGTGTCTTTATCTTCCTTTTAAATAACTCTATTTATTTTTTGTTTACATTTGCAGTATTTTTCGAATGGCGTAGCTAGGACTTTTTTCTAGAGGCGGGAGAAATAATTTTCCAACTTTACGCCCAAAAAGTTAGAACCTAAATAAAACACTTATTTTCACGTTAATGCTGCAGTGTTGCCTGTTTTTTTTGGCATGATTTTTTAATGGTTTATGTTAATTTTCAAATTCTCAAAGGGAATGTAATTTTTTTTAAACTGAAGGAATAACATTGGCGTTTGAAAATGCATGCAACTTTTTCTGTACAGCCTATATATCTAGTCGCCTTATTCACGATGTAAAAAAACATTGTCATGTGCACGCCAAAATAATCTCATTCGCCCCCCACACAAAATTGTATTTTCCTTTGGCATGTCCCTTCAGGGCTCCTTGTAGCATGCAAGCCAAGCCACATGGTTTATTACACAACTGTTTATTGTGCAACATTGTGCAAGCTATTGTCACAAGCCCCTGTAATAAACTTAGAAACCTGGCACAATTGTTTACATACTTGAAACAAGCCACATGCCCACTCTAGTATATACATGTATGTCTTGAAAGAAAGGGGGGTGGGGGGGGGGGGGGGGCATTACAACTTACACTGTCGGCAAGAGATCAAAAGATAATTATCTACTACTAGCCCAGTGACTGAACAGATGGTTCCACTTATCACTGGACGAGTTCGAAGTGTATTCAATTCCCCATGCATCCAACATGCCTTGATGTTGTACACAGAGCATGCTGTCAACATTTGTGCACAAACCATACTGGCAGAATTAATCGATGGCCCTCCCGACAACGTCACTGACTCCTGTTGAATGAAACCCCCTGTAGGATGTGTGTTATGGTCCAGCTTGAGATATCATTGACTGATAAGTGGGTGGTGTTTATTATTTGTTTAGGGGAACGAAAATACTGACTTGTGGATGAGAATTCATCCATCGTACCTCGTTTGAGGGTTTTAATACGAAAGTGAAATTCTCATAACCACACTCTGTAGCTTACATGTTGCATGCACCAGCGAGAAGGCCCTATAATCTGATAGTTCCAAAGAAAAGTTCATTCCTACCATAAGGAATAAATAAAATAGATATAGTTATATTTGCATTAATTTACTTAAAAATCAATGACATTTGAAAGCGAGGTTGCCCTTGCAAACAGACACATTAGGCAGGTTACTGATCGCTTGTCGTTTATCGCTTGTTGGTAAAATGCTGGCACAACTCAAAATTTAATATAATCTAGGATGATCAACACAGCATTGAGTCATTCAAGTGAAGATAAATCTTTTCAAAAGATGTTTTTCATTATTTGACAGCCCGATATGCAACGGCGAATACCGCTTTATTGACACACTTGGCGTTGTTATTATACGCCTACAACCAGCGCTGCTTGATCGAAAACAATGATTAATTTCTGTTTACGAGAGCTGCTTCTAATTACTGCTAGCGCCCTCTTTTGTTTGGTAGTGGCCTTTAACCTCAATGTCATGCCTAACGCTATGAAGATGCATGCTTGTGTCTGTACGAACTCAATTATGAAACGAGGGCATACAATTTCAGAGTGTTTTAAATGTTTTTTACTCAGTTCTTTATGGATGGGATTACAAAAGGGTGGAGAGCAACCCTTTCATGGAGTCTGAAATTATGTTATGGATTTGCCGACTGCAAATGTTTTCTAAGCACTGAAGATTTACCGAGTTGTTTGTTATCATTTGTTTGTATACTTTGTATTTTACTCACGGAAAGAGCCGGGTTTCAGGAGACCTATTGGAGACCGGTCCATTTTGGGGGAAATACGTTTGTCTGACCATATTAGTGTTGTGTTGGTAACTTACCCACAAAAAATATTGCCACTGATGTCAGTCGGCAAATTGGCTTCCACACACCCCCAAGAAAATGCCTTCGCTACGCTCCTGTGTGTCCTCTATCACCTTTTAATTTAAAGGAGAATATGTGATATTTGTCCGATTTGGACAGAAAACGTGGTGGATGTATTTCACATTTTTTCCATAAAATGGACGGTGGTCAAGATTTTTGCAAAAAGTACTCTGAAAATTTGAACATTTTCCAAATAATAGATTACTTTTTATAACCATGATATTAATCTTACATTTTCTCAATAATTTTCCACTATACTGACCAAGTAAACATCAACAAATTAAGGCGTCTTTGTTCACTTCTTCTATAGGAATATGTCCATTTTGAGGATCCGTATTTCTTCACAAAATCAATGCAAATGCAAAACATTTTGGTTTGCACAGACAAAAGAGAACAATAAAATCACAGGTGTTCACGAAAAAATTTGAGGTCATGTACGACCCTCAATATTTGTATCTAAAGTTAATGTTTGTAGAATCAGTTACTTTGATTTTGATATTTTTGCAAAAAGCATAATCTACATTAGTTTATGCAGCCATTCGGTAATACACCATAGTACTTTTTAAAGTTTTCCAAGATATGCTATACCAAAGGTAAGTGTGTCCTTTCACGAGTGCGGCGAATTACGTATACGTACGACACGTGGCAGAGTTCAGTTCAAAATGGGCTATAACGTATTAGGCCTATATGCTATACCAAAGATAAGTGTGTCCTTTCACGAGTGCGGCGAATTACGTATACGTACGACACGTGGCAGAGTTCAGTTCAAAATGGGGCTATAACGTATTATGCTATAAAAAAGGATGTAAATTTTTGGGGCCTATGATGAGTGAATTAAAATGTAGACTGACGTTATACCTGCAGGAAAGTTAAGACTGACTGACGTTAAGACCTGAGGACGATCAGAGCTTACTGATCGAAACGTCGAGTTGTACCACCAGTTCTTTTCAGAACTAATTACTACTCAATTGAGATTCCACATGGTGTCACCGCAATTAGTCTTACTTGACGTTGGATTTGGAAGTTTTCTCAACTCAGCAGCCATGATAATGATGCTGGATCTAGACCGCAGTGCATGCAATAAATCAGTGCAGTCGAAGCTGCAGGTGGGTACATGAGAGAATAAATGTTGGCGCACAAACTAACGTTACACCAGTTTACCAGTTTAAAATACAACACCATGCACGTGAGATCGCACGGTTGGTTGTAGACTGGTCCCTTGTCTTTATCCTTAAAAATAACGACAGGCTACTTACTGGCGCACCTTTCAAGAAATTTCATTGGACACGTTGTGCAGAAGATCTGACGTCACGCTTCGAGGCTCACGCGCGCTAGCTACCAACGAAGGCGGCCCCATGACAAGTATCTGTTGTAATTCGCAAGGCTCAAACACTGATCTCGTGGTACATGGTGAGAACGAGTAGATCGTGACGATGTTGGCTGTGGTAAATAGCGCCGTCACACGACGTATGTCGATTTGCTCGTGCCCACCGGTACATTATACAATACAATCTACAGTACTGCTGATACACCCAATGATCTATATTATACTTATTTGGGATGATTTTCATGTGAACCCTAGTTGATTTCAATTGTGTGTGGGTTTTTTAATTATCATTATGTGGATAAAATAAATCTGTAGGAGCCTACAGTTACACAAGAAAATGCTCTTATTATTTTATCAGCCGACTATTCTTCCGTCCATCAATAAGACTTCATACATGTTATACAGGTTATACGATTCTGAACACCTCAAATAATAAAGTTAAAACGTGTTCAGGCCCTTTTCAACCCTTTTTCATTCAAATTAATACCCGACTCGTTCAGCAAAAAGATAAATTCAAATTCATAAGTTGCGCCACATTCCAATAGTCCGACCCGTTTAACTCAGCGCACTGAATCAATCCGTCCCGTATCGCTAGGGTCGAGTTGTCACGACGATCGAGTTGTCTCGTGGGTCGAATTGCCTGGTCGAGTTGTCACAAGGGTCGAGATGTCTTATGACCGATTTTTCAGCTCCAAAGAAAGAAGCTTTGATACTGAAGTCTTGTGATGAAATTTATTGTTCAAAACCATATGTTCTATGAAATTGTGTTCGCAGAAAGTAATTCATTTATCAGCAAGCATGGAATACATACACATCTTTTAATGCATTTTTGAGACTACTGGACTTTATATAAAGCATTGAGAGAAGTAAACAAGCAATTATATTTAATTGGCGACTGGAAATTAGCAAAGTTGCCGAAAAACGGGAACCATACCTTACTCCATATATACTCCATGGAGTCTAGTTCTTTAGATCGCTGTCATGCAAGAGTGACGTTTTAGCTCTGACTCGACTCGACATGCAAAAACTCTCGCTAGTACTATACTAGTAGAGTCTGTATGTAAAAATACCGAAACGATAAAAAGATAAGCTTTACCAAATACTATACATTTAATGGAGTGTCATGGTCGAGCGGTCTGCGTCGGACTCAAGTTCTGGTGTTGTCAGAATGTGGGTTCGAATCCCGGCATGGCTGGTCACGGCGCTTGTGTCCTTGAGCAAGAACACTTAACCATTATTGCTTCGTCCTTCGGATGGGACTTTCAGCTGTAGGTCCCGTGTACTAGATTAAGTAGTGTACGTAAAAGAACCCAGAACCCGTATCGTGCAAGAGTAGGGGTTTATTCCGGTGTTTCTGGTTCACATGACAAGCGCCCTTGTTTCCTCAGGCTTATGAGCTACAGTGCTTTAGTGCGTTTTCAAAAAATACATCACATATCTCACATGGACGTACTCAGTTATTATCTGCACACATTTGTCATGCATTCAAAAGAAGAAATTAGATATTTAAAAATGAGAAATTCGTTGTTGAATTTGCAGATGTAATTCACCCAAACTTCGATTTCGTTTTTGTGTGTGCGCCCTCACTAACCCCACGCCCACCCGGGTCTTCGAATACCGAATACGTTCTCGCTAAACTCCAGATCATTTTTCAAAATCGAACATCCCTGAGAGAATCCCGGTGGCACGCATACATGTATATCCACAATTATTTTATAGTAGGTGACAAATATAATAAACCACCTAATATTTCTAACCAGGTATGTTATATAAATGTTGTCATATTTGGTGCGTCAATTCTCAACCCTGCACAATAATAAAGACAACATTAAGCCTCAGAGCGCATCACATACCGTTGTGGCTTTGGGCTGTCCTCTCGTTAGCTGTTAGTCAAAGCGCACGCGGCAACCTAGTCCGAATGCCTCTTCCCTTCACATTCCTATTATTAAAATAATGGGGTAATTGTCGCTCTTCCGTCATAAGAATCATGACGTAATTGTTGCTGTACTGTCATTATTCTAAGAAATAGACTGTGAAGGAAAGAGTCATTCGGACTAGCGACAACCCTGAACACAACACAACGACCAAAAAGACCACGCAAGCGATCGGGAGTGCCGTTCACACTTGTGTGTGGTCTTTTAGATGTTCGAGCGAAAGCGCGAACACCTCTTGTTATTGTTTGGGTTTTTTCCTTCTCCTTCTCAACAAGACTTATAAAGAGACAAAACATAGTTGCAGAGTTCACAGAACCTTAAAACTGGTGAGGTCATCAGATATCGAATTACACTAAATCAAAGTTTAATATTTCAAAAAATCATATCTCATGAACCACAAAAGATATTTTCACAATCTTTGCATCATCAGAAAGATCTTGAATTTTGTGACATTTCGTTCAAAGACGTGACCTCAATCTGACCTCTCCTTCCGGTCGAAATCGGAAGTTTAAGTGAAGAAATATTCTGAATCACTATTCTGTAAATGTATTTGTACAGCCAAAACATAGTTGCGGAGTTCAAAGAACCTTAAAACTGAACATATAGTTCCAGGAAACGTTGTGACGTCATGGTGAGGTCATCTAATGAATTATTACGTAATTAATTATAATTAAAAGAATATAATTTATATCTTGTGAACCACAACAGATAATTTTTCCTTCATAATCATACAGACTCGAAATTTGATACACAGATATGACCCTATTGAACCTTACTTCCGGTCCAAACTGGAAGTTCAAGTTTCAAAAGCTCTTTATAAATTGACGCAAATCTGAATAGGCTTTCTCAAAAAAAGTATTCTGGGTTTATGTGTTAATTAATGGGATCTACTCTTTTCAAAAATATATTTGGTGACGTCATCGCTCTTAACAGCGCACTCTAGCGGCAGGTTTAAAAAAGTCCCTTTTTGCTATCTTGAGAAAACATTAGACAGAATTTTACCAAATTTAGCACAATTGACACCCATTATGAGGAAAATTTTTGTGAAGTGTGAATGACGTCAAATAATTGAACCGGAACTTACGGTTGGAAGAATTTAAAATTATATGGGATGACTGAACCGGAAGTTAATGTATTCAGTATAGCACATTATATGTTATTTCAATTATATATTAGGAAAACTCATATCTCCTGAAGTAACTCTTGTCTTTTAACAACTTTTAGGTGATGACGTCATCACATATGATGCACATTCGAACACCCTAAGTTTGTTTTCTACAAAGACAATACCTCTATTTTTTTTACTTTTTCTTCTCCTCAGTGAGACTATCCAACAAAAAAGGATAGTTGCAAAGTTCACAGTACCAACACATACTTAGATTTTAACATGTAGTTGTGTCCTAAGTTGTGACGTCATGGTGACGTCATCAGATATCGAATTACACTAAATCAAAGTTTAATATTTCAAAAAATTATCTCATGAACCACAAAATATATTTTCACAATCTTTGCATCATCTTAAAGATCTTGAATTGTCACATTTCGTACACAGACATGACCCAATCTCCTTCCGGTCGAAAACGGAAATTTAAGTGAACAACTCTTCAGAAGTACCATTCTTTATGCACAGCCTATTTCGCGTGTGAACGGCCTTGAAGTTCTCTCACACACAGACACGAGGCATATATAGTTCACTGTATACTGCAGTATCTCCGACATACAACAGCCATCTGCGTCACGTACTCTGCCTTAGTTTCATTCACCTCATGGTTGAATCCTTCTCTAATTAGAATTTCACTATCGTTGTCCTTTATTTCGAGCTGTCATTTTTGTACATAGGTTTAGAACAAGCGTTAACAATTCCAAAACTAAGAGTGATCGTTTTTTGGCATTCATGACTTAAATTATCTCATCGTGAAATATGATGTTTCGCATCTTTTCGCAATTGATGCAGTCAAATTAACAGTCTTCGATGCACAGAGGATTAAAAAAAATGTATTTGTTATTTTTGCTTTCGTTTATGGGCAATCAATTTCATGGTAAGAGTTTTCCAATGCGCCCTTGACAAACGGTTTTCATGCACTGGAGTTAATTTAACTACAACATCAATTAATTTTGATTTTGAGACGAGATCCAGATCTTCTTTTAACTTATGTATATTATTCCTTTTCTTTTTAGTATTTTACCAACTTAATTAAACTTTATTTTGTTATAGTTCTTAAACGAAAAACATCAACAACTTCCAAAATGATTGTTTAATAACCAATGTGGCAGAAAAATCGTCTAGAACAACAAAATGGTTAGTAACTTTTTCCAAAATTGTTGGGTGTTTATTTTTAAATATTGGTTTTGGTTAGCCGGTTAGCAAATTTCTAAATGGTTAGTTCAGGTTTTTTTGTCATTTTAATTTATGCAATAACCAAATGATATGTTACGCATACATGTATATCCACAATTATTTTAGAGTAGGTGACTAATACAATAAACCACCTAATATTTCTAAGCAGGTATGTTATATAAATTCTGTCATATTTGGTGCGTCAGTTCTCAACCCTGCACAATAATAAAGACAACATTAAACCTCACAGTGCATCACATACCGTTATTGCTTTGCGCTGTCCTCTCGTTAGCCTTTAGTCAAAGCGCACGCGGCAACCTAGTCCGAATGCCTCTTTCCTTCACATTCCTATTTTTAAAATAATGGCGTAATTGTCGCTCTTCCGTCATAAGAATAATGACGTAATTGGTGATGTACTGTCATTATTCTAAGAAATAGTAGACTGTGAAGGGAAGAGGCATTCGTCCATACTTGTGTGTGGTCTTTTTTTCCTGTGTTGCTGCGTGGACCTTAACTAAATGCTAATATAATTTGTGGTTTTGTCTGATTTCATTCATCTAATGTACACATAGACTTTACACTTAATGGGAGATTCAATTTAAAATAATGATCGCAACTCCTCCAAAGTAATTTGAAAATTTTAAAATTTTAAAATTTGCTGTAATTTATACACCGATGACCAAAATTTCAGAAGCAATCCCATACTTTTGTACAAATAAATATTACTAAAATAAAATCGTAAGATAAAAATATACAGACCTATTATCGTTATTGTTTATGTTAAAAACATTTGATCAATCTCCTAATTTCAAACCTTAACGTTTGATATTAAAGGTCCTGTGAAATAGTTTTTTTTTTCATTGTATACAATAAAGTATGCCTACTGGAACATAATTATATTTGTCATTTGAATTTTTTTCCCCCTCACGTTTATACCATAAACAAATATTAATTTTTAAATTTAGGGGTGCGCTTTGACACGCCCATACCCCCTCATTAACATAAAATTCGTGACGTACACTGAGGCGATTCCCGATCCGCGATCCACAGCACTTGCCCAAGTATGCGTCGTATACAGCGCACCACTGCATATCGCATGCAGAGTGTTGCTGGAGAAAAAGTTTCCAAAAGTTTTCTGTCAGGTTTGAAGCTTATTATTTTCGATAATGCCATCGAGGTGTGTCGCTGCAGGTTGCAGCAACACCACCAAAGACGGTGTTAGTCTACACCGATTTCCGTCTGATCCAAAATACAGACGTATTTGGACGACTAAAGTGAAGCTGACCAGAGCGAAGTGGTCGGGACCGACGGAACACTCATTCTTCCGTATTATAGTGCACAGTTCGAGCAGACATGCTTTGAACGGGCCCTTCACAGCCAGTTCGGTATGGCTTATAAGGCCATGCTGCTACCAGATGCAATTCCAACGATATTCCCGCTGGGAAGGCTCCAACGAAGAAGAGAGGTGCTTTTTAAAGCGAGAAAGACTCAGGGTAAGTGGCCATTTAATAATACTCCCATGCATAACCCAGTCCACTTCCGTGCAAAACGACATGTTCACACCATGCTTACCGTATCGGTGTTCACGGCATGAAAACATGCCGTGATTTTCCGCATTAATAAAAACATCGTGTCTGATTTTATATCCTGGCAAGACAAACATAAAAACATTAAACCTTTCTCATTATGCCTGCGCTTGTTTTGAGTTTTTAAAATTCTCAGAACTTTGACTCTACTGTTTCTGTTATTTCATAAAATAACACCGTAATGTTACCATTGCCTTTGGTGTGTTTTCCGACCGCATGATGGGGGCTTGCGCTGCGTTTCACGGTACATAGAAATTATCTGCCTTTGGTATGTCACGAACGTTTCGTTAAAACTTCAAAAATTCGGGGGTCAATTTTTGATTATTAGATAAACAATAATCCACTCGAAACAAAAAAAAACATATGAAATTGTTTTTAATTCATACCAATCGATATAACATCACCAATAAATAAAGGTTGGTAAATACACTCTTCACAGGACCTTTTAACGTACATTATGCTCATGTTACACTGTTAATTCAATATTCGTTCTGGTCGTTATTTCCTACAACATCAATGTTGTGGTTTAGAAAACTGAGAAATAATTTTGTCTTTATTTCCCAAAGAGTACAAAATGGACTCAATAAAAAATTTCATTTTTTAAAC